>JASVEL010012537.1:0-167901 GCA_032618575.1 Nicotiana noctiflora
ATTAAAACAGAATAATAGGAGTACAAGTTTAGTGATGCCACTCAGGAAGCTCAGATTGAAGTGAATCTGGATATACATATTATCCCAAGAGAGGAAGTTTCAAGTATCTTGGGTCTATAATCCAAAATAATAGGAAGATTGACGAAGATGTCACTCATCGTGTTGGAGAGGATAAATAAAATGTAGGCTTGCATGTATGCAATAAGAATGTGCTACCAAGACTTAAAAGTAAATTCTATAGAGTGGTGATTGACTATTTTATGTGGGGCAGAGTGTTGGCCGGTCCAGACCTCTCATGTTAAGAAGATGAAAGAAGTGGGCATGAAGATTCTAAGATAGATGTACATGCATACTAGGAGAGATAGGATTAGAAATGAAGATATACGGGATACGATGGGAATGACTTTATAGTGGAATACAAGATGAAGGAAGCGAGGTTGAGATGGTTCGGTTATGTAAAGATAAGATGCACATATGTCCCAATAAGAAGGTGTGAGAGATTGGCTATGACTAGTCCTAGGAGAAGTAGAGGTAGGCCGAAGAAATATTAGGAAAATGTGATCAGGCATGACATGACACATATTCAGAAATATTAATAAAATGTGGTCAGGCATGACATGACACATCTTCAGATATCCAATGGCATGACCCTCGATATAGAAGGTGTGGAGGTCGAGGATTAGGGTAGCAAGTTAGTGAGTAACCCATCTTTTTTCTCTTTCAAACTTGTATTTCCCTTTCTTACGTTCAGTTAGGGGTGTACAAACCGAACCGAAAAATCGTACCAAACCGAAAAGTCAAACCAAACCGATTAAAAAATCCGACATAGTTTGGTTTGGTATTGAATAAAAAAATCCGAACCAACCTGACATATAAATATATAATATTTATATATATTATTTTATATTTTATATAAAATTTTCTTTAAAAAATATCTAGAAATATTTGGGATTCTCTTGCGGGATATAAATTTTAATAGAATATGAAGTGCTCCATATTCATCGACCTTAAATAAGGGTTTGTATGATCAATTTCTTATCAAGTGTTATTGAAATACGTCTATTTCTTTGTTCTTATGTATTCATATCATATGTTAAGATGTATTAAATTCTTATATCTTTTTTGAATGTGAAGTGGTTATTAATATTTAGGTATCATATTTATTTGTATGTTTAATTACTAAATTCGGATAATTTGAAAGTATATATCAACGAAAAGTTATTGTCAGACAACTAAAAAATAATTATTATATGTGTTAACTAATGGAATTCTCGCATGAGAATATTTTAATTGATAATTATTTGTCAACTTTTTATATTTTTACTAAATAGATGAATACGTATCAAATATTTAACAAAGTAAGATTAAAATAATATGCAATTAATAACCCGAAAACCTGAAAAACCTCATAAAACCGAACCAATCCAAACCAATATAGTTGGTTATCAAAACCGAACCAACCCGGTCCATGTACACCCCTACTTGCAGTACTAATATTAACTTGTATTTCCTAGTATTAGATCTCTTCTACTAGTTGATGTTTCATTTGCTTTGATTTTAAAAGTACAAATAAATTTAATAATAACAACATAAATATTGAGTCGATCCAAATTTAAATTCTAAACTCGCCTCCGAGTACAGTATTGTCTTACTAACACGCGCACACATGGGCGGCATTAGGGAATCTTGGTTTGATCATACAACGACAATACTGTAACACATGAAAGAACTGAACTTTGAACTAATTCTAATCCTTCATCCCATGAGAAAGTTATGGCGTTTAGAAACATAAAGGCAAAAGAGCAATAATCACAAAAAGTCTTGTCCTTTCGTATCTTTCATAGAATTTTCTTTCCTCCCTTGTAATATTTTTCAAAGATCTTCTGAATCGTTGTACTATGCCCTCCAAGATTTCTAACTCTCATTTGCATGCAAATACTATCCCAACCCCCCCCCCCCTTCCTAACACCCCCCCCCCTTCATACCCTCCCACCCACCTCACCCCCTCTATAAATACCCTCGTATCCCAACTCCAAAATCACCTACTTCTTCTCTTCTTACTTCTTTTCCTATATTAAAATGTCTAAGCTTCTTTCTCCTAGTTATAACTTCATTATTTTCTTCATTATTAGTCGTTTAATGTCTATTATAGGAAAGTTAAAGCCATGGAATAATCCTTCTATTCCTTATGAAATTTTTTCCCTTGATATAGCTTCTAAACTTAGTACAAATTCAGATTCCATTAGTGAAACTTCCACAGATTTTGGGAAAATTGTTCAACATATCCCAGCTGCTGTTCTTTATCCTTCTTCTATTAATGATATAGTTGAATTAATTAAATTTTCCTATGGTCTTTCTATCCCTTTTCATATTGCAGCAAGAGGTCATGGCCATTCAATTAGGGGACAAGCTATGACACAAAATGGTGTTGTTGTGGAAATGAATTCTTTGAATAATAATAACAACAAGAACAATAATAATAATAAAAACGGAAGTTGTGGAATTAGGGTTTCTTGGGATTCTTCTTTAGGGTTTTACGCTGATGTAGGAGGCGAACAATTATGGATTGATGTTCTTCGTGCTACCCTCGAGCATGGGCTTTCACCTGTCTCGTGGACTGATTACTTGTACCTTACGGTTGGAGGTACTCTCTCTAATGCAGGAATTAGTGGCCAAACTTTCCGACACGGTCCTCAAATAAGTAACGTCCATGAAGTGGACGTTATTACAGGTACATTTTCTTCTATTCAAATTATACGATTATCAAATCTTACAGTCCAATGAAAGTAACACTCACATAATAAACTATAAAGGTAAAAGGTTTTTTGTTTTGTTTTTGGGGTATTATATTTTGATGAAAAGTATTGTAAGTAGATAAAAAAATTGTAGGGAGCTAGTCACTATCAAAACTTAGTTAAGGTTGGAAACATGTCACATTTGGGGCCTAACAAAGTATGATTCTTTTAGAAAAAAGTTCTATACAGATATAGTTTTATTCTTTTTAATATGTAAAAGGATGTGCCAAGTATTCATTGATAGGGTTTGATGTCTGCTTTTCCACCTGGAAGATCTTGTAGGTAAGATTCACCTTATATTAAAATAAGATAGAAAAATCTATACTTAATTGCAAGTGGCAGGTCTAGAAAATAATTTCCTTAAATCGCACAATTTGGGAAAAATATAATATATTTTTGCATGATGTTAGTAATAGTATAGTTAATTAAATGATTGTTTAGTATATAAATTTTCTTCTCATGTTTTGGTTCAGGTAAAGGGGAATTTGTGACTTGCTCCAAACACAAGAATTCAGAACTGTTCTTTGCAGTTTTAGGAGGTTTGGGACAGTTTGGAATAATAACCAGGGCAAGAATTGTTTTAGATAAAGCACCAACAAGAGTAAGTATTGTATACATATTTAAAGATTTTCTAACTGGATTTTAGTTATACACACCTGTAACATAGGTGGATCTAAAATTTCTAGAACACGGATGCATCATTCAACCAAGTGGACAATTCCTCATTTTTAGAGGATGAGAGTCAAAAGATTATAGTATTAGGTCAATTTCATATAATATAACATAAAATACCTAATTTGTGGGAAAGACAATAGATTCACATATACCCGTAAAAACAGCCTAAATCCGCCTTGATTGACAAGTAGCTAGAATTTTTTTAAACTATCCAAGAGGTCATGTGTTCGAGTCGTGAAAACAGCTTCTTGCAAAAAATACAGAGTAAGATTGTTTACAATAGACCCTTGTGGTCCGATCCTTCCTCGGATTCCACACATAGCATAAGCTTACTCCACCGGGTTGCCCTTAGTATATTTTAACCTGCGATTGCATATTAATTAAATATAATCCTTACCATCTCATCTATTAATGTTTACCGTATCGATTTTCCTGTAGTTATCTTATAAGTGACACAATTTTATTATTTTTTTTTTCTTGTAGGTGAAATGGGTGAGAATGTTGTATACTGATTTCTCAAAATTCACAAAAGATCAAGAACATTTGATTTCAATTGATGGCCTGGATTATGTTGAAGGATCTCTAATGATGGAACAAAGCTCTCTAAATAATTGGAGATCTTCATTTTTCTCACCTTCTAATCAGATCAATATAGCTTCCTTATTATCCCAAAATGGCATTATTTATTGCCTAGAAATGGTCAAATACTATGATGATCAGACTGCTAATACTATTGATGAGGTACCAATTAATTATTTATTGGAATTATTTTTATAATGATTTAACTTGTATATAGCGATACTGTAAAATTATTTTATATTATTAATGTATTTTAATTGATTATAGCATGTTATTTTACTACATTTAGTATGTTACGAAACTAGATTTAATTACCCTAGACATAGTTTCCTGTTATTCTAGGTCACATTTACCTAGTAGTGCAAAAAAGCTATATATATAGTCAGTTCACATAAGTTAAACTCTTTCTATAACTAGGTAATTATTTTTAAAACACCAATAAAGATTAGGCAGAAGGGGAGCTTTGGAGCAACAATTAAGTTGTCTACGTGTGACCTATAGGTCACTGGTTCGAATTGTGGAAGCGGTCACTAATGCTTGCATTATGATAGACTATCTATATCACACCCTTAACAGTCCAGTACCCTGCGTAAATATGGGATATTTATGCATCGGGCTGCCTACCCAAAAAAGATTAGACTTACAAATGTAGTATAACTAATTGTGAATAAATCATACAATAATTATCTCTATTTTTTTATGCAGGAATTGAAGAAGTTGGTAAAAGGTTTGAACTTTTTGCCAGGATTTATCTTCAAGAAAGATGTCACATTTGTAGATTTTTTGAATAGAGTAAGAAGAGGAGAGTTAGAGCTACAATCAAAAGGACAATGGGATGTTCCACATCCATGGCTCAATCTCTTTCTACCAAAATCAAGTATCATGGATTTCAATGCTAGTGTTTTTGTGGACATTATTCTCAGACAAAACAAGACAACAGGACCTATCCTTGTCTACCCAACAAGCAGGAAAAAGTATTCCTAAAAACTTTCTTACCCCCCTCCCCCTCTTTTAATATAGAGATAATTAGTTGTCATATTGCTCTCTTCATGACCAATCAAGGTTGTGATGAAGTGGTAAAAGCTCCTTTATCTTTAACCAGTTATCTCGGGCTTTAGCTCAAGGTATATATGGAGTTGTGGAGCGCTTATTTACCCCTTAGGGGTCATTTAGCTGGGAAACAAGTTATTCCATGACTAGTTATCCCGTGTTATAATTATGCTATGATTTTATCTCAACCAAACATGGTATAAACTTATCTCAAATTTAATCCCGGGATTAATTATCCCTTATTCCTCATACCAAACGAGCCTTTAATGTGAGACTTTCTGGCTTAAACTCGGACTTAGTGCGACCCAATGCATGAATCGTACACCGAGTGGAAAATTTGAAAAAAAAAATGCTTTTCCAATTTATGTGAAGGCATTTGACTGGATTAGAGTTGTTTCAATTTTGTTTTTTAGAATTTGTATTAAATATACGATAGCAATGTAATAAAACTAACAAGAAAAATATGTCACATAAAATTGGATAGAGGGAGTATCATTTAAAAGAAAAGGGCTAATTATCTTATATTCACCGACTCAATAAATTTTACACTATTAGTATTATTTTAGCTTGTTATAATATAGAAGGTTACATTTCAGTTTAGTAGTTAATTTTACAAATTCTACTTAGATATCATGAGATATTATAATTATCTTTTAAATAGTTAGATAGTTAATGCATAGAAATTAATTAATTTTATTAATGCAGATGGGATGACAGGATGTCAGTAGTGATACCAGAAGAGGAGACATTTTACTGTGTAGGGCTATTGCATTCAAGTGGATTCAATGACTGGAAGATTTTGGATGAACAAAATGAAGAAATCTTGAATTACTGTGATAAAGCTGGCCTCAAAATAAAGCAATATCTTCCACATTTTAAAACAATGGAGGATTGGAAAAAACATTTTGGTAAAAAGTGGAATATTTTTCAACAAAGAAAAAGTCAGTTTGATCCAAAAATGATTCTATCACCAGGACAAAGAATTTTTGATTAGTTTTTTTTTTTTTTTTTTTTTTACGAATAAGTAGTAGGATAAACATGGGGTAATGTATTAGTGTATTGAACTAGAATGGTTATAATATAGTCAAGTTCTTGATTGTTTTAGTTGATGTATGATAACAATATCTCTAAGTTTTGATGGACATAATTACTCTATACTTGTATTGGTGTGGCAGAAACAGATTTAGAATTTGAAAGTAGCGGTGCATATGAGCGGATTGTTCAACCAGTGCCTTAATCAGACTTGATTTTAATTAGGGTTCCAAACAAAATATGACTATATTCAATAGATAAATCTGTATATATCAATAATTTTTTTCGAAGTAAAGTCAATGACCCCTCAACTAAATACATAGGTACATAGGTTCTGTCTCTAGGTGGAAGGTCGCAAGTACGTGATGGAATTAGTTAAAATACGCACAAATTAAGTAGAATACCATTAGTCCATTACTATATATAATTAAAAAAACAATGCCTCTTATTATCTTTTGGTTTGTACTTTGTACTAAGTCTTTTAAAATTTATGCAAGCTAAGGTTAAGCAAATGGAACAATTTCTATAAAGTACCAACCTACGTACAATCCCTACCCCCAAAAAAATAAAGAGAAAAAAGTAACATAATTAATGGACACTTTTGTAAAGAAAATTCGACAATGATGATGAAATAGAACTTTCACACACGAGGCAACTATGATGAATATAAAGCTTTTATTATTCTTCTTTTGAACTTTACGGTTATCCATTCTTTTTCTTGTATTTATTATATATCGAGAATATGAGTGTTCAAACCGAACCGGAAAATCGTACCAAATCGAAAAACCAAACTAAATTGATTAAAAAACTCGACTAGGTTTAGTTTGACTTGGTTTAGTATTAAGTAAAAAAGTCGAACCAAACCATCATATAAATATATAAATTTTATTTATATTTTTAAGACTTTATAGTGAATTTTCTTTAGAAAATGTAGAAATATTTAGGATCCTCTCATGTATTAACCTTGAAAGTGTATGTTTAGCTCGAAGTTATCACATACTTTGCAAGCATTAAATATGAAAATAGATTGAGGGTCAATCATAGCAGATCGTAATTATCGAGAGACCAAATGAAAAATACAAGAGATAAGTGTTATTCATTAGAAAGAAATGTGTAGAGATCTTTTATTGATGATATTTGTTTGGTCTGTCTCTCCATAGAGAGGTTCAGAGCCTTACAATGATGTTCTTTTTTCTCGTAATATGGGGGGGGTATTATTGTGTGTTCTCCCTTTCTTGGGAGTAGTGGTGAAGAAGAAGAAGAAGCAGCCCCCTTTCTAGGGTTCCTTCACTTATTATTTATAGGCATAAGATGCGTGAGCTGGCACTGACGGCCGTGACTATGCTGAGGTTCCGTCCTTACGATGGCGGAAATGTCGTAGCCGTAATGATCGAGTTGGCTGATGATCAGGTATCGTAGTTAATAAATGGTCATACCATTTATTAACTTCGAATTAGCTTAGGACATAGTTAATCTCATTAATTATCTCGAGGTCATATTTTGACCTATACAGTGTAAATTAACAAACAAATATTGTTAGACGACTAAGAAAATAACTATCATGTGTTACTAAAAACCGAACAAATCCAAACCGATATAATTGGTTTGGTTCGATTTTGATAAAAACTAAACTAACCTGATCCATGTACACTCCTAATTGAGAAATTGTTGAAAAAGTAAAATATAAATCATAAAGCGATAGAGAGAACTAAATCATATGGTAACGGGGCAGGACATATTAAAACGTCCTCTTTAAAAAAAATTAAAGCGAAATAGTCCATTGGCGAGATAAATTAAAATCAACTTGTTTTACTGCTTTAAATTCGTCAAATTTCTACTAAACAACCGTGAAAAAACCAAATAAAGATTAATCTTTATGCAGAATATTTTTTTTCTTTAATAAATTTAAGTAACATGATTATAAAATAAATACGGAACATTAAATGAAGGCGGAGGAGTAGGATTAAGTTTAAATATTGTGTGATAAGAATGTGAGTTTAGATTAATGATTATGTTGGGAATAAGCAGGCAGAATGTTGGATTGTTATGAAAGGGAAAATGCTGCTAAGTTACCTTTGTGGCTGCATGTCTTTATTCTCTCTTGACTTTCTAGATTCGCAGATTCTCCACATCTCATTCTGCTTGTTTTGTTTTTTTTTTTTTTTTTAAATTTAATTTTTTGCTCTGTGTTCGGTATGAGCATTGACAGCTCGATTACCTCAAATTTGTGGCACATAAGGCTCGTTATAGGAGAAAGTGTTCCCTTTCGATATTTTTTCATTTATAGAACTCGAATCTCAAATTTCTAATTAAAGGTGGACGAGTTATATCCATTTCATTACAATCCTTGCTGGTTCTTTCTTCCAGGTTGATTTCTTAAGTTTTTTTCTTTCTTTCTTTTTTATGTTTTGTTTTTCTGATATATTACTCCTACTTATTATATATCTCGAAACACTAAAATTTACTCTATTCTTCTAGAAAATACAACGAGATTTAAACAGCAATAGTCAAATAAACTTCTTAAATAACAATAATTTTATTTGAACCAAAATATAGGAAGCACAATCAGACATTTCAATAATAATTATTCTATAAGAAATACTTTATTATAATAGTTAATTTTTTTCTGAACCAGCTTTTCTTGTTATGTTCTTTATAACAATACTTTAGTATAGCAGACAAATATTATCGGAATAAATGCTGCTATTATATAGATGTTTGATTGTTGACTTTTTTAGAAAGGGTTAATAAATAAATTAAATGCAATATTTTCCATTTTCTTTAATTTTTTTTTTGACTTTATTCCCTTTTCCTTTTTACTGGTCTAATTTTGAAAAGTAGCCAAAACACCACAAAAGTGGCTATTTGTGAAAATCAACCAGAGAACGCACCAAACTATAAGCTATATTTATATCCAACGCACCAAATACACATTCTTGCATAGGTGACATAGAAGAGAGGCATCTATGGTATGATGTTGATAACAAATATAAAACGTCCTGCAAAGAAACAAGGTTATAATATCGTGGTATAGCTAATTTTCACACTGGTCAATGAAGAATAATCACTCTTTTGCTGCAATAGGGACCGGTCCAGTATAATATACGGGATTTCTATATTTGTGTACATACTCTAGCATATTATGCTGGACCGGTATACTTTGCTAGCACTTGTAAAATTTGCGGGAGACTGAGCACCAATGCTCCAAACTCCAGTATATTTACTGGATATTTATACTTGCTGGAACTCCCGTAAAATTTACGGGAGTTCCAACATAGTTATTCTGGAACTCTCGTAAAAAAGGTTTACGGGAGGTCAAGCATACTTATGCTGGAACTCCAGTAAAATTTGCGAGAGGTATTTTTCCGGATTTTGAACAGTGTTTTCACTCAGATTTAAAGTGACTAAATTTCGATGACTTTTAAAACTTGGCTATTTTTCAACGCCAGTGATAAATCTGGCTATTTTTTAATTTCTCCCAGAAACAAGCCAGCACTATCCCAGTAGTTTATTTTTTAAAAAGTTTCCAACCCGGTTTTGGTACCCGCACTGGGATTCAACTTAATTCAGATTCATGCCAAAAAGTTTCACGCCGGGACAAAGGCAGCATCATAGCCAACACTCAGAACCTGAGACATCTATTAAGGATAAAGGAGCACTATCCTAGTAGAGTTCCTCAAACCACAAGAGCAACTTTAATCAGAAGCTAAGTGAATCTTTGTTTAAGATGGAAAAAAGTGTATTATAAGTACCAAACCACAGAGTACTACTACACAAACCAAATATTTTGTAATGTCTTAAGACTAGATAAAGGCGCAACCTTTACTTGAACAAAAATTAGAACCATATATATCCATCAATATAATTGCAAAGAAGTGCAGCTCGACAGATTGCTCTGACTTGATTTATAGCAAGAAGAGGTGCAGCACAACGGATTGCTCTCACTTGATGATGGCAAAGTCTCATCGAAATTCTCTTTTCCGGAATGTGGTTCCTTCACACATGACAGTTGCTTCAGGCTCTTCTGGGGAAATTGGCTTATGCCTTCACTTTTTCTTGCTTCATAAGTTGTATAAATTCCCCAAATACTGCCCAAGTAAAGGATACAATGAGAATTTTGACATAATTATGGCTTGATTCAAGTAGCTGCCCTCAGACGCAAACAAATCATGATTTACTCTTATGAATATTTTAGACTCTTTTATCATTCTATTTGTCTCAAAAGTTCCGATAGAAATTGAAATATAAGAGAGTGATCATGACAAGACCAGCTGGAAATAAAGTAGATTTCTTAATTGAATTAGACAGCAGAATCCTAACTTGGGATTAATAAAAAATAAAGTAGTTGTTCAGAAATTTTCTTTTGTAGAAATGATCGACCATGTGAAATCATTATTCTCCAGATTGTACTTATCTTCGTAAATCCTCATATGTACAGCTATATTTGTTAAAAATTAACAGCTGAAGACAACCAATGAACAAATTGGCCGACGTTTTTTGTGTACGATGAGATCGAGTCAGGATATGTTTACCAGGATCTGAGTCATGAGGTCCTGGAGATGCTTCAGGATGGTATTGAAGTGACATCAGCTTCATTTTAGAGGAGGCAAGACCAGCACAACTTCCATCATTCAAATTTACATGAGTCACCTCTACACCTTCTGGAAGAGACTCAGGGTCAACAGCATAGTTGTGATTCTGCAGCATACGGCGAGTCACCAAGATTTTAAAATGTTAGAAACCTGAAGTACTAAAAGCTCTAATTCAAACTAAAAAACTGGACTCTCATCACTATGTGTCGAAGGTAGTACTTAAAAAGGGAAGTAAATATTGATGAACTGAGGTGTAATTATATGGAAAATTTGGAAATTTACAGAAATCACTATTCAGCTAGAGTTTTCTGTTTAACATACCTGAGCACTGATCTCGACGCAGCCATTTCGAAGGTTTCGAACTGGATGGTTTCCTCCATGATGACCAAATTTCATTTTGAATGTCTTGCCCCCCAATGCTTGACCAAGTAACTGGTGACCCATACAAATGCCAAAAACAGGAATTTTTCCAATAAGTTCTTTTACCGCTTCAACTGCATAGGGAACTGCAGAGGGATCTCCTGGCCCATTGCTGAAGAGAACCCCGTCAGGTTTCATCTTTAGAGTTTCAGACGCTGGCCATGTTGAAGGAACAACAGTGATTTTACAGCCATAGGATGCTAAGCGCCGAAGTATATTATGCTTGATTCCAAAATCATATGCAACAACCTTCATCCACCAGATGGACAAGATATTAGTTACCACAACAATATTTTTTTTCCAGAATCTAACAAACTCTAACTATACTGACATTAGAAGTTTCTTTATTTCTTCCATTATCATTAAAATCCCAATCTGAGGCTGTTCTATCAACCCATTCATAAGGAGATTTGCATGAAACACCACTGATTAAATCCACACCTGCATAACGTAATATGTTAATAATAAAAAAGTTTCCATTCAAAATAAATAAATTTCCAAAATCAGGAAGAAGCAAGGACAATAACTTACCCACAATGTCCCATGTACGAGACATTTCAAGAAGTTCTTCATCAGTTTTTGAATTTTCCGTGCTCAGAACTCCAATGAGGCTTCCGTCTTGTCTCAATCTTCGCGTAATTGCTCGAGTGTCTACATCATCTGTTACACAGTAGTACAGCTAAATGATCGGAGATATTGAATTCCTCAGTTTACATGGAAGTGAGAAGTAGTCTTGTAAAGGACATAGAGGACTTACATATACCCATGATGTTCCTTTTAGCCAAATACTCATCAAGTGTCTCTTTGCATCTCCAATTTGAGGTGCTGAGAAATACGCAACAGAACACAATAAACATCATATGTTTGATGACTGATTTGAAAAGCAGGCATAGAGACCAAACCTGATACTTAAACTTCTAATGACTAATCCTGCAAGAAAGCACTGCATCGATTCTTCATCGCCTGCCAGAGAAATTCCAAGAGTCAAAAAATTATTCAAACAAAAGTAACAGTTAGTCATGACAAAAACTCTACACGCACCAAAATTGACCCCAGTATTCCCGATATGAGGGTTTGTCATTAAGACAAACTGGCCTGCATAACTGGGATCAGTAAGGATCTCCTGATAACTGCAATATCAGGAAATACAAATAGCTAGTAAATTAGACACCAAGAACAATTTGAAAAAAGAAAAAAGCATCAAAGAAGAAAGAAAAGAAAGTAGAGAGCAAATAATCATTATTTTTTCTGCATGCTCCGAATATATATATGAGGTACATCAAGCATTCAGAATACAGGTAGCTACGACAATTTAGTAAATAACTTATCCGTTATGAAAGTAATGTTTCATATATTCGTAAGCAAAAGAATTTGTGTTACCCAGTTAAAGATGTATTAAAAACAACTTCTCCAACTTGGGTTCCAGAAGCACCAAATGATTTGGCCTTCCAAATTGAACCATCCTCGAGAACAAGCCTAGCATCTGCTACCTTCCATGGTCTTTCAACCAGACCTGCAGCTCACCCAGAAAAATATTGATTCATTCAGAGTTCTAATATTCTCTATAATTTGATACAAATCTAAGATAAGGAGAATAAAAGGTCCTTGAGCTCATAAAATCAATTGACAACAATATATACTAAAAACAAACTTAATAGTACTGAGTCTAATAAAGGGAACGATAACAGACTCAAACCAGATGTCAAGACAGGGCTAAAATGTCCCAGCTTATGGAGTAACTAAACAAAGCAGATGCCAAATCCAGAAAAGTAAAACAATATCTCACTTCACATATTTATCTCCATTGTCCCTTCCAGATAGAATCGGGTAGGGGTAAGGTATTACCCTCCCCAGACCCCACCCTGTGGGACTATACTGGATAGTTGTTGTTATTGTTGTTTGTCCCTTCCAGATATAGATAGTTACTTCATCGTAGGTGTAACTTAATCGTTAACATTTTGCTTTTTTAAGATTTTGTTCCTCATCTATATTTTTTACAATCACCTTTAATGAAACATAGGGTGTCAAGAACAATTATAACTCAACCAAGAATAATACAAAGAGCATGATTACAAGTCTTTTGGGTACTACCAAAAGAAACAATATTTTTTCTTTGCTTTTCTTAGATCTCTGTAAATAATTTCACCTAGAATTTCCATTCCTAGTTTTATTTGCTCGAAAACTCTTGAAGTTGATGTCAAGATTTTAAATTTAGAGGGATTAAAACGAGTTTGAACTAAGAACAGAAGGACAGTGGGATGTAGTTGAGTTAGAAAACAAAAGATGCGTCCAATACAAAAGAATGTCATTCCATATTTCCGCAGACATAACTATGTTTCTATATACACAAAAAGTCATCCACTATTTCTCACCCTCACTATCATCTCACGCAAAATCACTTATAATGTGTATCAGTTGCAGCTAGCTGTACTAGTTACTACATTAGAATAGCACAATCAGCTCCTTGACTATGTTTCACACTTTCTTCCTCCATGTCTTCCAATATTTTCTAATAATTTTGCTCCAGGAAAATAAATTCAAACAAAAAGAAGAAAAAACAGAAGAATTCAACAAAGCATAGCAGTTGATAATTGACATAAAGATAGAAAAAAAACAAACCAGAGGGTGCACCATCAGAGGAAAGGGTTTTAGAAGAACATCTAACAGTGAAAAGCCTAAAATTTGCAGACTTTCTATTAGAAAACAATGCGCTGGTTATTGTCGTGGACAATGGATTCTGAATCCTAATCGAACAATCCATAGCGATTTCTGTAACGATACAATTCTTCTTCCTTATTGCTGCTTCTGGATTTGGGAAAATTGAAAATATTAAAACGGAGCCCTAGTTTGGTGGGCTTTTTACTAATTGGGCGTTAAAGTGGAATGGAGTCCTACGTGTAATATTTGCTCCAGGTAGCCTATTTTAAGGGTGCTATTTAAAATCTATTCAAATTTTTAAAATTTTAGCCAAATAAGACAAAACTTCGTACCTGCACTTTTAGCTCGGAGCCACAGACGTGTTTGAAGAAGAGGGCAAGCTACCACTTCAATTGCTTCTTTCAATTCCAATGTCCAAACTTCACTATTCGTATTACTTGTAGCATTTAGTTGTATAAATTTGCACCAGGTTACATCTTCTTACATTTGGTAGCCACTTTTTGCACCTCTTTCTAAACATTAGTCTTTTTTAAAAAAATAATATTTAAATTGTAATCAGTTTTAATAAATTTTAAATTACTCTTACTGTTGTTTCTTATTTAAACCTTCGGATATGGAATTTTGAACTCCTATAATCTAACTTTTTTATGTGAAGGTTGAATTATAAAAACCAATACTTCAGACGTTTAAGTCTATAATTAGGGTCAGGTCAATCATAATCCAAATTCAACTAAAACATATATTATATGGACTTTCTAAATATGTTGTCGCCTTAATATCGGATCCTCAAAAGATATATTACTTTTAAAAAATTTGACACGCAAGTACCAATATTTTTAAAAAGTATGAGCAATGTAGATTAAAAGTAAAACTACATTAAAATGTGAGAAACATCAAAAATCAATTATCTAAAGTGGCTCATTATTAAAATATTTGTAAATTTCGGTTATTCTTTAAATATAGTCCTCTAAAAATGGCTATTTGTGCACTTTACAATAGGCCCCGTACTCGCAATTCTCTCTCGTTTTCTCTCTGAGCTCTCACAAGCTCACTCAGTCATGGCTCCTCTCAGAATTCTCCTCTGTGGTGACGTACTAGGCCGTCTCAATCAGCTTTTCAAGCGCGTTTCTTCGGTTTTTCTTCTTCTCTACGCTCATTATTTTCGACTCGAACTATATATATACGCGCACGCACACACAACACACACTCATTCGTAGCTCGCTGACTCTAAATTGTGGATTTTCTGCTGTGTTTAAATATCAACTATTTACTGTATAGCTGAATTTGAACTCTTTCAGGTGAACAAATCAGCTGGTCCATTTGATGCTCTATTCTGCGTGGGCCAATTTTTCCCGGATTCAATTGAAGGGCTTGAGGAGTTCAATGGATACATTGAAGGCAGCTCCAAAATTCCCATACCGACCTACTTTATTGGGGACTATGGCGTCGGGTCCGTGAAAATTTTGTCAGAAGTATTGAAGGACCCAAGTAACCAAGGGTTTAAGATGGAGGGTTTTAGAGTATGTGACAATTTGTTTTGGTTGAAAGGCAGTGGAAAATTTGAGCTTCATGGTAAGAACCTTAATTAGTAGTACCTCGAAAGCACGCTAATTGTATGTCCTTAGTCAGAGGCGGGTTTACTATTTAAATTTGATGGATTCTAACTTTTATGTTCTCGCTACTGAACTTATTGTATTTTTGTAATTATGAGTTTAGAACTTAATATATATATATATATATATATATATATATATATATATATATATATATATATAAATATTAGTTTATGAATAATGCATCCGCCCCTAGCCTTAGGTAATCACTTCCACATCAAGAGCATCGGTCCAGAGGGATTATGGAGATCCGAAATCGTATGGAATGTTCCCTTTTAACTTATTCTGCTATACTATTAACCCTATGTTGTATTGACTTAAAGATAGTGGAAAGTTGCAATGTTCCAAGTTATACAGTGTGAAATAATGAAACCTAAAATTTGAAAGTTGAAAGTTGAAGCTTGTTACGAGAACGTCTAAGCATTGTGTAATTTAACATATCTAAAAGGAAATCTTGTTGTGAGCACATCTAAACATTGAGCAATTCATTGTAATTTCGTGAAAAGTGTACTTTTTTCCCATTCATTTGGGATTTGAGGCTTAGTTGATTGACCAATTGATTAATATAATTGTTGCTGTTACTATTTATTTTCTAAACTGCATCTAGTCCATGAGAACTACCTGTTTTCCGTTAATTTGGAATTATTTGTTTAGCTTGCTTTGTGAGATTAGAATCTCACCAAAGAGCAAGTGTGTATGGTAATATCTGATGTCTCTATCATGAATTATAGAGGCTAAAGAAGTTAGGGTTGTCTCGTACTCTCATATCGAATTACTGTTTTCTTGGCCCCAGGTGTATGACTGAACAATGTTTTTAGACTTTGTGTTTGATGTGACATCTGATTTATACTGTACTCGTGCTTAGGGTTATCTGTGGCATACTTATCTGGTAGGCGATCTCCAACTGGAGCTCAATTTGGAACATACAGTCAAGACGATGTTGATGCTTTGAGGGCTTTAGCTGAGGATCCGGGAACCGTAGACATATTTCTTACATATCCTTTGGTTTTATATTGATCACCCTCTTTATCTGCACCACACCCCCTTTTGACCACTCCATACAATGTCTTTGATTTCCTTAATCAAAAACACTAATGAATGGCCCAGTGGAGTCACAAATGGAGTGACATCAAATGTTCCTTCTGAAATTTCTGATTCATCTGGTAGTGATCCCACAGTGTCAGAGTTAGTAGCTGAGATTAAGCCTCGGTAAGTGATCAAATTTTTACGAAGTGCAGTTCAATTATTCAATATATTATTCGTGGGCAATCAAATTCTTTGTTCTTGAGCTTCGTTTCAACATTTCTTCACTACCTATTGAGAAGAAAATTTGAATCTTTAAAATTTAGAACCAATAGCTATGTTGTATTTCTCATTAAAAAGAATTGTGTGCTACAAAATCAATTGTATGTATATACTATAGGCTGCCACTAACTCTTTTGTGAGATTCTGCTTATTTTCCTTGTCCATTAATAATGCAAGCTTCATTTAGGCCTACGCTGGGCTGGCATTACATAGTTAATTTGAGGTGATATGTGTCATGCCCTTCGTAGTTCCTTGCTTGAACTAGCAAATCTTTTCCAAGAGTTTCATTCCAAGCGGATGTGTTTGTCCTTGATATACTTAGGCTTCACTTAAAGTAAAATTAAGCTGTGGGGATTAGCATTTGGCAGTCAGCCTACTGAATGTCAATTTGAAAAAATTAAGTAAAATTTCTTAAAATTTATTTCCTAGTTGTTGGAGAATTCACAATGTTCTGTTAATGTGAATGCTCTAACAGCCACTATCCTGTGTGTATGTCTGGAGTGGTGGTACAACATTTTTTCTGTTGCTTTCTAGTTCTTTCTTCGTTTGAATGAACCCGTACTTTTCATTTAGATCTATACTTTGTTGCCCTATAAACCTATAGATATGAATTTTTCTCCAACTAAAATTGTACCGCTGGTAGGTATCATGTTGCAGGAACTATGGGTGTATACTTTGATCGTCAACCATATGCTAATGTTGATGCTCTACACGTAACTCGCTTTCTGGGCTTAGCTCCAGTTGGAAACAAAGATAAACAGGTATTACAACCTTTGATATTTGATTTAAATTTCCTGCTTCTGAAACTTATCTCTAATTCCTAAGCAATTCTATTACATATCGAGAATGCTTTACCAAACATTATTATTTCTCTAGTTTCAGTGGCTGTGTTACCCTTTAACACACAGACACATTCTCTCTCTCTCTCTCTCTCTCTCTCTCTCCCTCTCCCTCTCTCTTGCTCTCTCTCTCTCTCTCTCTCTCTTTCTCTCTCTCTCCTTTGCAACACAGTTTAATGTTTAGGGTCAAACTTGTTGATTATGTGCATATTCTCAAAATGCTATAGTAAAACTCTTAAGATCTAAAATTCTTATGAAGTTTGCAATTTTTCAAATGTCATTATCAGAAATTAATTAAGGTAAATAATAGATCTCAAAAACTAGAACTTTCCTGGAATTTCACACTTATCCTTCAATGGGCATACAAGTCTTTCACAAAATGAGAGACTTCTGATTTCAAATGCTGGACTTGATATCACTGTAACAATGACAACTAAAACTTTAATCTCAACTAGTTGATATTGTGCAAATGGATCCTCTGCTTCTATTGTGTTGTGTTCTTATCTTATAGCTAAGTCTGCATTCATTCCAAGAGATTATAGGTTCTTAAAGACAACTTCTCTCCATATGATTTTAGGTCTACCTCATCCATTTTTTATAATTTTGAATCCTCATTTTAGTGCATGAATGCTTTGCAGAAATTTATTCATGCAATATCCCCCACTCCGGCATCAACAATGTCGAAACCTGAACTTAGGGCAAAGCCACCAAACACTACTTTATCTCCATATACCAATGTTGACAAAGCAGCCCCACCCGATGGAGCAACGAAGAGGCCCGGTGATAGTACGTCTGAGTCACAGTATTGGAGATATGATGTATCTCAGAAAAGGCAGAAACATGGAGATGGTAATGGTGACAGACTCTGCTTTAAATTTGTCTCTTCTGGCTCTTGTCCAAGAGAGAAGTGCCACTTTAGGCACGATGAAGAAGCTATGCAGCAGTACTTAAGAGGTGTGTGTTTTGACTTACTCAACAAGGGAAAATGTGAAAGAGATCCTGATTGCAACTTCAAGCACAGTTTGCAGGAAGAAGGTGGCAGATCAGCGCCTGGTGCAGCAAGCTCTAACAGGTTGATATTTATAGAACTACTACTTGTTTTTTCATGATGACTTTGGTGTGTCACTTTGTGAGCCTTCATTAATACTTCCTATTTCTTTACATGATAAATCTGGCTGTTGTGGTGACTTTCACTGTTTTTCAGGTCTAGAGAATGTTGGTTTTGTTTGTCAAGCCCGAATGTTGAGTCACATCTCATCACTAGTGTTGGAGAATATTACTACTGTGCACTTGCTAAAGGACCTTTATTACCAGATCATGCACTGATTATGCCCATTGAACATACACCCAATACGTTATCTCTTCCACAAGAATGTGAAAATGAATTGGAACGTCTTCAAAACAGCTTCAGAGCTTACTTCAAAAAGCAAGGGAAGGAAGCAATTTTTTTCGAGTGGGTATTTAAACGTGGAAGTCATGCCAATCTTCAGGTATGGAAAAATTTACATTTTATGTATTGTGATGATGTATGCCTGTGTTACTGATTATTTAAAAAATAAGATGTCTGTATTACCATCTTTGAAACTGTCGCTAAAAGTTTGTTTATTAGCATAACTCAATGTTACTTTATTTGCTTTTTGTTTCAGCAATAGTAGCACTCTACTTTCATAAGATATGGTAGCAGTTAAACCAATATTTCAGACAAACTTGAATTCTTGTTTCTTTTATATATCAAGTACCGCAGTTTTCCAAGCATATTACAGTGGGCATAAGGTGTTGCAGTAGCTTGTACTGACAAAAAAAGGTGTTGCGTAGCAGCTCGTACATGTATTGTTCTATTTGAGATCTACGCTTTAGGAACTCTGAGTAAACACAAAACTTATCCTGAGTATTGGGTTTGATTAGAAAACCTTCCATAGAGTGCCATTACTTGATTGTTTTCTCTCAGTATTCAGTTCTTTGTGAAAGAGCTGCCGGCGTTCATCACTCGCAGAGATGCATACACCATGAAGCACAAACATTACCTAACTGGAATTAGTATTTACATTTGAAGTACGAGTGATGTATCAAATTGAATGAAAAATGTAAGCAAATTACCAGAAAGCTTGTAAAAGCTGCACGGTAAATTAAACACCACTCAAACCTTAAAAGCTACATGACAATGGAGCAGGCCCTTGCTTTTCACACTTTGCAAAAGATTCTACATATCCATGCACTTTCTTTGTGCTCTTTTGTTTGAATTAAATACTTATTGGTTTGAAAAGGTAAAAAAGAGAGAGAAAATACTCTATTTGTGGAAACTGATCAAAGCTTGAGTACGATTTACCCAACTGGTGGTTAAGAAGAAAGACTCAGTCAAGGATCATGTGAGTGATGCTCGTCATGTGAGGCTTACATCAAAGACACCCAAAGAGGCAGAGCCTCAAAAAACATAGGCATGGCTTAACTTACACCTTTTAGAAGTATGTGTTTAATTGTACACCTTGGGGCAAATTGCAGCTGACTTGCCTTAATGGCTCAATCTCCTTTTTTAACATTGATGAACGATGCAAAATATGTAATTGTTATTCTCATTTCACAGTTCTTTTGTCCATTACTCTTTCATCTTTATTACTACTTATTTTCCATTATCTTATCCTCCACTCTTTGTGTATCTTGTAGGTTGTTCCTATTCCCTCGTCCAGGGCATCTTTGGTTCAAAATATTTTTAACATGGCTGCTGAAAAATTGGGATTCAAATTTACCATAATTAAAGGTATGATTACTGACCTCTGTATTGCACAAGGCCATGGAGTCAGAATCCCTGCCCCATTCCCCAACCAGATAATAGAAGAAACTGGTAAAGGTAAGATACAACAGAACAGTGGAAAACATCAGCTCAACTCTGTATTCATGCCTCAGCCTTAGCTATTCTTCGTTGTCCTTTAATGCCTCATCACTGCAGATGCTCAAAATTCTAAACCTCTGTTTTTTCTCATTATGACCTTTTCTCCTCTGTTCTCTGCCAATTGGGAATGTGAGTTAGCATGGTTATGGACGAAACCTCATGGATTTAAAAGTTCTCCTCTGGGGCTTGTTTTGTTTTGCCTGTTAGTGTCATAGATTGTCTTGTGTGGAGGGAGGGAGCAGTTCAGTCTAGAGATGACGTTCATGTGGTGTTTTCTTTTTACTGCAGAAGGAAGACAAGCGTTGCGGACACAGTTTGACAGCAGTTGCAGCTTATTTTATGTTGAAGTTCCTGGAGGTGGTATTTTGTCACATGTTGTGGAGGAGAATGAGAAATTCCCAGCTCAATTTGGTCGTGAGGTAAGATGTTTGTATATACCTGACAAGGGAGGATAGCCTAGTGTAAAGGGGAGGAGCAATGGCCCTCCACCTCAAGCAATGAGGTTGGAGTTTCTAGTCGCCAAGGGAGCAAGGAGGGTCTTGTGGGGGAATCCGGAACCAAAGTAGGTAAATTTTGGACTCAGAACGTTATTAGGTTTTTAAAAAAAAACGACATAAGTATATACAACTCCACTTTCTCTGGCGTTGTATATTAACGATAACGACGCCGTTAGTGTACAACGCCAGAAAAAGTGGTGTTGTACTTGTCAGTATCTGTACAACGCCACTAATTCTGGCGTTGTACGCTCTATAATTATTAAACCGTACAACGCCAACTATTTTGCTGTTGTATCACCACCCCGGCTCTTGGTTTTTTATATAAAGAGGTGTAAAACTTGTATTTTATACATTCAAAAAATTTATAAAACTCTTGTTGCTCTATTACTCTTCTTGTTCTATTATTCCTAAATTCTACAGCATTTCTTCATTATGTCTGAAGAGCGAAGGATAAGAACTTCTTTATATTGGGGTGGTGAGGTTATGATGGAGAATAACTCTATCAGTTACAGTTTGCCCGCTAAGTGTCATGTTAAATTGCGATTGACAATGGAGTACGATACATTGATATCGTTGTTATACAAAAAAATGAGTGTGAGGAAACGTTCTGTCATACTTAAAGTTATCGGAAGATATTCGTATTCCGTCACTCCGCAAGGGGTTGTTTTTTAGTCGGAGTTTAACATCGACGATGATGAAACTTTGCGTGATTTTTTGAGGACTCCGGACGAAGGTCGTGATTTTCTTGTAATCATAATGCTGGAGATGTACGTGAAGGTCGAAGACGTCCCTAAAAATGAGCTTGTGCGTAGTATATATAACCCCCAATCATCGGGCGGTTATTATGGAACAGCTTTTGATTTAAACTTATCACCGCCTGCTTTCCATAACTCACAAGACGATCTGGTAAATTTTATTTATTATTTGTGATAATTAAGTATATTTTTATTAAATTGATTTAATAGTAACACTCGCATATTTAATAGGGGGTACCGGCCAGATATGAATTTAATAAGTGGCCCATCCGGTAGTCATGTCCAACTTGGAATTTCATCACATTGTGACTTGTAAGTTAAGTGATTTATGTGAATTAAGAAAATCATATATAAAACATGGAATTTCATCATATTTTTTTTTATTGTGCAGTGAAGATGAACAAGTTGAACTCACACAATTGCCCGAAAATGATGTATTACATCGGGACCTGGCAGATGCACAGAGCGAGGAAGAGAACGGTGACTACGATAATAATACAGATGAATCCGGTGATGAGACACCCTTTGATTGTGAGGATGGTGATGCTGAGGATGATGAGGAAGAACCTGGTTTGAACGGAGACCCCCCAAGTCAAAAAGTGTATGAGTCTGAAGTATCGTTTAATTCAAGAGAGATTTCTTACATTGATAATTTACCAACCATGCCGGATGTGGAAGCTCTCACACGGGATTTTGATGAAATCCGGACTGCAATGTGGGATGAATCTAGACCAACGGTGCTTGCAAAGGGGATGCTTTTTCCTGATAAAGTGCGCCTAACCAGGGCTTGTAAAATGCACAACGTAAAAGACTGTCATGAGATGCTGGTAGCGGAGTCAAGTCCAATGGTATACAAGGTTATTTGCCGCAAGTGGTTTTGGCCATGTAATTGGATGCTGCGTGCGACAAAGAAGAAGACAGGTATGTGGAAAGTGGGTAAATACACTTCCACCCACACATGCAAAATGGACACATTCAACGGGAATCACTTTAATTTAGATATTGACTTGATTTCTCTTGTTCTTATTCCACACGTTGAACAGTCCATAAGGTATAAAATCAAAGACTGTATTACATCTGTCCAACAGGAATATGGCCGTACCATAACTAAAAGAAAGGCATTTCTCGAACGCAAACGAACGTTTGAAATAGAGTATGGTAACTGGGATAAGTCATTTGCAGATCTGCCTAGATACATGGCTGTATTGCAGCATTTCAACCCCGGGACGGTTATTCAGTGGAAGCTTGAGCGAAGTGTAGGTATGTCCGAATATATATTCAATTATGTGTTATGGGCGTTTAAGCCAACAATTGATGGTTTTTTGCATTTTCGTCCTATAATATCCATAGACGGCACTCATGTCTATGGAAAGTACGATATCAAACTATTAATAGTTGTGACAGTAGATGCTAATGGACAGATATTTCCTCTGGCGTTTGCTATTTGTGCCAATGAAAGCCAAGAGACGTGGACGCTCTTTTTGAACCACTTGAAAGAGCACGTTGTGAAACAACGTTCTGGTATATGTCTAATCTCCGATCGGCACGGTGGCATCTTAAGTTCTGTTGAGAACTTGCCTGCATGGCAAGAACCGTATGCCTATCATCGTTATTGTGTTAGGTATTTGAAAGCCAATTTTCAGAAGGCATTTCCTAGTAAAGCTTTGCATGATTTGATATGGATGGCAGCAACAGATCATCAACAACATAAATTCCGGAGGCAGATGGAATATATCAGGCAACTGGACGAGGCAGCTTATCGTTGGTTAATGCGACATGACCCTGAAAAGTGGACTTTGCATGCGGATGGTGGTAGACGATGGGGAACTCTGACTATAAATGTGTCAGAGTCTTTCAACGGGTTATTGAAGTTGGCTAGAGGATTGCCTGTTACAGCCATGGTGCGGATGTCATTCAAGCAGATGGTAGAGATGTTTGTTCAGAGATCTGCGGCTGCAACATCATTGATGGAACGTGGTGTTTAATTTATGCCTGTGCCAATGGCGAGATTTGAGAAATACAGACGACGAGCACAGTGGCATTCATTTTTGCAGTATGATAATGACAGAAATGTGTTTGAAGTTCGCACTACTATCCATCAAAATCGGGGTAATAATGTGCATACTGTGAATGAAGCTGCAAGGTTATGCTCTTGTGGAAAATGGTCTATTTACCACATGCCTTGCTCACATGCAATCAAGTGCTTTCAACATGTTGGTTTAGGTGCAAGAAACTATGTTGATCAACAATATAGCATTTCTAAGTACGTAAACACATATTGTAGTCAATTGCAACCACTAGGCGCTGAGCATTATTGACCTCCTGCACCATTTAAAATGGTGTGTAACAAGTCGTTTTTGCGTAAGGTGCAGGTGAAGAAGAGAACGCGTATACGAAACCAAATGGATGTTAGTGATACAGTTTATACGCGAAAATGTGGTATATGTTCGCAACCTGGACACGACCGTAGAAAATGTCCTTTGTATGGCAACAATAATCAAGCTCGGGGTGGGTGTTCTTCTAGTTTACCTAACAATGTATGAGTTGTAATAATATGTAATGTGTATTTTGGTTTATTTCTAATGTGTATTTTTGTTTATTTGTGAAATAAAATTATGTTTCATTAATGTTGTAGACGTTAATTCGAAGGCCTATACCTTTTCATCTATAAGGAATCAGGAAAACTTCAAAACACGAAAGTTGTAGACCTTGATATCTATTTTGCAGAAAGCTAAATAAATTGTAATTTGGATGTCCGTAATGAAAGTTATGGTCTATTGAAAATGACTAGTGGAGCTTGTTTTACAGAATTTTCTTTCGGGGAAGCAACTTTGGAAGCTCATAAGTTGTAATCTACAAGGAATCGAAAAATGTGCAAAAGTAGACCTATTAATGACATAAAGTAGACATAAAGTGACTGAAAAAGTTGGCATAAAATTAACTTGTGTGTTGTCTCGTAGACCTATCAATGACATAAAGTAGACATAAAGTGACTGAAAAAGCTGGCATAAAATTAACTTGTGTGTTGTCTTGTAAACATAAAGTAGACCTATCAATGACATAAAATAGACATAAAGTGACTGAAAAAGCTGGCATAAAATTAACTTGTGTGTTGTCTTGTAGACATAAAGTAGACCTATCAATGACATAAAGTAGGAATCTGGAACCAAAGTATTGTTATTTTTAAAATTTGTAACATAAATATGTTAAAAAAAAACGTAACTATATACAACGCCACAATAAGTGGCGTTGTATATAACGGACGTTATAGTACAACGTCACTTATTGTGGCATTGAACGTGTGAGAGGTTCAACGCCACAATAAGTGGCGTTGTACCAATTTAAATAACCCAATTAATTTTTTAGTTCTTCATTTGTTTTATTATTTCGTATGCGACAAAAACTCCAAATATTTAAACACGAACAAAAACATAATATTTAACTTAAACTTAAATTACTAGAACACAAACACAAACACAAACATAAATTAATAAGAAAGACAAACATACAAATGAACTAAACATAGTAGGAATTATTTAGTCCCCACTTTCATTTATTCTACGTTCTAACCACTTAAATTGTTCAAGCAATTGTTCTTTTTCGTCTTCTAACTCTTTTACTCTCGCCTTAAGCTCCGCAATTTCCTGTTTATTTTTTTTGCTTTGTTCCGTAACTGTTGCCAAATTCCATTCTGCTCTCCATTTTTTATCATTTACTTCCCTCAGCTCGTCCCTCAGTTCTATCATTCTTTTATGGCAATCGTAGCCTAAATCTGCTTGGGCTAACCACATATTATGCAGATTAAGCATTCGTTCTCTGTAGATTGCTTGGAGACATTGTTCCTCAGCCCATTCATTAAACTCACACATTGGTTCATTCGGATTTTTGTACGCATCCAACTGGTTCATGCACATCCAGTAGTTACGTCCAACATCATCACCTTCACAACATGTTTGTTGCACACATTCTTTTCCACAGTAACACATTGGTGTACCATATTGAGCCATTTAGTTTTACTTCGGAAAAATTAAATTTTTGAAGAAATATTCTAGTTTAGCAATTTTTTGAGCGTATGTGATGAACGAAATGAGCTCGGTATTTATAGATGAGTGAATGAACATACAACGCCAATTATTATAGCGTTGTATGTAACACGGTCAGCTTTTTCAGTTTGACAATACAACACATGCACAACGCCAATTTTTATGGCGTTGTATGTTACACAGCCAGCTTTTTCAGTCACTTTATGTCTACTTTATGTCATTGATAGGTCTACTTTATGTCTACAAGACAACACACAAGTTAATTTTATGCCAGCTTTTTCAGTTACTTTATGTCTACTTTATGTCATTGATAGGTCTACTTTTGCACATTTTCCGATTCCTTGTAGATTACAACTTATGAGCTTCCAAAGTTGCCTCCCGAAAGAAAATTCTGGAAAACGAGCTCCACTAGTCATTTTCAATAGACCATAACTTTCACTACGGACATACAAATTACAATTTATTTAGCTTTCCGTAAAATAGGCATGAAGGTCTACAACTTTCGTGTTTTGAAGTTTTTCCGATTCCTTATAGATCAAAAGGTACAGGCCTTCGAATTAACGTCTATAACATTAATGAAACATAATTTTATTTCATAAATTAACCAAAATACACATTAGAAATAAGCCAAAATACACATTACATATTATTACAACTCATACATTGTTAGGTAAACTAGAAGAACACCCACCCCGAGCTTGATTATTGTTTCCATACAAAGGATATTTTCTACGGTCGTGTCCAGGTTGCGAACATATACCACATTTTTGCGTATAAACTGTATCACTAACATCCATTTGGTTTCGTATACGCGTTCTCTTCTTCACCTCCATCTTACGCAAAAACAACTTGTTATACACCATTTTAAATGGTGCAGGAGGCCAATAATGCTCAGCGCCCAGTGGTTGCAATTGACTACTATATGTGTTTACGTACTTAGAAATACTATATTGTTGATCAACATAGTTTCTTGCACCTAAACCAACATGTTGAAAGCACTTGATTGCATGTGAGCAAGGCATGTGGTAGATGGACCATTTTCCACAAGAGCATAACCTTGCAGCTTCATTCACAGTATGCACATTATTACCACGATTTTGATGGATAGTAGTACGAACTTCAAACACATTTTTGTCATTATCATACTGCAAAAATGAATGCCACTGTGCTCGTCGTCTGTATTTCTCAAATCTCGCTATTGGCACAAGGCATAAATTCAACACCACGTTCCATCAAAGACGTTGCAGCCGCAGATCTCTGAACAAACCTCTCTGCCATCTGCTTGAATGACATCCGCACCATGGCTGTAACAGGCAATCCTCTAGCCGACTTTAATAACCCGTTGAAAGACTCTGACACATTTGTAGTCAGAGTTCCCCATCGTCTACCACCATCCGCATGCAAAGTCCATTTTTCAGGGTCGTGTCGCATTAACCAACGATAAGCTGCCTCGTCCAGTTGCCTGATATATTCCATGTGCCTCCGGAATTTATGTGTTGATGATATGTTACTGCCATCCACATCAAATCATGCAAAGCTTTACTGGGAAATGCCTTCTGGTCTCGATGATAGGCATACGGTTCTTGCCATGCAAGCAAGTTCTCAACAGAACTTAAGATGCCACCGTGCCGATCGGAGATTAGACATATACCAGAACGTTGTTTCACAACGTGCTCTTTCAAGTGGTTCAAAAAGAGCGTCCACGTCTCTTGGCTTTCATTGGCACAAATAGCAAACGCTAGAGGAAATATCTGTCCATTAGCATCTACTACCACGGCTATTAATAGCTTGATATCGTACTTTCCAGAGACATGAGTGCCGTCTATGGATATTATAGGGCGACAATGCGAAAAACCATCAATTGCTGGTTTAAACACCCAGAACACATAATTGAATATATATTATGCTATACCTACACTTCGCTGAAGCTTCCACTGAATAACCGTCCCGGGGTTGAAATGCTACAATGCAGCCATGTATCTAGGCAGATCTGCAAATGACTTATCCCGGTTACCATACACTATTTCAAACGCTCGTTTGCGTCCGAGAAATGCCTTTCTTTTAGTTATGGTATGGACATACTCCTGCTGGACAGATGTAATACTCTCTTTGATTTTATACCTTATGGACTGTTGAATGTGTGGAATAAGAACAAGAGAAATCAAGTCAATATCTAAATTAAAGTGATTCCCGTTGAATGTGTCCATTTCGCATGTGTGGGTGGGAATGTATTTACCCATTTTCCACATACTTGTCTTTTTCTTTGTCGCACGCAACATCCAATTACATGGCCAAAACCACCTACGGCAAATAACCTTGTATACCGTTGGACTTGACTCCGCTGCCAACATCTCATGACAGTCTTTTACGTTGTGCATTTTACAAGCCTTGGTTAGGCGCACTTTATCATGAAAAACATCCCCTTTGCAAGCACCGTTGATCTAGATTCATCCCACATTGCTGTCCGGATTTCATCAAAATCCCGTGTGAGAGCTTCCACATCCGGCATGGTTGGTAAATTGTCAATGTAAGGAATCTCTCTTGAATTAAACGGCACTTCAGACTCATACACTTTTTGTCTTGGGGGTCTCTGTTCAAACCAGGTTCTTCCTCATCATCCTCAGCATCACCATCCTCACAATCAAAGGGTGTCTCTTCACCGGATTCATCCGCATTATTGTCGTAGTCACTGTTCTCTTAATCACTTTGTGCATCTGCCAGGTCCCGATGTAATACATCATTTTCGGGCAATTGTGTGAGTTCAACTTGCTCATCTTCACTGCACAATCAAAAAAAAATATGATGAAATTCCATGTTTTATATATGATTTTCTTAAATCACTTAACTTACAAGTCACAATGTGATGAAATTCCAAGTTGGACATGACTACCGGATGGGCCACTTGTTAAATTCATATCTGGCCGGTACCCCTTATTAAATATGTGATTGTTACTATTAAATCAATTTAATAAAAATATACTTAATTATCACAAATAATAAATAAAATTTACCAGTCGTCTTGTGAGTTATGGAAAGCAGGCGGTGATAAGTTTAAATCGAAGATAACTCTTTCATCCGGAACTTGTCCGACAAAAGCTGTTCCATAATAACCGCCCGATGATTGGGGGTTATATATACTACGCACAAGCTCATTTTTAGGGACGTCTTCGACCTTCACGTACATCTCCAGCATTGTGATTACAAGAAAATCACGACATTCGTCCGGAGTCCTCAAAAAAACACTCAAAGTTTCATCATCGTCTTAAACTCCTAGTAAAAAACAACCCCTTGCGGAGTGACGGAATACGGATATCTTCCGGTAACTTTAAGTATGACGGAACGTTTCCTCACACCCATTTTTTTGCATAACAACGATATCAATGTATCGTACTCCATTGTTAATGGCAATTTGACATGACACTTAGCGGGCAAACTGTAACTGACAGAGTTATTCTCCATCATAACCTCACCCCTAATATAAAGAAGTTCTTATCCTTCGCTCTTCAGACATAATGAAGAAATGCTGTAGAATTTAGGAATAATAGCGCAACAAGTGTTTTATAAATTTTTTGAATGTATAGAATACGAGTGTTACACCTCTTTATATAGAAAATCAAGAGCCGGGGTGGTGATACAACGCCAAAATAGTTGGCGTTGTACTGTTCAATAATTGAACAGTGTACAACGCCAGTATTAATGGCGTTGTACAGACACTGACAAGTACAACGCCACTTCATCTAGCGTTGTACACTAACGTTACCATTAGTATACAACGCCAGATAAAGTGGCGTTGTATATAGTTATGTCTTTTTTTTTAAAAAAAACCTAATAACGTTCTTTGAGTCCAAAATTTACCTACTTTGGTTTCGGATTCCTTGGGGGGAGGATATAAAAGCATGTAACTGAAATGTTTTTATATATCTCTGGCAGAATGCACTTCCATATAAATTTTACCTAGGTTGATCTTGCAATCATCCCCTTATCTAATAATGTATCATGTGGCTAAAAATTTTGACGGTTGATACTTAGTTTGCTTCCACTTTATGTAAAATATGTTTTAACAACTGTAATTTGCTTTGTTTTGCATGAATGTGTCACAGGTTTTGGCAGGCTTGCTAAATGTGGCAGATAGAGCTGATTGGAGAAATTGTAAGGATAGCAAAGAAGAAGAAATTAAAATGGTTGAGAGATTCAAGAGTGGATTTCAAGAATATGATCCAAATCAATAGGATATCCAAGAAAAGATGCAACACGAGAGCTTTTCCTCTTGTGTTCTTCACCTTATGCAACGTTGCATTTCCTTGAGGTTCTCTTTTCTCCCTGCTTGGGTATAGTTGCAAGTATTTGCAGTTCTTCAAGCTCGTGTTTGCATTATGGTTGAACAGTGAAATGATTATCTGAATCTGAAAACGTTCTTGCCACAGGAAAGGATGCTGATGCCACTGGATAGTAACTGCATATATATAGACAGCAGCATTAGTTCAACGATTTGGTGTTATACTGAGAGTAATTCTGCTCCTATTATGAAACAATGGTCTAGTTCCATGCTGGTCATTTGCCAAGTTGCTACTAGGAGGTATAGCAATTCAATTTTCATGTATGCTGTATCTATAAACTCAACCTGTAGATTAGGCTATTGAGATCAGAACCATCCACTGTATGAATGCTTCATGAATGAGCTTGTGAGTTTGTTTGCAACGGTTTGAACAAGGTACGGTACAATTTTAACTTTATTGGCCAATGGACTTGGTTTTTATTTGTTAGAAACATTACAAACTTTATCGACGTAACTATTATCATGTTAACTTGATTACCAGAATATTGTAACTTTCTAATTTTGTTGATAAGGGCATCAGAGTTCTTTCCATTCTGCTATGAGCTAAAATTCTTGGAAGGCAAAAGTAAGAAATGCTGCTAAGATCTTGTACAGAAGTCATTGCTACTATACGGAACAAAGTTCTGCTGTCACTTTTGTTTAAGAGCATTGTTTGTAACTGTATATTACTTTACAACATTACAAGCTTTGCAAGGCATAAATTACCTGAAACTGACCAAAGTTGCATTAGTCGATGGACGTGCAGTAAAACTTTGTTGGACCTAGTGTTTATATCCAGCCATACTAATTTACTGTGATTAAGTGTAAAATTAAGGTGAGAATGTAAATTAACTATGATTTTATGATAACGATGTATGTGAAGGCATATATCAAATATTTGTTGTGTTGGTGTAAATATTGGTAGAGGCGGATTTAAGGTTTGAAGGTTGTGGGGCCATACTTTCATTTAATATATACCTTCTAATGATTACTACGGAGTTTGTTAGGAGCAATTATTTGAAATTTTTTTTGTTTTGTTCGGGTCAATTTAGTGGTTAATTTTTTATATTTTTTTTTTGTATTTTGCAGATATGAAAATTACATTTCAAATAACAAGAAACAAACGTAATTAGCATTTTAAATAAGGATACACACCTTTATTATAACAACACAAGTAAAATCAATATTTTCACAAGGGATTTACATCCTATTTTGTGTATTAGAAATATATTTACACAAATAAGATAACATCTTCAATATGAGAGTTACACCAATCAGAATAAGAAAATTAAAAGAATCTACAATATATTAATTATACCCCATAAGTTTAGAATTAAATAAACTACCAGTTTCCAAAAATTAAAATAATAAATCTCATATATTTTTAGGCAATGCTTACACATTTTTTTAATTATAATTTAATACTAAAGAAATTTAAATTATATTTAGTAACCATAGAATAACACAAATTTTTCCGATACAATAAAAATAAATGAAAAACAAAATTTGATCTCAATCCAAAATTTTCCTCGAGACCCAAGTTTTTTGGACTTGAAAGAAGAAAACTAATAAATTTGCGATTAAGAGACCACAAATAAAATAATAGAATAAAAAAAATAGTAAAATAGCAAATAAAAAGTTGGGGTGTAGCCGAAAAGGGAAATGATAAGGACAAAAGGGAGTAAAAAGCACACAGAAAAGGAAAAGTCGGATAAGATTCAAGAAAAATTTCAAGTTGAATTTTACACACGAGAAAAGGTTTCAAAAAAAATCTATCAGCCATGACACCTTTATTTAGTTAATGACTACGGTGACATCAAATATTAATTTAGTTTACGAAAATTTCAATATAGGTTTATTATTTTTTTCATCTTAGCGGATGCTATGCCAGCCATCCTCAAGGGGTGGATCCGCTCCTCAATATTGGGTGTGAATAAGTTACAGTATGATTGAAAAAGAAGTCATTTTCTAATACTTGGTCGTCACCTGCCGGGTTTGGGGGTGGGGGTTGAATGATTTGTTTTTATTTTGAATGGAAATCATTTCTTTCCTATGTATCTCAACTCAAGTCTCAACTCATAACTTCTTGTTATTGCTAACAAACACTTAAATATTAATTATCAATCTTTAAAATTTAAATTTTTTATAAATTTGTCGACATTATTATTAATTTTTAAACATTTTTCAGAAGCTTTTTTTTTTTTTTTGTTCGATCAAACATCGAAAAATGGTTATACCAAAACACAATGGACCATAGCGATTTCGAGGATCAATTACTGCATTTAAAAAAAAAAAATTAAAAAAAACCTGCAATGTGTAAAGTTGACAAACCTATTCTATGTCGATCCTTTTAGTTTCGAACTTAGCAAATTAGTCCTATCTTCTTAAAAAATTGCAGTTTCAGTACATCGTATAAAAATATACGATTTACTTTAATATTTTCCAAATTTATTACATCGTATACCCGAACTATTCAGAACTCAGATCATCTCATTGCGCTCTAAGTTCTCTAAAATGGTATACAATTTCTTCTTCCTTGGTTCATTCTTTCTTATAATCCAGTTAATTTATGATAATTTTGAATTAATTTCGTTAGTTTTTATTTTTATTTTTGAATTTCTTCGGTAAGGTTCAATCAGCAAAACCCATCTCAAGCCCAGTACCCATTACATGGTACCCAACCCTAGCGGTGTTTATGATTGCAATTGGCCTTATTGTAACTGCTTCCTTTTTCATGTAAGTGCTCGATCTGATTTTAGTAATACTGTATTTTTTATTTTTTGCAATTGTTTATGCATTTAAAAGACATGTTATTTACTAATGTTGGAATGAAATAGGCCTGAATAGAGAGATACAGGGGATTTATTTAGTGGATCCAATAGTTTGAGATTAAGGCGTAGTTGATTAATATTTGCTTCTGCTAGTAATTGAAGTGATTGTGTCATTGTTGATTGATTGCATTAACATTTGTGAAAAAAGGGCTGTTGAAGATGGTTGCATTTTGTGATTAAGGAAATTAAATAACATGAAATTGTTAATTTGGCTCTGTTACTTCTTTCTTCAATGGTTCAATTCAATATGACGTGTGAGCTTGCACACACTGCCGTTTCTAAGCTCAGAAAAAGGAGGAGGGTTGCGGTAGGCCGACAGCTAGCATTAAACTTGTCAATTCATGATGAATCTTCATAATACATGTATCGTTGCTCTATTCAATATGATGTGTGTGTTTGCACACATTGCCAGTCTCAAGTTCGGATAAAGGAGGAGGGTTGTGGTAGGTGCAGTCAGCATAAAACTTGCCGATTCAGGATGAATACTCATAATACAGATATCGTTTCTCTATTAAATATGATGTAAAATGTCGTTTACTAATAAAACTGTACTTCATGTTGAAGATATTATGCTTTAGTGGTTTTGTTGTGTTAAAATAGCTTGAGATTGAGTGCAGTTGCTATAGCTGTTTGTTGTTGGCTATGTTGTGCTAACTCTCCAAAATGCCGCCGCACTCGTGTTGGATCCTCCAAAAATCATTTCTTTTGGAGGATCCAATATGTATAAGGCGACATTTCCAGAGAGTCCGAGCAACATAAATTGGTTGCGTTAAATTGGTTAAACTGTGAAAATGATTACTCACAGAGTATAATTCTACAATGTTAAAGAGTACCAATCTGCTGTGTGATTGACTTTCCGGGCTCTACAAGTCATGTTGTGTTTTCATCTTGTGACAAATCTATGAATGTTCGACAGTTATGAAGCTACTTCTCCGAGGAAATATCGCAGTCTAGCTAAGGAGCTTACAACTGGAGCAGTGGCATCTGTTTTCTTGGTATGTGCACTATAATGATTTCATCTCTCGTTTTCAGTCTGGTTTTGTTGTTGATATTTGCTTGTTTCTATTCTTCGAGGATTTGGAAATAGCCTCTCTACCTTCCCAAGGTAGGGGTAGAGCATGCGTATACACTACCCTCCCTAAACCCCACCGGTTGGATTTCACTGGGTTTGTTGTTGCATCTCGTTTTCACACTGGTTGCTTGTGTTGACTCCTTTCCGCACCTCATGCAGGGTTTTGGATCCTTGTTTTTGCTACTTGCCTCAGGCGTATATGTTTGATCCATCACAACATGGTTAGAGACGAAGTTTTGTACTGCTGTTTCTACATGAATGGTTTTTGAGTATTGCAGTTGGTTTTATATGATTTATGATTGAAGATAGCATCTGTAGAACTGATTTGTAACTGAATGGCAAATTGGAGAACTTGTTGAAAAATTGACTGAGGTAAGCATGATGCATTTTTGAAACTTTCTATTGTTGGAGTTCAGTGCATATAACGTTAGTATTAAAGAGCTTGTTGAAGTGTATGGATGTAATAAACCATGATGATTTATATGTCTATAAACACAACAACACGAAGAAGAAAATACTCTCTATGAAATATATGAGTGTTATCATCAATTACTTTGTATAAGAGCAATTCGGTAATTTCGACAAGCCATAAATCCATGGATATAAATGATTGGAGTTAGAGAAAAGTAGAAATAAATTGTCACAAAAATGTGTGATATGCACACAATATAGATAAGTTGTCACACTCATATACCAAAAAATAAAAAATTTATAGTTAATCCTATGTGCATTGAACTCCAACAATGGGGTTGTTCATGCTCTTGTATCAGGAAGCTTAATAGACCAATCGACAAACATAGTTATAATTAAAGCAATTGCTATCTCATGGCGATGTATTTAAACAAACAGAAAAAAGACGAACATATATTTGATCTAACTAAAGAAACCAATAGACATACAAACTTTAAGTGATTGAAGTTTAATAGTATTTTTATACTTGGCAAATATTCCTGATTTTAAGTACCTTTTTCCAATTACTGCAGCTAGCTAAACAGCTCACGAACAACATAAGAGCAAGTACCGGTACAATACACTTTTTTTTAGTCTTTACTAAGATGCTAGTGCAAGAACGGAGTCTTGGAGCAGTGGTAAAGTTGTCTCCATCAGCCATTGACGCTTACGTTAGGGTAGGTTGCCTGCATCACACATCCTGGGATGTGGCCATTTTCCGGATCCTTTGTACACACGTGATGCTTTGATTGTCCTTTACTCATTTGGTCATGAATTTTTTTTCACTTTTTTCGATTTTTTTGTTTTTCTGTTTTTTTCGCATTTAGCATTTGGCCATAAAAGTTTTAGTTTTCACTTAAAGATGAATTTTGAATTTTTTCTCGAAAATTTGAAAACCCCCAAAAAGCTATTTTTCAACACAAAATTATATTCCTGTCCAAACACAACTCTAATTTCAAATATTATTTTCACTTGAAATTTTTTTTTCACTTTTTTTGGAATTTTACCATTCTTATGTCCAAACGCCCACTAAGTTGCTAGCGCAAATGAAAAGAAACAAAAAAAATGTTAGACTAATCATATATATATAATTAAAATTGAAACTTAGTTATAAAATTTCTAAGTCATGATTTTGATAGAGGAAGTGGAATGCTAGAGAAGAGAAAGGATTTTGAAAGCAAGAATCACCAAATTATTGGAAAGGAAAAGTACATCACAAACAAATTGAAAGCAAATATAAAATGAAAAGTTTCTTTAATTCATTCATTAAAACATTCATGATATATTTCTATTTTCTTTCCAATTACCTCTAAAACAATTCCACTTACTCTCTCAAAAACCTCTCAACAAAGACTATAACAAACATCTCATTCCAAATTTAAATATGAAAAAAAAAAAAGACAACCTGATGCACTAAGCTATCGTTATGCGCGGGGTCCGAGAAACGGCCGGAACACAACAAATAAAAACAACAATCTTTTTCAGACATCAACACATTGAAAGTGCTTAAGTAGCCTATTGGCTTCTCTAATTCCAGTAAGATAAGCACCATGAGTTGTTGAATAATAGCATCTATGTGTTGCTTCTCCTGCAAATAAAATCTGAAGTGGAGGGCAATTCTTTGAATTTCCACCATTATTTCCCACTTTTGGCAATGGCTCAGCCATAGAATCCAAATCATCTCCACTTGATCCCACTGCAATATGAGTATATGAACCTAAAAACAATGGATCAGTACCCCATTTACACTTCAAAACCTTAGAAAACTTAACACAACTTTCTGCTGTTGCAGACTCTGAGTTCTTGAAATGCTTTGAGTTTGCTAGAAACTGTGACATTGTTGTCGAAACCCCGTCTATGATCTCGTTATCGTCTAGAGTTTCCATCTCAAGAGCTTCATTACCTGCAAACCATGATACTATTGTACTTGACTTAGGATAAATTGGATGTATAAGAGCTGTCCTCCTAATCCATAAGGGAATTTTCGAGTGAAATAATTTCGTGTCCGATTGATGAAAAACCATTTGCAAGTTTGGAAAATTCATCCCCTCATAGCCACATTCTTCATTACTTGGACTTAGTTGCAAGAATAACTTGTCAACAACACCAAAACCAAGTCTTGAAATTGCTTCAGTCTTGAAACTAGGAAGCTGAGGGCTAAAAAAACCAGAATCGTCGCGAATTCCTTGTTTTAATACTCCTAATGAGACTGTTACAATAACATGATCAGCATATATTACTGATCCATCACTAAAATGTAACTTTACTGGCTTAGTACCATCAACATTTTCAAATTTTGAGCCACAGTCATCGTTTCGCCATTCAATTTTCGTGACTTTTCGGCCTAATTGAATCAAACCAGATGGTAAAACAGATGCCAAAGATTTAACCACAGTTGAGTACCCTTTAGCTATAGTTAGTTCATCACCAGGAAAATTACAGTACTCACTTTCTCCATTAAAATCTAAAGTACCCAAATCACCCGCGGATGAATAATGCCTATGTATATTCTCAAACATAGCAAAAATTCCTTCTTCAAGTGATTTTCTACTCCATTTATCAAACACTTCAACATTTTCTTGATCTTTCTTTAAATTCCAATAAAATTCAAGACCTTTTCTAAGAAAAGAACCAATACTTAGATTTTTAATACCACCATTTTCAAGATTTAAACTTTTAATAATTTCTTTACATATCTCATCTTGAAAATTTCCTTCACCTGAAGAAAAAGCTAACATTTTGTTGAAAAATTCTGATATGGATTTAACAAGGGAAGAATTTACCTCATAGCCATTTTCTGTTATAGTCACTTTTTTATCCATTAATTTACCTTCTTTACATTCCCAAGGCTTGTTTGATTCCAATGAGTTAATTTCTTTAGCAATTTTATAAATTGGATTACCTTCAATTCCATGTATCCAAGTAGCTCCAATTTCAATTGGATCACCATTAAATTCTGAGGTAAAAATTCTTCCACCAATTCTATTTCCACCTTCAACAACACAAAGCTCAAATAATTCATTTGAGTTTTTTGTTGTATAGAGTTTATTAGCTGCTGTTAGGCCAGAAATTCCAGCTCCAATTATCACAATTTTTGGCTTTTGTGTTACCATTTTAGAGGGAAAAAGATTGAATAATTTGTGATATTTTTTGTTGATAAATGAGTTGGTTTTTTTGTATGAAGTAATTGAACAAGAAATAAAGCTATATATAGGAGTGTATTATGGTGTCTATTACATTGGTTTATTATTTGTTATATTCAAATTTAAAAGGTCTACATTTAGAATAATGTAACAAATATTATAATGTAAGCCATAATTAACAAAAAGAATCATAAGTTTTTGGAAAAGAAATCTTTAACTTTGGTAAGAAATTGATTGACATTCCTCTAAAATAGATTAAAATCATGTTTAAATTTCTAAACTTTAGTAATAACTCCAACTTTTGTTCAACAAACATTATATTGTAACCATAATAATTAACAAAAAGAATCATAAGTATTAGGATAGGAAGTCTTTAACTTTGGTAAGAAATTGATTGATATTCCTCCAAAATAGATTTAAACCATATTTAAATTTTAGTAATAATTTAATTCTTCAACTTTAGTAAGAAAATAATTGACACTCCTCTATTATAATCAACAAAAAGAATCATAAGTCTTAGGATAGGAAGTCTTTAACTTTGGTAAGAAATTGATTGATATTCCTCCAAAATAGATTTAAACCATATTTAAATTTTAGTAATAATTTAATTCTTCAACTTTAGTAAGAAAATAATTGACATTCCTCTATTATAATCAACAAAAAGAATCATTAAGTTTTAGGACAGGAATTCTTTAACTTGGGTAAGAAATTGATTGACATTCTTCCAAAATAGAGTAATATCATGTTTAGATTTGTAAGTTTTAGTAATAATTTAATTCTCCAAGTTTAGTAAGAAAAATAACTAAAATTCCTCCAAACCAAATTATAACCTACTTTAGATTTCAAATTTCATTAATAATTTAGGTGTCCAACTTTGGCAAGAGATAATTGAAATACCTCCAAGATAAATTAAAATCTTGGTTACATTTATAATTTTAGTAATAATTTAATTCTCCAACTTGACATTCCTCGAAAATAAATTAAAATCTTGTTTGAAATTATAAATTTCAGTAATTATTTTAATGTTCTACTTTTGTAAGAAAATGAATTTTCATTCCTCCAAACTACTAAAACCTTGATTAAATTTCTAAGTTTTAGTAATAATTTAACTCTCCAGCTTTAGTAGAAAATTGATCGACATTCCTCCAAAATAAATAAAAAGATCTTGTTTGAAGTTCTAAAGTTTAGTAATAATTTAAATCTTCAGCTTTGGTAAGAAATGATTAACATACTTCCAAAAAACCAATGAAACAAGCAAATTGAAACTATATATGTTGTTTAACAAATTAAACTGACAAGTAATAAAGACAAGAAATCAAAAAACGAGAGAAATCTTACAATAATTTATGTCTTTCTCAGAACAAAACGTCTTTACCGAGTGAAGACCTTATATTAATTGGTTCCCATAAGAAAATAAAATTGAATGGCCCTTCTCTAAACCATAAATGTATTGATACTAACAATTTTGGTGATGCTACAAGCCAAGTTACTCGTGAAATTGCTTTATCCTTAATCATAGATCTCGGGTTTAAGTTTCGGGTATGAAAATTACTTTTATTAGGGAACATTTTACTTCTAATGCATTTCACGTGTTCCAATGTTAACATATGTTGTGGATTCATATTACTCAGAATTTTGCTGTAGCATCTGCACGAAATCAGGTAATAAACACATTTATAGACTGTTTGGAGTTGTATCTAACATATTTTGTGGATTCATATTACTTGAATATTTTGCTATAATATATGCGCCAAAATCTGCGTAAACACATTGGACCGGACATCTAGAGCGTAGACAATATAAGATGGGGGTCTAATATCGGTGAAATAAGAATTGGGTGGGTCTGGCTCTGATACCATGTTAAAATGGACCTTGAGCCTAATTCAACCCCAAAAGTTAGCTTATGAGTTAAGTATTGCCTAAAACGTATAAGGAAACCAAACACGTCACCCATAGTTGATGTGAGACACCAACCATTCCCTTCAAATTTTGATGAAGTTCAAAAAAATGCAGCAAGGTATAATGGCAACAAAAACAAATGAAGTTCCTTTGCTCTTGTCTGAGATTTGATAAGGATCAGATTTAGATACTTGATTTTGATCGGCTTTGTAGTTGATAGTGATCTACTATATAGTTGATATTCATTGTGTTAGCCTAGCTGGTGTATGATGGCAGTAGAATGGCTAATATTTGTGGTTTGTTGAGACAAATAACTATTAATCGAATCACATAAAAATGAAAAAGAATGATGCAAGACTCTATAGAAAGAGTAGTAATGTTACAAAGAAAAGCCAAAAGAGAGATTTTCTAACAAGAAAAAAGTTGATTGAGGCACGGGATGAAAGGGCGGGCGGCCAATTTTCAGTACTTTCTGCCAACTCGATTTTAATACTAAGTAAGCTCCTCATCGCATAAATAAGAAAGTTCAGCTACAGAGGGTAAAGAGAGGGGTAAACGAGAGTGAAAATTGGCTTCCTTGCTAATAAAACTTGTATTATTTCACAACCTTGTGATCAACAAATAGTAGTTGTACATATACATGAGCTTTATTTATACTCTAAATACAAAATCATACTGGCAATTGATATTTGGAAGCTGTACAATTTCTTCAATCACATAATCCAATCAGCAGAGTTCTATAGAACTTCCTAAACCAATGCTTAAACAGAAGCATTGGTTTATGAAAATAACAGGGAATTTTCTGAAAACTATATCCCTGTAATCTGTACTTCAAAATGATTTATTCAGAGCTGCAAATAGCCTCCACTGTTAGCTTCTTTTATATATTCGGACGACGCTGCCCGTCCTAAGGAATTCATGCACCATATTTACTGAACAAGCTTACTGCCATATTAGAAAATAACAGGAAAGTATAAGCAAAACATGGTAACAGATGATATGAAAGAAAGTTCACTAAACAGAAATAAGCAGAATTTTGAATCAGGACAAAAGGTTATTGCAGCATCACTTTGCATAAAAAAGTTAAGTCCTTGGTCTTAGTAAACCGCTAATAAAGGGTAGCCCGGTGCACGAAGTATCCCGTGTTCACGTAGGGTCTGGGGAAAGGGCCGCACCACACGAGGTGTAATGTAGGCAGTCTACCCTAATGGAAACATCAATGACTGATTCTATGGTTCGAACTCTTGACCTATAGGTCATATATAGATAACTTTACTGTTGCTCCATAGGTTCCTCTTCCCTAACTGCTAATGTAATGCAAAAAAGGAATTCACATACCTTTTAAAGCTCTTTTATCTTGATCTTCTGACCAAAGAAATTCCTGTTGGATCACCACCCCATTCTTCAAATACTACCAATAGGTTTCCACTTGGTTTCAACCATGATCTTGGAACATGGTACCTGATATTAACAGTTCCACAAAGTTACTTTAAAACAAACTGGAGTTAAATAGTACCATATTTAACTCTACTATAGTAGGAATTATGGAAATCTCTTACCATCTTTGAGAAGGTTGTCCACAATTAGTTTGACATTTCTTCTCATTGAATGTTCCAGCATAATTGCATTTTCCACAGTCACCTTGTGCTATATATCCAGGCCACTGGCGACCTACACCTTCGCCATTTATCCATATCTCACCTTTTCCCATACTTGCCATGTCCAAAGCTAGAGGGTCATTTCCTCCAGGCGCGTTAAATGTAGCCTGGAAAAAAGTGTAATCGCACATTAATTACGTGGTTCGTGCTACAATATTTTATTCAAGAATTGATAAAAACATGTCAATATGTTGATACGAGCTTTACCTTGTACCAAGTCAATGGCTGCTTTTGAGCCACTAGTGAACCTTTAATCCATTCAACAGAAGAACTCCCACTTAACGTGTGAAGACTTAATGATTCACCTTTTAGACCAACCTGCAAATAAGCAAATTATAGATTAGTCAGGTATCAATGCTCTATATATCGTTCGTTACTCTCACATTCCAGAGCTTCATTCGCTCTTCAACAAAGGGCTGAGAAGGGCTGCACCCTAAGGGAGTCTAATGTAGGCAACATAGACTGATGCAAGCATTAGTGGTTGATTCCACTGTTCGAACCCATGACCTATACGTCACACAGAGACAACTTATAGGTCACGGGTTCGTCTCCTCACAAAATTATATGAATATCAAGCTTTAGGGAGAGAACAGAAGCAACTAGTAAACAAAACCTTGTAAGACCATCTCTGTTTTGTTAAGTCTCTTTTCCCCTCATTGAGACCACTCAATGTGACCGGACCTAAGACTCCTGCATTCCACGTATCAAAATGCACGCCAACGTTCTGAAATTGGCAATTTAAAACCATAGGTTAGATAAAATTTTACAATAACGGTTCAAGTTACCATTGATAATTGAAGGGCCGGAGAAACAGGAAATAGAAAACTAACCGGGAGACCAACAGAAACACTTAGCAGAGAAATCTTGTTAATACCAGCTCTTAATTTCACATTGCCACTATACGTAAGTTTTGGATTGTCCAATGTTCCATAAACAGTTCCTACCACAAGTCAAGAACATATAGAGATCAAAAGGAGATAAGAATATACTTAAAAAGCTGTAATTTGTTAGGAAAATCACTTTGCTATATTTCCAAATAGAGTGCAGTTTGCAATACCTGATAGTTTGCCATTGATGAAGACATGCAGGACGTGACCGGCCGACATGACAGTGAGATAAGGGTCCTTTCCATTCTTTAGAAATCCTTCACCAGATGCTATATTTACTCTGGAGAAAGTAAAGCACAACATTATCAGGATATACTAGTGGCAGAACTAGGTAGTGTCAAGGGGGTTCAAACCGCTTCCCCTTCGTCGGAAAATTATAATGTCCAAAAAAGGTCAGCTGGATGCACAAGGCATCTCGCGTTCACACAAGGTTCGGGAAGGACCACATCCCTAGGGATATGATGTAAATAGCCTACCCTAATGCAAGAATTAGTGATTGCTTTCACAAAAAAATTACATTGTGCAAATAGAGTAAAAATGATCGTTTTGGTTATATGTGAGCTGTTGAATCCCCTTGATATGAAAAGAAAATTCAAGTATAATATAAAGGGGTTCAAAATTGCTTTAGGTCATAAGTTCAAATTCCAACTATAGCATCCTAGATTCTTTTTTGAATTCCCTTGTATAAGTTTCTGGTTCCGCTGTTGAGGATATAGGATCTGTCAAGCAAAGATGGAACAAGATAAAATCATTTCTAAAAGTAAGAAAATGGAAGTTACTCACTCTGTCATGTACCACAGATAGTCTGAGGAATCCCTGGTAACATTTTTCTGTTCCCATAATCCGTTGGCTGAAAGGGTATCGCTGTCATCAGCAGTCGGAGTTTCTTCATTGTATGACTGCCAAGACAATCCACTGCCTGTCGAAGTCATCTTTATGCTCGAGCTTCGGGAGCTAACCTGCAGCATAACATAGAGAACATTACAACTTCTAACTCTAAATGGTCATATGTATATTTGACAAATGTATTATGATTGATTTCTTAATTTGAAACCGCCTTTATTACCTTTGCAGTGTTGTAAACAGCAGTTTTGCAGTCAGGAAGAATACTGATGGACCAAGGAGGCAGATCATACGGCTTATTTTGAAAGGTGACTTTAACTGAATATTTCGAGTCGTAGTTGGATAGAAATGCAGCACAATTTCCAGATTTTGATCTATAGACATGAGCCTGTATTGGCCACAAAAATGTAAAACAAAGTTAGAAGACAAATCAAGACGATTATTCGACCATAAACATACAATTTTCTATATCAGACTAACCTCTTGATTATTGCCAATCTTAGTCACTATTGGATATGATGAAACTAAAGCTGGTTCGGATAGCTTAATTGCTTTATGCAAGTCTCTCAAATGTCCATATTTTGGTTCATTCAGCAGCCCTATAACATCACAAAGAGAATCGTCAAGACAAGCATGAAATATATGCAGAATTTGTTTCTATTATATTCATTTTTGTTGGGCAGATGTGAGAAGATATCGGGTTTTTTATCATACCATATTCATCTAGAGGAGCATCATAATCATAGCTAGTTGCAATGAAAAGCCCTGAAGATGTACGGCCAAAATTTGTTCCTCCATGATACTGAAGCAACCACAGTATAAAACACAAGAACATATCAGTAAGACAAATAGTTACGTTTATATTCTAAAAAAAGAAAGGGTAGCCGGGTGCACTAAACTCTCGCTATGCGCGGGTCTGGGGAAGGGCCGTACCACAATGGTCTATTGTTCGCAACCTTACCATACATTTCTGCAAGAGGCTGTATCTACAACTCGAACCTGTGACCTCTTGGTTACATGACAGCAACTTTACAAGTTAAGTCAAGGCTTACCTTCTATGTTTATATTCTAACTTCTAAGTAAGAGCAAAAACTGTAACACTAGATTAAAGGTCAAACTTACCATGTAGTAATTGAAGAACGAACCATTGTTCTGAACAAATCTTGCAACTGAAAATGCAATATCTTCAACTGGCCTTTGAGGAACTGGACCACCAAATTTTGTATACCTAAACATAGTAGAGTAGTTGAATTAAGCAACTAAAATAGGTGGTTCAGTAACATAAGCTGTTATAGTCATATATTTGATATTCTAGGAATTTACCAGCCAGTCCAGACTTCTGTCCACATTTTTGGTTTGTAAGGCTTATTAGGACGAAAGCCTTCACAGTAAAAGCCATTGCACGTATCAATCTGTAGCAGAATAACCAAAATTTATGAGTTCTAGAGAGAGATATCCAAGAAAATGTTGAAACAAGTCGCAACAGTTCTGTAAGTCACTAAAAACCCAGTCCTCCAATACCTTTGTTACTCGGATACTCCAAAAATGACTGCTGCATGTGTGTTGGATCCTCAAAAAAAGCATTACTTTTGAAGGATCTTACACACACCGGCTGCATTTTTGAAGGATCCGCATTGCATAGCTAAAGCTATAGCTAGATGATGCTACTATATTTAACACTGATATAGAAAAGATCCGAGTAACCAGAGGCGGATCTAGTCTTCTGACACCGGATCAACTGAACCAATAACTTTCGGCGCTGAGCATAAGTTAATGAGTAAAAATTCAATAAAATTCTGATAAATAATAGATATGAATCCATAATGTTTAAAAAAACAATGGGTTTAATGGTAAAAGGCTGAACCATAGAGCTTAAATCATGGATTCGGCTTTGCAAGTAACACGGATAATAACTGTAGCTAGATGATGCCACCATATTTATCACTGATATAGAAAAGATTAGAAATTTTGAATTCAATTACAAGATAACTCTATATAGTAAAACTATATTATGGGACCCGTTATCATTAAATTTGGGGCAGGCAAACAGAGATAGGTAAATCTAAACATACAACTAAGATTAGCATGGTCACTATGTAAGGATGACACGAACAAAAAGCACAACCCAGTGCGCTAAACTCCTCCGCTATGCACGGGGTCTGGGGGGAAGGACCAGACCACAAGGGTGTATTGTACGCAGTCTTACCCTACATTTCTGCAACAGATTATTTTAACAGCTTGAACCCGTGACTTCCTAGTCACATGACAGTAACTTTACTAATTATACCAAGGCTCCCTCCGTAAGGATAACACGAACAAATCAGAAAATGCTTACCACAGGATCAGGGGCATCCTCTTGTTTACACATGATCCAAGGGACTCCAGTTTTAAGACCTACAGCCATTTGAGCTGTCCATTTTGTATAAGCTTTACCAGGAGCACCAATTTCCCATTCTACTGGTCCATACTCATTTTCTATCTGCAGCATTAATAATCAAATTATAATTTTTCCACTAATCAAGAATCAAGAATTAGGAGATAAAGTACAATTAATTTGTAGAAACAGTGTAAAGACAAGGCATGAGCATAATTTCAAACCTGGGCAATTATTATTGGTCCTCCTTGAGGTTCAAATAATTTTTCTGACTTCATCATGTTGACTATTTTCTGTACAAATCCTTGCATAGCCACCTTCATCATAGTCAACCAGTCAATATAACAGCTCAGACTTGATAGAGAACTTCTATTATTATTATTATTATTATTACATCATATTGGGTGCAATACTTTGTGCACTAGTACTACTGCTAATGCAGTAAATGTAGTAGTAATACTATTGCTACTGTTACTGTTGTTGCTACTATTCATATTTATATTTATCTTTTTTTACTTACGATATTATTTTATTTTAATATTGATGATGATATGAGTTAAACAAAGAGGAATAGAATGAGGATTCATGTCTGCCAACCCAACTCGTGTGGGACTGAGGTGAGTAGTTGTTGTGTTCAGCCCATAAAAAAGAATTAAGCTCACACGTGAAAAGGGCTGAAACATAATATAATTAAGTAAAAATATACTTTTTTTAACAAACTTAAGCTTTTAGAGGATGGAAAAGAAAAGAAAAAAAACAAACCTTGAAAGGCTGATTGTCTGTTCTAAATTCTATACCAGGAATATATTTTAGCCAAATAGGAAATCCCCTGCAACCAAATACAAAAAAACAAAAACAGAGTATAAAACAGGGGAGCTGCAAAAAATTAAAGCCAAAATCATTTATAGTATATAACTTGTTTATTTTTATTTTTTCCAAAATTACCCAAAGTTCCATTCTGCACAAACGTAAGGGCCAATACGTAGATTAACATAAAGTCCTGCTTTTTGTACCAACTTGATGAACTTAACAAGGTCATATCTCCCCTCAAAATTATACTGAAAATTCAAAAGATGAAATAAAAATGATCAGATTAATTTTTTTTTTCTTTTTACTTTAAAAATATAGAAAAGTAAAGTAGAGTTAAAGGAATTACTTTTCCAGGAGAAGGCTCATGCCCATTCCAAAAAACATAAGTCTCAATAACATCTAAGCCTCCATCTTTTGCCTTTTGGATAAGATCAGGCCACATCTGAAATTACCAATAACCAAAAAAAAAAAAAACAGTATTTCAGAATTTTAAAAAAAATATTTATAAGCATAAGAGAACAAATATTAAAGAAATACCCATTTTTCAGAAATCCGTAAAATGTGTAAATAAAAGATTTTTATAACCCAAAAAGACAATTAAAAATTTGCCAAATTACAAGACATGGACATTTATGAAAAAAACCATGAAAATACTGAAATGATGCTGCATAATTACCTCAGGAGTGCTTCTTGGGTAATGAATAGAACCAGAAATAAGAATTTTTCTTTTCCCATTTATGATTATAGCTCTGTCATCATAAGAAACAGTGGCTTTTACTGAAGAAAAAACCAATGAACATAATACTAAGAACAGCAGCAATAATACATTTGTTCTTAGCATTTTTTCCACATTCAACAAAAAGAGGAGAAAGGAGCGTTAAAACCAACAAAAAGAATGACACTTTTGTCTTGTCTTTCTTCTTCTTTTCTATTGATTGATTCTTTTGATGAGAACAAAATATGTAAAGATATTTATACAAATATTTTAACTCACTGTGTGTGTGTGTGTTTTTTTTTTAATTCGATGTACGCAGGTTTTGAAGGTGTATTGGTTACGAGGGGAAGTTAAGGAAGAGATGTTGCAACTGCTTTATAAAAAAAAAGGAGAAATGGACAACTGCTTAGGTGGGGCACACATTTTGACTCACAAACTTATATTATCCGATTAATGGTTTATCTTAATGCTTTAAATTTTGACAAATTTTGAATTACAATTATTTTGTTTTATTTTTTCACAAAGGGTAGTGTCCTGATCAACTTTGGTACAATTCAATTATTTCATAGGATACCTCTAATATATATATATATATATATATATATATATATATATATATATATATATATATATATTTTTTTTTTTGAGAAATTCTCAAGAAAATCCGTAGTTGCTACCTTTCGAGTGTGCATTGGGTAACCTTCTCACTATGCTATAGTTCATAAACTACATATGAGATGTAAACCGCTATGCAAGCTCGGTGCAATAAGATTTGGCTAAGGAGACTGCGGGTGAAGATGATCGATATTTTACTAGTATAAATATTAAATAACAACTAAGATTTATACTGATGGAGAAAAAACATAGACACTTTTATTTATTTATGTAGAACAACTGTCTTTTAAAGGAAAATTCTTCAATTATGATAAAGGATGCACTTTCTTAATTTCTTCATTTGGGTGGGCATCCTTTAATTTGGTTCTTTCTGTAAAAATAAAAAAGTTACATCCTTTTTTTCTTTAAAGAAATGAAAATCATAGTTTCTTATAAAGGAAAGAAAGTAAGGAAATAATTGAAGTAGCTGTGGTTTCTTTACGAAAGGAAAATAATATTGTGTAAATATAAAATATTGCTTGAAAAGCTTAACTAATTGCAAAGTTTTTGCGCTAATGTTGAGATACTGTTGTAGCAACAAGAGGTATATTTAATCAAATTTATCCTTTAATACTACATTGACTTGGTAATATGTACCTTAACGGCTTTAATTTCATTTACTCAATAACTGCCTTGCTACTCTCATGCCATAAATTTTTAGTTAATTTTTTTAAATTAAATGGAGTGTCACTTAAGGGAATTAATCATAAATTATAGAACGTGTTATTTAATTATATTGAGTTTAATTATATAGTATAGTATTTATAACTTAAATTCAGTTATGTTATAAAGCAAGTATTGTCCTTGCTCGGCGAGCGATTTGGTTGGAGTGGTCATATTTTCTTTTTCTTTTTCTATTTTATTTTTATTTTTTCATCTGTTGTTTATGTTTGGTATTCATTCTGGACTTCTGACTAATCAGAATTCACGGTACATACAAGGCACATGAAAAAGGAGAAAAGCTCCCTACCAGGTATTTTTATCCTATTTAAACTCGATAATTTCTAATTAAGAGTGGAAGAATTTTATCCATCTCACCACGATGCTAGTGGTGGAGTGGTGGTTGGAGCATTTTCTCCTGCATAAAACAAATTATTGGAAGACTAAAAAATTAAATTATGTGGATATATTTTGGAAATAATATGTGCTATTCAAATTCTAACTCAAATGTTCCAAATAATAACGTACATATTGTTGAGACAGAGGGCTTTATGTGATTTTTATACAACTGAAAGTTCCATATATTGTTATTCAACATGATCCACAAATCGTCACTTTTTTTTTAAATTTCTCTTTATTATGGGGTAAATTTCACAAATGGTCATATAACTATGACATTTTTTCACTAAAGTCATATAACTTTCTTTTCTCACACAAAAATCATAAAACTTTCACTTCTTCACTCAAAAAATCCCAGTGACCGGCAAAGACCATTCACCGGTCATTTTTTGAAAAAAAAAATTTCATTTTTTTTCATTTTTTTGAAAAAACTGAAAATATTTTTTCTTTAAAATAAAAACTGAAAAAGTAAGATAAAACTAAATGCTTTAAAAAAACTGAAAAAAAAATATTTTTCAAAAATGAAAATATTTTGTTGAAAATATTTTTTTCAGATTTTAAAAAACAAAAATATTTTATTAAAAATATTTTTTCTAGTTTTTACAAAAGAAATGCTTTAAAAAAACTGAAAAACATTTTTTTTTTGTAAAAATTGAAAAAAAAGACTTTACTAAATTAGTGGACTATTGTTGCATTAGTTTAAAAAGCGAAAAATATTTTGCATTTCTTGAAAATGTATCTTTGTTGGACTTTATTTAGTTTGCAAAAAATAAAAATATTTTGTTGAAAATATTTTTTCAGCTTTTAAAAAATGAAAATATTTTATTAAAAATATTTTCTCTAGTTTTTACAAAAGTAATGCTTTAAAAAAACTGAAAAAAATATTTTTTTGTAAAAATTGAATTATTTTTTTGTAAAAGTTGGAAAAAAGAAGAAGAATAAGACTTTACTAAATTAGTGGGCTATTGGTGCATTAGTTTAAAAAAATAAAAAATATTTAGCATTTCTTGAAAATGTATCTTTGTTGGACTTTATTTATTTTGCAAAATATTTTTCGTTTTTTAAACTAATGCACCAATAGTCCATTAATTTAGTAAAGTCTTTTTTTTCAGTTGTTACAAAAAATAATTCAATTTTTACAAAAAAATTATTTTTTTCCAGTTTTTTTAAAGCATTTAGTTTTATCTTATTTTTCAGTTTTTATTTTAAAGAAAAAATATTTTCAGTTTTTTCAAAAAAATGTAAAAAATGAAAAAAAATATTTTTCAAAAAATGACCGGTGAATTGTCTTTGCCGGTTACTAGGATTTTTTGAGTAAAGAAGTGAAAGTTTTATAATTTTTGTGTGAGAAAAGAAAGTTATATGGCTTTAGTGAAAAAATATCATAGTTATATGACCATTTGTGAAATTTACCCCTTTATTATGGGGTATCGGGAAAAAAGAAGTTAGTGGTTTATAATGATATAAAGAAACAATAATTTATATCTAGATATGGAGGCATATACTAGCATTTGTGTGAAAATTCATCTCTATCAATAATTATTAGGATTTATAAATTGGGAAGACACAAAGATTATAGGATAGCTGGACATGAAATAGAATTAATAGAACTAGAAAAGATATCTTAAGCACCAACAATTATGGTGGTAGGGAATGGTCCAACCTAGGGGTGTGCATTCGAATCGCCTTGTCGATAAATCGAATCGATTATTTATTATCGGTTCATCGATAAATAAAATCGAAAAAATCAAAACCTTATTGAAACAATAACGATAAGAATATATACAAATCGATAATCGATGAGTAATTATCGATAAAGGTCAAAATCGAATCGATAAATCGAATGCACACCCCTAATTATTTCATCTACCACATTTAAGGAATGATCATATTTAAAGTTGAATGGAATGAAGTTCAAATTAATGGAAAATAGAATTAGCAGTGGTGATGTATTTTTATTTTTTTTAATACCGTTGGAGTGTTAGTGACACATATTTGATTCCTTACTTTAGTTTTGTTGCATGTCTATTGACACAATTATGTTATAAACAATGATTAGTTAGGTGTATTTATAGCGATATACATTCCGTGGAATCCCGCAAATTTTCTTATTAGTGTAATTGATAACCGAATCGATAAGCCCCAAAAATTAATAAATCGAAATCGAAAAAATCGAAACCTTATTGAAACGATAACGATAAGCATATGTACAAATTGATAATCGATAAGTAATTATTGATAAGAGTCAAAATCGAATAGACAAATTGAATGCACACCCCTAAATTCCAACCATATAAATAGAAAAATAATTGGTAGGAAATTGTTCTTCCTTTAACGAGGCTCACAGTGACACAGTGTGAATCTGGATTAAGAATCCAAAAGGGTATATCACACATTGGACGGAAAAACAAAAAAAATAACATGTTTTAATTTTAATCGACACTTTTCTATTTTTTCTATTTTTTTTCTTTTTCTTTTTTCTTTTTTCTTTTTTCTTTCCTTATTTTTAATTTCTTCTTTCCTTTTAGGTCCATTCCTAAAAGCTCTCATTGAAACAAAAGAAAAAAGACAAGCAATCATAATGGTCCAAAGTATGGATCCTTAAGAATGTAAGGCGTACAAGGGATGAAGACATCATGTTATTTCACAACCAAACCCAAAGCAAACTCAGTTCGTTGATGATCCAGTTCTTTCGAATCAGTGGCGGAGCCAGGAATTATATAAAGGGGTATTAAAATAAAAATAAAAATTGATACTATCTGGAATAAAACTTGCAAATTTCTATAAATTTTGACACTCCTTAACTATTACACTAAAAGTTTGTCTTTTGTCAAGGGATGTCAACTCCTTGTATATATTCAATTTTTTTTAAAAAAAAATACTTATTTACACAATATTATTTTTCGGCGAAGGGGATGGCTCCGCCACTGTTTCGAACATAGATTCATAATTTAAGCCTTTCAAAACTTCACATGTGCAATTCAATTAGGAATGGATTGCATTTTATTACTGTAAGAGATCTCGAATTCGATCCTTAAGAATAATTCTCTTTAATAAGAAGCGTTTCCCCTTTAATATGTCATATGTAGTACAAATCCAAAATTTGTGATCATTTTATTAATTTTCGTTTGTATAGTCTACCTACCGCTTTTAACCAATAAAACTCAGCAAATTTACCATCCCATTAACCTTTCAGCAAATATTTTTTTGAAAAAAAAAAAGAAAAAAATTTAAAGGTTTAAAAGTGAAAGAATGGGAAATGTGCTTCCTTTTTAAACTTTATGCTCTTCTTATGCTCGACTTTTCTAATCAAATTGATGGCGACAATAAAAATACTAATTAGGAAATCAATGAAATATGTTAAAACATCTTACCCAAACTTTTTTTTATTTGATATTACAAGAAATTTTATCAGAAGAAGCGTACAAATTTTATACTCTATTAATTTTTTTTATTTTTTTAAATATATATGTTGAGATGAAAGAGCTATCAGCTCGTTACTAGGATTGGACATATATCGAACCAGAACCGTTAATTGTTTATTGGGTTATCGGTATCGAATTGTTAGGTTAACAGTTTGGTAACGGTTTAGAATTATTTTTACTATTGGGTTATCGGTATCGGATTGTTAGGTTAACAGTTTGGTAACGGTTTAGAATTATTTTTACTATTGGGTTATTGGTTCGGACCTCGTTTTTTGCCAATTTTGTTAATGAGTTAACCGATAATCCAATAAGAATTAATAAAATTATGACTTTACCCTTAATTATTCTTAAGTATACACAAATGCTAGGGGCTTCAGTTCATTACAGTTCACTTAGATCGCACACGAGGTATCGTTATCTCTAATCCAACCTTTAAACCCTCGGTTATGACTCTCGTCTATACTCCGGGAGTGATGTTGTTCAAACAACTACCTAAATATGCACTCTCTCTCAAGCAGATATATAATAAAATTGAGGGTCCTTTCAATTAACTAAAATCAAGATGCAATTGAACAAATAGCGATTAACAACTAACTCAAAACTATATTAATATAACAATCAATCCATCCCCAAGGGGCTTCACCAAAACCTTAGATAACATAAGAAATATTCATGAAAATAACAAAAATCACAAAAGAATTCATATTCAAAGGTAAAATAACAAAGAAGAAGATTAAAGATTGATGTCCAGTGATCCTCCTTGCCTCTTACCCTTCCTTCTAATCTTTTTCACTTCTAAAAATCATTCTCCCCTTTCTTGGCCGGCTTCCTTCGTTTAATATAGGGTTTAGGGCTTAAAATCCCATATTTTGCACTTTGGTCCCTAAAGTTTACGCGTTCTGCCGCGATTATGCCAGGACCGTGGCCAGAGCGGCCTTCAGAATCTGCAGTAGTGTTCTACCGCAGTCCTAGTGTGGTTATGCCTGGAAAGCGGCAGGCCAGCTTTAGTGGTAGTTTTGTCCCTTCGCTTGGTGCACTTTGTGAATATTGTATGATTGGCCTCCTTTTCTTCGTAATTGATCCCAAAAGTACTCCACATACTTCTTTTATTGGATATAGCCTGCAAAGCATGAAAAACACTAATTAGAGTATTTTGTTATTACTTTTTACCGTAAAAGCTATACAAAAACATGGTTCTTTAGGGCATAATTATAATCTAATTTACTTATTATCAACACCCCACACTTAACTCATTGCTCGTCCTCGAGCAATCAAACTATATTTTTTTTATAGACGCGACCTTTTTAAATATGTCTCCTAACTTATCACACCAAGAGTATTTAAAATATACTAAGCACAAAAGTGTAACATCTCCACCTCAAGATTTGACTCACAAGTGCCACGCATTATTCACAACTGACCTAGTTACTATAATATAGAGGTCACTGACATTACCTTTCCTTCATAAATCAAGTTCTCTCACACAACATAAGAGAGTAGTTACACACATTAAAATTTAAGAACACTTAGGAACTCAAGATAGAAATAATTCACTCACTCTCAGAAATAACATTCAAGTGCCACAAAAGATGCACCATAAGCTTGCCCGTAGTGTACTACTTCACTAATAGAGCTTATTCAATCTTGGATCAATTAGGACTTTATTTGGTTGTAATGTAGGCTACGGGACGGGTATGATATATTTAGATATAATAGTGACTACACCTCCCTAAGTACTTTAATACATACATTTTAACATTTAAACCCCATACATATGTCAAACCAAAATTTTACCTTCACATCAATGTAAATTACCACATTCTTCTTTAAGGAATTTTTTTTCACAAGGAATTTTTTTTCATAACAATCCAACTATATTTTTTTTCAATTCAAGCGGCTCTTCCTTTTTCAAAATAGTGCACCTTTCTCCTTATTCAATTAGTTCCACTCAAAAGCCAAAGCAATCATCCCACACTTTAATTTTTCTTTTCTTTTTTGGTCAAAATATATTTTTATTTAACCAAGAAACAATTATACAATACCTCTAACTCTTAAGGACTCAAAAGTTAGACTCATTACATCAATATAACTACTTTAACTACTTTTAACTCGTCTAGCAGCAATAGCAACCAAAAACAGACTCCTAAGGAAAACTATTCAATTGCTCAAGTCTCTTCTTCCATTTTGCATTTTGTTCTCCTTTGATATGAACATGGAGGACAATGTCTCTAACCTTTTGCTCTTCTTCCTTCTCCTTTCCTTGAAATCTTCTCTTATTTCTTTCTATCCATACTTGATATATTACTGCTGCAAACAAGAAGACCAGTATGTTATTTTAGGCTCGACCACTTTTTGCTCTTTTACTCATCCAGGTAACCTATTCAAGCCATGTGCCTATTTGGTGATTTTCTCCCATCCAAACCAGCAACTTGCTCCAAATATATTTTGCATATTGACATTCAAAGTATATGTGCTCTATAGTTTCAGTCTCTCTTCTCTTACATAATACACAATCTTGATCGGGTTGAATTTCCCATTTTGCAAGTCGATCCACAGTAGTCAGTTTGTGGTTTAAGCCTAACCACAGGATAAAATTGTGCCTAGGAATACATTTCCAGTGTCAATGCTTTCCATTCAGCCTTAGGGTACTTAGGTTGTGATAGAGTATACATCTTGTGAATGCTGAATTTGCCTTTCACACAGAATTTATCTATGTTTGCCATTGTTTCTATATTCTTGTACCAATCCCTAATATCAAAGATCTTCTTAACTAGCCAACTATCTTGCCTTGGTGCTTGCATCTCCGTCACACTTTAACTTTTACAAAGTTCATAATAATTCAAGTGCTCACGAGGGGTGAAAATGTTCAAATAGATGGTTAATTCAAACAAATGGGTAAGGCTTGTAATGTGGTTGCCAAAGAAAAAGGATTATAGGTTCAAAGAAGTTAACTGTGATACATAACAATAAGGTGGGTAAACTATACATATCTGGCTTAACAAGAAAATACATATATCACTTCCAAGACTGAACAACACTACTATTTCTCTTTGCAAACACATATGACAAGTTCTAGGCATCAAATGCGATGCACTTAATAATGAAAAACCTTACACACACATGGCACATAACTCACTCAAGATTGGATTCATAGACACTCTAGTCAAAGTAATTAAGCAAAGTTAAGATAATACAATTTACGGTACTTCTACAAGAGTAAAAAACTGAGCATAAGCGTCACAACCAAAGTACTCAATATTATCAAGAAATAACCAAGTCAATCGATATTTCTTCAATTCAAAGTACAACACAATGGCTTCTATTCCCCCAAAAAAAACTAACTACATCCGGTTCCAATAAACCCCTTGGAAAAGAACCGTGGCCCAAAGAAAAATCAAGGGAGGGTTACTACACTACCTAAAACAAAACAAAAAATCTTTTTGGTGTTTTCTTTAGACTTACTTCCCTCAAAAAAATTGTCTAGTAGATCCATCATCGGAAAAAGTCTAATTTGTATTTTAGTTATTCAATTAAACTAACACAACTAAAATAGCATAGAAAGTCACCCAGACAATCTCCTCACCCTTGACACTTAAAATTGTGCATTATCCCCAATGAACATCATACTAATAATAGGGTAAAAGAAACTCCTTGATAGGCTAACGACCGAAGCACTAGCAACTCATGGGGTACTCAGACTTCTCTCAGGCTTGATTCTTCGTGTGGGTACCTCACACTTAATTCCAACCATTTGGTTTGTTGTTGCATCCTTCCATTACCTTTGCTTTCCATGCTCCTAGAAAAAAAAATGGAACTACAAAAATAATACAATAAAAAATAAATAAAAGAAAGCAATAAAGTTGGGTTGCCTCCCAACAAGCGCTAGATTTAACATCGCGGCACGACGCGGATAACTTTTTGCCTTCAGCTCGAGCTTATGAATTGAAATCCAAGTTTTGATTCAAGCTTATGATTATGGTCATGGGGCGGTGGAACAGATCTAACTGGCCCAAGGAAATAAAATAGTATTCTGCACTCATTCGCCTTTGTATGAGGTATGTAATCAAATCCGGCAAGAAGAATTTCAGAATATATGCACCTTGTTCCTCATTCCTTGACTCTTCGATTGGTTCAGATGACTCTATTTCCATATCATCGTCCAAACATAATGTGGAAAAATTCTAGGAGTGTGGACCAATGCGCTCAAATACATGAACTTCAGGATTTTCAACATCCTCAACATCAATGATATTATAGTCAACAAAATTTGTATCCTCGATGTCCTTGGCTGACTCTAGTCTCACTTCTTAAACATTGACATCCTCAAATTGTAGTTGACTAGGTTGTTGATGCTCTACTCTGACCTCCCCAATTAACACCTTAAATTCATGCTCTTCTTGGCTACTATCCTCTATACTGGCTTGTTGAGCATTAAAAGCTCCAACCACTTGCCTCAATTGAGCCTCCAACTTGCAAAAAGTTTTCTCTTGCCTTTCTATGTGTAATTGTTTCTCATTATTTTGTTCCATAAGGTACTTTAGCATATCCGTGATCTACTTCAAGTTCGCATTCCAAGGTTCTTTATTCCTATTAACTTCACAAGAAAAGGTAGAACCATCATAGTAAGAGGTTGGGGGAAAATAAAAAATATAAGCACAACCATGAAGGTGATATTTTTACCACCACACACATTCCACAAATAAGATTGAGTTGGTGCACATTACTCGCTCTTAGGAACGTTTTGAAAATTTTGCCACGGGTGATTTCCTTCACAATATGTATGGAGATCAATAGTTGAATTATCTACACCTAAATTCTCATAATTCCAAGATGTCATGTTTCTCTATTCAACAGTTATAAAAAAATACAAAAAAAATTTAAAACTAAATAAAAGTTCAAACTTGAACCCCTAGAAATATATACAAATACAACTACATCGTTAGTTCCCCAACAACGACGCAAAAATTTGATCACGCCCAACTCTAGTCCTAAAATGGATAAGCAGTTGCTGCAAATATAATCCGGTATAAAAGTCTGGAGTCGAATCCCATAGAAAAATAAGGCTTAGCTGTATCTGTTCAATATCACCAAGAAGACAAGATTAAAGATAAATAAACAACTGAAAATTAACTATGCTTGAATTTATAAATAATTAGAATAAAGGTCTAAGGTAATGGTTTTCCCCGTTGTTGATTTCTTTAGTTGTATGTTTCTTATAACTTTGACTTAGTAGCCTCTATCAATCATGAACTCTTCAGCTATCATAAATCTCTCTCAAGAAATTATGATAATTTACTATACGCACTCTCTCAAGCTACGCAGCTAGATTCGCATTAAAGTTCACTTAGATCGCACCCGAGGTATCATTATCTCTAATACAACCTCTAGAACCTCAGCTATGACTCTCGTCAATACTCCGGGAGTGATATTGTTCAAATAAATACCTAAATATGCACTCTCTCTCAAGCATATACATAATAAACAGGGACGGCTAATTGAGGATCCTTTCAATTAACCAAAATCAAGACGTAGCTGAACAAATAGAGATTAACAACCAACTCAAAACGATATTAATATAACAACCAATTCATCCCCAACGGGTTTCACCAAAATCTTAAATAACAAATTAGCTATTCCTAAAAATAACAAAAATCACAAAAAAAATTCATATTCAAAGGTGAAGAAGATTAAAGATTGATTCTCAATGATCCTCCTTGCCTCTTGTCCTTCCTTTTAATGTTTTTCACTTCTAAAAATCATTCTCCTCTTTCTTGGCCGGCTTCTTTCGTTTAATATAGGGTTTAGGGCTTAAAATCTCATGTTTTGCACTTTGGTCCCTGAAGTTTACGCGTCCTTCCGCGGTCCTACCACGATTACAACAGGAGTGCGGCTAGAGTGGCCTTCAAAATCTGCAGCAGTGTTCTATCGCAGTTCTACCGCGGTTACGCCGGGACAGTGGCACACCAACTTTAGTTCTGGTTTTATCCCTTCGCCTGATGCACTTTGTGGATATTGTATGATTGGCCTCCTTTTCTCTGTAATTGATCCCAAAAGTACTTTACAGACTTTTTTTTATTGGATATAGCCTACAAATCATAAAAAGCACTAATTAGAGCATTTTGTTATCACTTTTTACCGTAAAAGCTAGACAAAATGTAGTTCTTTAGGGCCTAATGATAGTCTAATTTACCTATTATTAGTTTACAAATATGATAAACTGATAACCATATGCTAAACTGATAATATTCATAACCGAACCGAACCGACCAATGCCCACCCCTACTAGTTACAACTGTGAATCTCACAGCATAGTGGGTGAGCAAGGTGTAGGATAACAAATGTGTATGTTAGCATTAGTTAGTTTTGGTAGTTAGTGAGTGATTGGACAATAGGCTAAGTTAATTATCTTAACAATGTGTAGTATATATAGATTAGCATGGTAAATATTTACTTTACTTCTTCAATACAATTGTGAGCTTTTCTCCAGATCCGACTTCCACTCTCTCTTCTTCGATGTTGTATGAGCTCAAATATCGTGAATCAATGGCATGATTTAATATGGTATCAGAGCTTGAGTAAATCGGTTAGAGCTCTATTTGATTGCTAGCTTCTTAAATCTAGAAAGGCTATCTTTGTTCAAATTGGAGAAAGTTAGCTATTTTTTCAGAAGCTTTGAAGCTTAACAATGGTGACATTGATAATCCTAGGCATCCTTTTTTCTGCAGCGTTCAGACAATCCTAGTAATGTAATCATCTCGATTCAGCTGAAAGGAACTGAGAACTATTCAGTTTGGAGCAAAGCGATGGTAATAGCATTGCGAGCAAAGCAGAAGCTAGGGTTCATTGATGGAACTTGTACGAAATGTCAATTTATTGGTGATCTAAGAGAAGATCGGGAGCGAGCCAATACAACGGTCCTAACATGGATAATGAACATTATCTCACCAAATCTGATTACTGGAATTGTCTTTGTTAATAATGCTCATGAAGTTTGGCTAGATTTGGAGGATCGTTTTAACAAGGTTAATGGATCTGGAGTCTATAGCCTTCAGGCAGAAATAGCCACAATTTGTTACGGTACTTCAAGCATTTCTGATTTTCATTCTAGACTAAAATCTCTATGGGATGAATATAGATCCTTAATTATGTCTCTCCTTGTTACTGCTGGAACAAAGGACTTTATTGAACACTTAGATCAACAAAAAAATTTAATTTTTAATGGGACTAAATGAGTCGTATGGAGCCACTAGAAGTCAAATTTTATTGCAATCTCCATCACCCTCGATAAGTCATGCATTTGCAATGTTGATAAATGAGGAAAATCAGAGGACAGCATGTTTGTCTAATTCATATGTCAATCTAGCAATTGATATGAATGATTCCACACCATTCATAAGTACTAAGGATAGTCCATCAAAATTTAGAAAATTTAACAATTTTTATTGTGAGTATTGTCATTTCAAAGGACATACCAAAGATATTTGTTATAAATGCCATGGTTATCCACCGGGCTTTAAGGGAAAGAGAAACCATCAGTAAAGTCAAGCAAATGCAGTGGTAAATAATGACAATCATAAAAAGGAAAAAGATGCTAAGTACAAGGGAAAAGTTGGGGGACATCAAGGATTGGCTAATTTCTTCATTAAAGAGCAGTATGGCAAAATCATGAGGCTGTTAAACAAAGAAAAATCATATGAGCATGTCTAATATGGCAGGTAATGATGCTTCACATTTGTTTGAAAACTGCAAATATCCCTGGATTATAGATACTGTAGCAACTAATCACATGATTTCAAACACTAATTTGCTGCATAATGTGACTAATTTGCCTGAATATAAGAGAGGTAGTGTGCATTTTCCAAATGGTAAGTTTGTACCTATTAGATATCAAGGTAGTTACAATCTCACAGAAGATGATACAGTTCATGATTTATTATGTGTGCCCGAGTTTAAGTACAATTTTTTATTAGTTTCCAAATTAATAAGGGAGTTGTAGTGCTCAGTGAATTTCTTTCCAACATTCTGTGTGCTCCAGGACCTATAGACATGGGATTGGTAAGGAGAAAGGTGGCATGTATCTCTTGATCCCAAGGAAGAATGATAGGAATAATGAAGCACGGAGAATTAAGAGTTGTATTACTGCAGAAATGAAGACTGATATACTCACATAGCACAGAAGGCTTGGACACATACCTGCAGCGGTCATGAAGAAGCTAGATTTTTTGAAAAATAAGGAGATTTCAAGTTGTAGTTTTGAAAGATGTACCATCTGTCCATTAGCTAGGCAAACAAGAAAGCCTTTTGTTCTTAGTAACAGTAGAGCTGCAGATATTTTTCATTTAGTACATGTAGACATTTGGGGACCATATAGAGTTCCTACATATAACGGGAATAGACAGTTTCTAACACTTGTATATGATCACTCAAAGATGATTTGGGTATTTCTAATTAAATTGAAGAGTGACACCATTGTGCTATTGAAATCATTTTTTAGACTAGTGCATGTGAAATTTAGGAAGGATGTTAAGATGTTGAGAACAGATAATGGTGCAGAATTTTTTAGCACAGAGTGTAAAGATTTCTTGGAAGGTTGTGGTATTTTTCACCAAAGCAGTTGTCCTCACACTCCACAACAAAATGGAGTGGTGGAGAGGAGACATAGGTGTATCTTAGAAGTTGCAAGGGCTTTGAGGTTTCAGGGGAGTATTCTATTGCATTTCTGAGGAGACTATGTACTCACACCAGTCTATCTCATCAATAGAGTGCCTTCTTGAGTCTTAGGGAGAAAATCTCCATATGAAGTTTTCCGTAAGGCCAAGCCAAGTTTGTTGCATCTAAGAACCCTGGGTTGCCTGCGTTATGCTGCAATCACAGATAAAGTTGACAAATTTTCACCAAGGGCAATAGCTGTAGTCCATAAGGGATACTCTGAGTTACAGAAGGGTTATAAGTTCTATGATCTCAAGGGAAAGAAGTTTTTTGTGAACATATATGTGAACTCTAGGGAAGACATCTTCCCTTTTCAATCTATGAAGAGGACTACATATTCTGATTTGTTTCTAGAATTGCAGGATGATCAGCCATTCCATCAGACTAGTCCCACTCATACGGAGAGTCAGCATGTAGAGGAGTTGGCATGTGCATCCAACACACCTGCAGTACTTCCTGAAAGCCATGTGCCACAGGTTGAACAACATAGTAAAATGAGGCAGTAGCAGATACTAATCAGGCTCTTGAAGTCCAAGAACCCCTACAGAGTTTGAACTGTAGCCCAGAAGGTCTACAAGAGATTACAAACCCACAAAATAGTTGAAAGATCACATTTGCACATGCACAAGAAGCTCTTCCTCAAACTGTGCATATCCATTAACCAACTACCAGAATTACAGTTATCTTCCACAAGGGTACAAGTCATTCCTAGCTATCATATAAGAGGAAGAACCTTCATCCTATGTGAAGGCTATAAAGGATCCTAGATGGGTGGAACCTTCATCTATGTGGAGGCTATAAAGGATTCTAGATGGGTAGAAGCTATAAAGGCAGATGTTGATGCACTAGTTCTGAATAATACCTGGGAGATAGTCGACTTACCTAGAGGAAAGGTTCCCATTGGGTGTAGATGGGTGTACAAGATAAAGTATAAGTCAAATGGGGAGGTTGAAAGGTTTAAAGCTAGGTTAGTTGCCAAAGGCTATAGTCAGCATGAAGGCTTAGATTATCAAGAGACATTTTTCCCAGTGATCAAAATGGTTACAGTGAGGGCAGTCATTGCATTAGTTGCCATCCAACAGTGGAATCTTTACCAAATGGATGTCTCTAATGCATTTCTTCAGAGTGACTTAGAAGAAGAAGTCTATATGCATCTTCCACGTAGTTTTAGTAGTCAAGGGGGAACAAGGGTCGTAGACTACTCAAATCCCTCTATAGGCTTAAACAAGCATCAAGACAGTGGAACTTGAAGCTTACAGAAGCTCATTCACAGGCAGGATTTTCTCAAAGCAGAAATGATCATTATCTTTTTACCCTGAGAAGAAACAATAGAGTTGTTATCATTCTTTTTTATGTTGGTGGCCTTTTAATCACATGAGATAATGAGACTTTAATACAAGAAGCAAAAAAAATATCGCATAAAGCTTTTAAGATCAAAGACTTAGGGTCATTGAAGTACTTCTTGGGAATAGAAGCAAGCATGTCTCAAAAGGGGATATTATTGTATCATAGGAAATATACAGTTGAGCTCATAGCAGAATTAGGACTAACAGGTTCTAAGCCAGCTATAACACCAATGGATCAGAACAAGAAATTAACGATAGTGGAATATGATATACATTGTGATCTAAGTAATGGTCCACAGCTTACAGATGTGAAGGGGTACCAAAGCCTGTCACAAGGTATTTGGTAAAATTTGGTGATTCTTTGATATCCTGGAAGTCCCAGAAATAGAATACAGTTGCAAGAAGCTCAGCAGAGTCAGAGTGTAGAAGCATGACATTGATAGTTTCTAAAAAGATTTGGTTGCTAGGAGTGTTCGAAGAATTGGGAGTTGCCATTGTTACTCCCATTCACCTATTTACGGATAGCAAGGCAGCAATGCAAATAGCCAACACTCCAGTATTTTACAAGCGCACCAAGCACATAGAGATAGAATGTTATTTTATAAGGCAGAAGGTGCGGGAAGGACTAATCTATCAGGTTTATGTTCCAACAGATGATCAAGAAGCAGATATATTGACCAAAGGACTTGTCAGCGTGTAACACTATTATCTATTGTCCAAGCTAGGTGTTTTGAACATCTGCACAACACCTATCTTGAAGGGGGGCGTTGAGATGAAAGAGCTAACATCTGGTTACAGCTGTGAATCTCACAGCATAATGGGTGAGCAAGGTGTAGGATAACACCCGTGTATGTTAATATTAGTTAGTTTTGGTAGTCAGTGAGTGATTGGATAATAGGCTAAGTTAATTAGCTTAACAATGTTTAGTATATATAGATTAGCATTGTAAATGTTTACTTCACTTCTTCACTACAATTGTAAGCTTTTCTCCATAGCCGACTTTCACTCTCTCTTCTTCGATGTTCTCTGAGCTCAAATATCGTGCATCAATGGAATGATTTAATAATATAGACCCTCGATATATATATATATATATATATATATATATATATATATATATATATATATATATATATATATATATATATATATATATATATATATATATATATATGCTTTATGTCACGACCTAAATTTTTCACTTTCGGGACCGTGATGGTGCCTAACATTGCCATCAATAGGCAAGCCAACGTTACAGAATATTACATATTTTCCTTCATCATTTATATTAAAATCTTACAAAGATATAAATTAGCGGAAATAGAAACTTAAGTACATGATTTAACTAGTTGTGCTTACACTATTAACGAAATATAGAAGTAGAAACCACCCAAAAATTGGTGTCACAACTCACGAACAGTCTACAAATACTACAAGTATTGGTTTGAATGAAAAATATGCATCTTCCTCAGATAAAAGTAAAATCGAATACCGTAAAGATAGGGGGTAATCCAAGGCCTGCAGACGCTTGTAAAACTAACTTGGGTCTCCTGAATGAATCAATAGTAACCAACCTCTCGATCAGCTACTAGCTTTAAAATCTACACAGAAGGTGCAGTGCAGTAACAGTATAACCGACCTTGTGTACTAGTATGTGCCGAGTCTAACCTTAACGAAGTAGTGATGAGGCTACGACGGGGCATACCAACATATATAACCTGCAACAATTTATACTAAAACAGAAATAAAATACATAATGAAATAGAGTAGTAACTTGCATTAAATAAGTACAAAAATTGGTCGTTCTACCATTACTCAGCTATAACCAATCTTTAAGGTAGTTTCAACACCACAATAATGAATTTCAGCAGAATACAAATGCATAACAACAAATGTTGTGGCGCATCCTAATCCCATCATATAATCAACAGCAGTATCATCATTCACCCTTATTACTCCTTGTTGCAACATGCAACCTGATCCCACCAGTCCACCCTTATTACTCCTCAATGTATCACTCTTATTCCTCTTGTTGCGGCGGGCAACCCAATCCCAATATATATATCAGCACCAATCACAAAATAGAGACAAGTGTTTCACAAGTTAGATCACATCCTCCACAGCACTTATACCTCAAACCGACACAAGGAAATATCATAGCAATTATAAAAGTTCACCCGTTAAAACTACACAGCGAGACCAACCAATGTGTATCGTGAAGCACCAATAAGCCAACACAAACCAATAGTGTTATATAATGGAACAAAGAAATAATTAATAACACCAATAGAGAAACAACATTAAACAAGAAGCAATTAGACATAGAAGCATCAATAAACAAAAATCAAGTAAAACATGAGAGCAAAGTATAAGGAAATGAGGCAATGGAAAGGCTAAGCAAGTAATTTGGCGACACATAGGTGCTCGTCACCACATTTATACGCCACACACATGATATTTCACATAACAAGTGATCATACCCAACTATGCCTTATAAAAAGGATAATACGGTCGTTGCAAATATAATCTGATTTACAAGTCCGGAGTCAAATCCCATAGAGAATTAGCCTATCAATTACCTTTTTCAGAATCACTAAATCTTTTATAATCAATTTGCCAAACTTTGTAAATAATAGTTGATGGTATTTCTACTAACTAAGATTAAAAGTAAATAACTAACAGATGTAAACTAAATATTATGGGCTGTAAATAATAATGAGAAGGTTCTAAGGTAGTGATTTTCCCTATTGATGGAATCTCTTCTGGTTATGTTACATATAGATTCACCTAAATATCTCTATCAATCGTGAGCACTCTTATTACTGTAAATCTCTTCCGAGTAATTGCGATAATTTACTAGACGCACTCTCCCGAGTTATGCTAGCTGGCTTTGTTTATTACAACTCGCTTTAGATCACACCCAAAGCTTCGTTACCCCAAATCTCGCCTTTAAACCCACAATTATAGATCCATCTTATACTTTTGAGAGTGGTGTTATTTAATAATTACCTAAATATGCAATCTCTCCTGAGTTATGCACGCTAAATAGGCACAACTAATTGAGGATCCTATCAATTAACTCAAATAAATACGTAATTGAACAAATAGAGATTAACCGACAAACTATATGAACGTAATCAAGAAGTTAATCCTTCAATAGGTCCCATCAAAATCTTAGACTAAAGTATTTAGCTACTCATAACAACTTGAAGATAAAATATGAAAATATTCTTCATGTAAAATTGCAAGAAAAAGAAGAAATAAAGAACTATGATGTTTTGAGTGATCTCTCACACTTGTGTTTCTTACCCAAAGTACTTTCTAAAACAAATCTGACCTAATGTGACCGAAATTCTACTTTTCATAAGGGTTTTACACCAAGTTTTTCCGACTTGACACTTTTATCCCTAGCTATTTCGCGTTCTGCCGTAGTCCCACCGTTGTTACGCCGAGACCGTGGCCAAGTGGGCTCTCTGAATCTGCAACTCTACTCTGCCGTGATCCTACCGCGGTTACAGTCTGACCGTGGCAGGCCAATTTCTATACTTCTTTGACTTTTCACTTGGTGCATTTCTTGGGCATTTTTTTATTTGCCTCCTTTTCTTCGTAATTGATCCCAAACTTGCTCCATCAACTTCTTTCGTTGGATATAGCCTGCAAAGCATGAAAATCACTAATCAGAGCATTTGTTATCACTTTTTACAACAAAGCTATACAAAAATGTAGTTTTTTTTTCTAATTATAGTTTAATTCACCTATTATCAGCAAGAAAGTTAGGGATCTCTAATCCCTCAAGTCAAAGTTAGTCTAAACACTTACCTCAAGCCAACGGGTAATTCACAGCTCAACCACTTCTTTACCTCTTATTTCACCATCAATCCACTCGTATCTTGCCATATTTAACTATATAGCATCAATAAATGCTAAAGAAACCAAGTCCAATGCAAAGTTATAGACTTCCCAACATTTTTCCCAAAAAGTCAAAAATTGACCCCCGGGTTCGCTTGGTCAAAACTCGAAATTCGGACCAAAATCCGACTACCCATTCTCCCCTAAGCCCGGATATATATTTGGTTTTAGAATCTAACCTCAAATTGAGGTCCAAATCCCCAAATTTCGAATTCCTAGGTTCTACCCATAAACACCCAATTTCCACCATGAAATACCCTAGATTCTAATATGAAATCTTGTAAAAAGATGAAATGGATCGAAAGAAATGAGTTAGAAATCATTTACCTATGATTTGGGGAAGAACTTTGAAATTTGAGAAATGAATTGAAAATTCCGTCTAAGTTATGTTTTTGAACAGTTGTAGGTATCGCATTTTTTATCACAAGTTCGCAAATGCGAAGCTTGTGATAATGAACTTCGCAAATGTAAAGTCAGCAGATCTGCAACATACCAGAAAATTTCCTTAAGGCTCAAAACACTCTATAGCCTATCCAAAACGCACCTGAATGCACACAAATCTTAAAAACAACATACGAACTTGCTCATGCGATCAAATCGCCAAAATAACACTTAAAACTATGAATTCAATACCAAAATACATGAAATTCTCAAGATAGTTCAAACTTCCTATTTTCTCAACTAATTGTCCGAATCATGGCAAAAAACTTCCGTTTCCGCCAAATTTCACAAATAAGGTGGAACCAAAATACGGGCCCGACACCAACAATACCAAACATTAATCAAATCTAAAAACTGTTACGTTTTCAGTTGACAATTCTTTTCAAAAATTCATTTCTCGGGCTAGGGACCTCGGAATTCAATTTCAGGCATACGCCGAGGTCTCATATTTTACTATGGACCCTCCGGGGTATATCGAAATACGTGTCCGAATCTGTTTATCCAAAATTCTTTCTTAAAGTTTTTACATAGAAGCTTTTCGGATACGTTCCCAGACGGCACACTTAAATCCAGAAGAAATAGATGGAGGTTTTAAAGGCCTCGAAACGCGGAATAAAATTCTAAAATAAAAGATGTCTATTTGGGTCATCATACTTTAACATGAATACAAGGAATCACCACGAATTTTATTTTTGGTTTTCCCTTTTAGACTACAATTTTATCGAGCTAACTAGGTCCTTAAGCAAATAAGCAAAATGATTTTCTTAAACGCATTTTTATTTTATTTTATAAATTCAATTCAATCTTCTTCCTTAATTTCAATATTAATAGTGGGGTCCAAACCGAACCATAAAATCTCACCATATCGATAAGTCAAATCAAATAGATATTAGATTTGGTTTGGTATAAAAAAAAATCCCAAGGAACCCGACATATAAATATAAAAGTTTTATATATACTTTCAAGCTTTTATAAAAAAATATTTAAAAAATATCTAAAAATATTTAGGATTCTCTCACGGGATGTAATATTTAATAGAACTATGAAGTGTATTTGTATTTATTTACATTAAATAATGAGTTGTATCATCAATTTGTTATCAAGTGTTATTGAAATGTATCAATCTCCTTGTTCATTCATATTCATATGTAGAGCCGTCAATATGGGCTTGGCCCGTTGGGCCAGTCCAGCCCGTGATTTAGCCGGGGTGGGCTAGAATTATTGGAACCCATTTATGAACGAGGCTTTTAAGCCCAGTTTGAAAAAGCCCATGGCCCATGAGGCTTGATTGAGGCTGGGTTGGGCCGACCCGTGGGCCTAATAAAAGTATGTATTTAAAATATTTAAAATATAAAATTAAAATTATATGACATCAAAAATATCAAGAAGAGTATTCCAAGCTCAAAGTTTATTAAGCTCGTCATATTAAAAGATCAAAGTCTTAAAACGTTAATTAGTATTAAAATTAATACTAAGTGTTCCTAAGTGTTCTTCACGGTGGGCCGACCTGTGAGGGCCCATAGCCCATATAGGGCTGGGGTGGGCTGAACATTATAAGGCCCATCAAAATAGTGGACTAGCCCAGCCCATTCTGTCAATTGCTAAAGCCCATGTGGGCTGGGATGCCCATATTGACATTTCTATTCATATGTCAATATTTGTTAGATTCTTATACCCTTTTTGAATTTGAAATGGTAGTTCAATAATTCTAAAACTAAATAGAACATATCAATATTTAGATTTCGTATTGATTTTATGCTTAATTATATTAATCTTGAAACTGTACATCAACGAAAAATTATTATTAGACAACTAAGAAAATAATTATTATGTGTTATTAAAAGAAATCCATAAGAATATTTTAATTGATTATATATTTGTTAATTTTTAAATTTTTATTAAATATATATATATCCACGTATCAAAACTTTATCTATAACTTTAACGAAATAAGATTAGAATAATATTCATGTAACAAAAAAACCCAAAAAATACGAAAAATCGACAATACCGAACCAATTCAAACCGATATACTCCCTCCAGTCTACAATAAGTAACCAAATTGTTTTGGGCACACCCATTAAAAAATAGTAAATTCTAGACAAAAATAATTAGTGTAACTAAAGTACCCTCAATTAAATATTACAACATAGTTAATATGAAAAGCAAAAGACTTTTTAGGGATATATACATAAGGGTAATTTTGAAAAAATAAATTATAGTATTTTTTTTTGATAATATAAATAGACACTTATTTTGGATCAAAATAAAAAAAAAATTAATTACTTATCATAAATTAGAAGAAATTGTTGGTTTGGTTTGATTTTAATAAAAATCTACTAACTAATTCGGTGCATCTACTCCTGATTAATATAGTATTGAACTCGTGTGGAAAGTCGTATACTTTTGTAGTAACTGATTGGTTCATGAAACTAATAAGTCAACAGTTGGGAGTCAGCTCTTAGCTCATAGTTGATCATCAGACGTGACATTGGTATAGAAGATAAGATGTTTCCATTTTATTACGTGTTGATCTAAAAAAAAAATATGATACGTTTCCTTTGCTAGACTCAAATGAGAAATGTTTTTAATGCATAGTCATAAAGTTACAATAAATTTCAACCCCAGACAATGACCTTTCTTGCATTTTTTTTCTCACTAGGTGTTAGTTTTTTTTTTTTTTCTGTTTAAGGTTTGATATTCGATATTTATATTGGAGTTCGACTAATTTAAATTCACGTCGCATAAATTTATCATAAGAAAAAATGCTCTCATCAAGAATTTTTTTATTTTTGGGGTTAAAGTCGAAGCCTCTAATTAAGGGAGGAGATATTTATTCAACCTTTTGTGGTTGTTTGCTCAATCTATTTAAAATCATGTCTATGTGTAGGCATAAAATAGGTGTCAATATCTCCATCCTACTTGCTTTCACATTACTAATTTACTATATTAAATTTTGTATAAGGCTGAAAGATATAAAACGTGATAGAAATTCTTATCCTCCAAAAATAGATAATTATTGAAGCACAATAATATTACCAAAATTGATAAATTAGTTTGATTATCATAATATAATTTACACCTGTTTTGGTTTTACTGTCAAAAAATTCTCTCCCGAACCAACCCTAGCTAATTAGAAGGCAAAATGAATTAATTACAGTCTTAGTTTTTGGATTAGCAAATTATTAATAGTATTGCTTAACGATGCATTTTATTTATGGTTTTTTTTTTTTTTTGTTGTTGTTGTTGTTGTTGTTGTTGTAAACTTTAACCTATATATGTATAAGGTAGAAACTCATACAAGCTAAGCACAAACTAGATTTTATTTAAATAAATCAACTCTATTATATATGTTATTCACTTTACCTCGTTAATTTCCCCCCTTTATTTTGGGGCTTAAGATTTGTAAATCATCTAAAGATGGATTAAATAAGCAATTTTTTTTTTGGGTTTAATTATTGGCTAAAAGCAAAAGTTAAAGCAAGACTTTATAAAGTGCAGCATTAGCAGAAACATAAATAATTATTAAATCTTCCTATGAAAGTGACTCGCAATAATGCTAAACATGATTAATATATTCTTCTGAAAAATTATATAGGCAAGATTTTAATTATTTGCTTTCATGCAACGTAACCTTAAAAGATCTTTTCTTCCAATAATTAATTATTATCGTCCTTTACATTTAAAACATTGTGGGGTTCGTTTGGCAAGTTGCATGGCTAAAGTTTTATGTTATGGATTAGAATGCCACATATATTAAACATGGATTTCAATTGGTTCAACTTATCCATATATATTTGTTGGCTTGGGGACCCATTAAATTGTCCCACAATGAGAAATTTCTTGGAAAACTTTAATAATTTTTTTAAATTAAGAATTAATTTAAACAAATATGCCCATCCAACTGCTTAAATAAAAAGAAAAAAAGTCTAAAATATATAAAATATAATCATATATAATTAGTATAAATTTATGTATACTGACTAAAAAATGTAAACAGAAAAGATCTTTGTAAAAATAGAAAATATTCAACGTAATAAAAATGTAAACAACGTAAAGAAAAATATTGATACTGCAATTTCGAGTCGTAATTTACTGAAAACTATTTAATAACGGTTTAACAATTGACTTGACACCAAAATATAATCCTTAAGCAAGGAATTGAAGAAATGGTGACAACTAATTTCAAGTACTTTGTGATACATCACATCATAATAGAACTTTGTTTCTTCCAAAACACTTCATTACGTAAAATTTATATCATTTTTCCTCAACTTTACAGAATTCAGTTGGCATTTCACATTATAATTGTAACCAAACATCCAGTCAATCATTTTTCTTCTTTTGCCAATAAGACGGTGGTGGAGGAGTAAGTACTCTTTCATCCCCTCCTCCCTCACCCGACACCTCAAGGACTTTCCAATGCGAATTTGAATTTAATCGGGTCCAATGCGAATTTCTGACATCATATGGGAAACCAAAAAAAAAAAAAAATCATTTCCTTTCATTTCTATTTTAAATTATTTAATTGCCTCGTTATAAATACAAAAAAAATCACGTAAAAATTTTCAATAATTAAAATATTATCTAAGAATATGGTACACATAATAATAGAATAATAACATTAATATATAATTGAGTGGACATTATAGAACTGTTACTTGAGGGTGATTAATTAGTTGATAACTATGTTTCATCGTTCATTCGTTTGTCACCCTCAAAGTCCAAATGTCGTGTTCAAGTTTGAAAGAAATGGAATTTCATTAATTTTCTATCAATCAAATTAGAAGTTGCACACTCTCCATGTCTTATCATAAATAATACAAATTTTGATGAAAAAGAACTTTGAAAGAAATGAAACTTTTAAAATTTTCAGCTCCTCACAAAGGATGTCGCAGCGATCAAGTCGGGGTGACTGTTTACTAAAAAGGCAAGTTTGCATAAAATCGTATAATTATGTATAAAATTGACGTCTGTTCAGTACGATAAAGTTAAGAAAGTTGGTGAGCCAATTAAAAAAAAGCCGGCGAACAAAGCCCCGGTGAACATATCAGTATATTTCAAGTTCCACACCTTCCATGCCTTATCTTAAATGTCACCACAAAATTTTGACACAATTTTTTCCAAAGAAACGTTATTAAAAGTCTTGGTATTTTTCAACAACTTATCCGTATATTTGGCTTTTGCACCACTCTTAATTGAAGATAATCCCTAGTCCCTTTCAAGCAGTTAATCGGGTAGCCACCTATCTAGACAAAAATAAAATAAAATAAATAAATAAATAAATAAAAGTTGGATAAAAAACAAGAATTGGTAGTGATGATGTTTGTTACGTAAATCACAATCATGATTTGAAAATGACGCATTGTTCTAACTCTAACTATTACAGTTTTAGGTCTAACTAATCTAAGCTCTTAACGAAATTTAATTGCTTAGAAATCAAATTATTTAAAGAAACAACTGTTATGCATCAATTCCAAACAAATTCGGCTATATAGACCATTTTTTCAATTTAAATTCATTCAGGCCACCATTATACAGAATAAAAAAAAGAGTCTAATTTAATTATACTATCTTTACGCAAATTATCTACTATTATACATATATTATACATTAACTATACATATATTATACATTTACTGACTATTATTAATTTAGGTGGTCGGGTAAGCTACTGTTTAAGTTAATTATTCTTTGTTATTTAGAAAAGAAAAGGTCAAAGAGTGGCCTGTGATATAGCTAAATCTATATCTTGGTAGAGGTATGGTGTACTTAAAAAGTAATTATTGGGCATCTTCAGTATTTGTTCAACCACTACCAACCCTTTGAATTTTGTCTCTTTTTTAAAGTTTCATACAGATTTCTTCATTTTCTCAGCTATGTATTTATTGCATATCTCTGAACTAATAATTAGTAACTTATTTTATAAGGAATTCAGTTAACTAAGTCACCAGAATCTGAGTTTTCTTATGGGAGAAGTTGGTCAGAACTAAACAACCCCCACTTGTTTGTTGTAGAAAAGAGAAAAAAGATATTGTCAGCGTAGAAAGGCCAACGAAAACTCCTTTTTTTTTTCTTTTTTTTTTTATCGTTGTTGTTGAAGAATTAACTAAAATAGTCGTTCACCCTACCACTTAAACTAAAAATAACTTATGACTGTATAATATATGCATAATTTACGTATTACATGTATATAATTATGTATAATTAATGTATAATCTATATATATGACTAAAAAAGTAAACGATTAATATGACCTATCTTCGGCTTCATAAGTTGGCCAAGCCCATAATTGTGATTAATTGGCCATACATGAAAGAAAAAAAACAATATGATTGACTAAATTAAGGGTGCGCTTGAAAATCTATTGTAGTTGGTTTGAGTGTAATTGACTGTAAATATATAATTTCAACATGTTTGTCTGGCCGAGTAAGGGGTAAAGGAGTATCGAAATGTTAAGAAAGACAGGAAACTGCCAGAATAACTTTTTCGAGAAATTTTCAGGAAAGAAAATAACAAATACAAATCAGGCCGAAAAAAACTTTTATTTGTTGGATCATTAACAAATTAGTTGGCAAGGCAGCTCGATGTATGAAAAATTTTGTATTCACGCAGGCTTGGAGAAGGGCTACACCTCCAGGGGGTTTGATGTAGCAGTCTATTGTCATGACCCCGAACCTGGTCGTGATGGCGCCCAACATATTGGTAGGCAAGCCCGACCAATCACACACATATTCCTAACTACCAGCTCACATTCTTTATTCAAAAATTATTAACAACGACGAATTATCTGAAATTTAACAAATGATAGAGGATAACCCAATACCAGTACAAATAACCTCCCACAAATCTGAGGGTCACGAGTCATAAGCCTCTACCGAATAGCATAATAATAATAATAATAATAATATTGAACATATAATAATCTGAGTATGCGGAAATATCAAAAACATAGAAACACTGGAGGAGTCGGGTCCTGCGGACGCCAGGCAGCTGCCTCGACTCGACTATCTCCGGAGAATACTCTGAAAGCAGCTAGATATCAACCCTGCCCTGAGGTACATGGATCTAAACACAATGTGCAGGGAGTAAAGTGAGTACTTCCAACTCAGGGGTAATAGACATGTATAATAATATTGAAGGTAAGAAATCCCAAAATACCACACAGTAAAGCTATAACAATGATTTTTTTCCTTTTTAACAGTGTAAATCTCAGAAACAACAGTAACAAATAAAGCAGATAAGTATAAATGCAATGCAAATGCACATGAACATGACGCTATAGCGCGTAGCCCGATCCTTTTGGATACCCACGCTCACTGTGGGGGTTCAGACTCCGGAGGGGCTCCTACAGCCCAAGCGCAATATCATAGTAATATATGCTGCGGCGCGCAGCCCGATCCACTTTCAGTCCAGCTACATGTATGAAGGCCTCATAGGCACAAATAACTTACCATTTTAGTTCCGTTTAACAGTAATTATAGAATTAGGTGTTCAGAATTCTCAGAATTTACAAATTATTTTTAGATAGTGTTTAGCTCAGGACTGATATCATGAAAACATTCTATAATCATAGAAACTATGATAACGATCCTCACAGGATCCAAATAACCGGCACATAGCCCAAACATATCCATAACCATCCAAGTAGGAGGTTTACCGGCTTATTTATAGCCAACAACACAGTACAATGCCACTCGGTCGGACTAAGCCATAGTCCCCAATCACAATTGACACCGCACTCACTGTAGAGCACGTGTCTCGCCTCAATACAGCGTCACGGAGTGATATACCGGGGTTTCAAACCCTCAGGTCATCATCCACATCTACTACTCACTTCGAACCGGCTCTGAGACTAGTTCGCTGTCTTTCCCTCTAGAATCAACCTCCGCGAGTACCAAATCTGATCAAAACCAATAGTAATACATCAAAATAGGCTAATGGAACATAACACAATCGAAATAACTCGAAAAACACCTAAAATACGAAGTTGGCAAAACCCGAGCCCCGGGCCCACTTCTTGAAAAAATATAAAATTCATATTTTCGGAATCCTCGTCTCACGACAAGTCCATGCATATTAAATTTATCAAAATCGGAGTCCATTTGACCCCTCAAATCATCACTTTAGCCCTTTCTTAGGCTTCAAGCAAAAACCTCTATTTTTACCCTTTGATTCCTCCAATTTTCAGTGATTAATTCATATTTTTACACTATAATAACATAAACTAAGTCCACATATCCTTACCTGATGATTCTCCTTCGAAGCCTCTTCTGAATCACCTAAAAATCGCCTTAGATCGCACCCCAAAATGATTTTACACTTCTGAAATTCGAATACTCTGATCTCATTAATCCCTTCAGACATTTTTGCTTCTACGGCTCCCATAACCGTTTCTTTGGTATCGATTCCGTGTCCACTTATCTGCTTCTGCGGTTTTTCACTTAATTTCCCAAATCACTTTTGCGCTTAATAATCCGCTTCTGCGTTTCTGCGGAACCTCCCAAGCCATTGCCATTTTGCTTCTGCGATCATCTTCCAACTTCTGTGGACTCAATTTTGCGAGTTAATATCCGCTTCTGCGGAACTTGCTGAGCTAACAAAACTTCGCACCTGCAGATAATTTTTTTTCTTCAGCGGAGCCGCAACTGCGGTCTCCCTTCCGCAGATGCGAAAATACCTGCTGCAACTCAAAACCAGCAGACTCCAAACTCCAAATTCTCTCGTTCAACCACCCGAATTCAACCCTAGACCTTCGGGACCTCAACAAAAAATACAAATATGCTCTATTACCTCATTCAAACTTGTTTCAATCATAAAAACATATCCTTAAACACAAAAATCATCAAATCATGACGGATTCAAGCCTAAGTTTCAACTATAACTTCCGAAACCAACGTTCAATCAAAAATCCGACCAAACGATGTCCGAATGACCTGAACATTTGCAAACATATCCAAAATTACCTAACGAAGCTACTGCAACTCTCGGAATTCATTTCGACTCTAGGATCAAAATCTCACCTATCAACCGGATTCCACCAAAATTCCAACTTCGTCAATTCAAGCCTATTTCTACACCGGACCTCCAAATTCAATTCCAATCACACTCCTAAGTCAAAAGTCACCTCCTGAAGCTAAGCAAACCACCAAAATTTACATCCGAGCCCTATAACCATATAGTCAACTTCGAATTGACTTTTCTGAAACAAACTCCTTTCTAAGAGGCTATATGCCTTATTTTCAACCAGAACCAATTTCATTACACCTAATAGACTCTAATATTGATATAGAAACATGAACAACACAATAAGGGGAAAACGGAGTGGTAACTCTCGCTTGGTCAAAATCTGAGATTCGGACCAAAATCCATTCCCATTCCCCCCGACCTCGGATATATAATTAATTTTGGAATATGACCTCAATTCATGGTCTAAATACCCAATTTTCCAAATCGCTACTCTCTGCCCAAAAATCCAAATTCTACCATGGAAATCTTAGATTTTATGTTACAAATTTATGAAATGTGATAGGAAATTGAAAGAAAGTGGGTTAGGTCACTTACCAAAGTTTTGGGAAAGAGTTGGTCTTGGAAGAATCGCCTCTAGGGTTTTATGATTTAAAAATTTGAAGAATGAATAAAAAAATCCCGTCCAAAAGTCATTATGATCAGTTTCAGGGTATCGCATTTGCAATCTGGGGTTCGCAAATGCGAACCCCATAAATGCGAACTTCTCTTCGCAAATGCGAAGATTTGCTTGAGCCTGCTAATGTCGCAAATGCAAATTGCCATGATCGCTAATGCGATCAATGCTTCGCAATTGGGAAGATGCCCCTCCCCGCCCACTGCTCGCAAATGCGAAGTCTGCAGACCTGAAGCACACCAGCTATGATTCAAAAGTTCAATATACTCTGTATCCAATTCAAAATTTACCCGAGCCCTCAGAGCTCCAAACAAAATATGCCCACAAGTCTTAAAACATCATACAAACTTGCTCGTGTGATCAAATCACCAAAAGAACACTTAAAACCACAAATTTAGTACCAAATCAAATGAAATTCTCAAGAACACTTTGAAATTCTTATTTTCTCAATAGGACGTCCGAATCACTTCAAACCAACTCTGTTTCTCACCAAATTTCACGTACAAGACTTAAATATTATATTGAACCTGTACAAAAATTCGGAACCAAAATAAGGACCTTTTACCAATAAGATCAAGCATTAATAATTTCTTAGAAACTATTTAATTTTCAGACTTTTAGTTTTCATCAAAAATTCATAACTCGAGTTAGGGACCTCCGAATTTATTTTCTGGCATACACCCATGTCCCATATTTTGATACAGACCCATCGAGACTGTCAAAGCACGAATCTGGTTCCTTTTACCAAAAATATTAACCGAAGTCAATTCAATAAATATTTTAAGCAAAAATCCTAGTTTTTATCAACTTTCAACATAAAAGCTTTCTGGAAACACGCCCGGATTGCGCATACAAATTGAGGTGGGATAAAATGAGGTTTTAAAGGCCTCGAAACACAAAATTGGATTTGAAATCATAAGATGACCTACCAGGTCATCACATTAACAAATAGTGGACATGCCAAGTTTTTTTTGTACTTACTCCAAATCAACAACAACAACAACAACAACAACAACAACAACAACAATAACAACAACAACAACCCAGTGTGGTCCCACAAGTGGGTCTGGAGAGGGTAGGATGTCCGCAGCCTTACCTCTACCCTTGAAGGGCAGAGAGACTATTTCCGATAGACCCTCGGTTAAAGAAGGTGAGAGAAGCCCTGGTAGCAAGTAATAGCAAAATAATAATTAGAAAACTAAATCGGAGATAGCAACAGTTAATATGTAAAAGGGTACTGATAACAAGTAGAACCAAGATAACATATTTAGAAAACTAATTCCAAGGCAGCAAACTACGAAATTACCAATGGCAACTAACAACGAAACGATACATGCGAATATAGAAAACTAAGGAGAAAAAAGGTACCAAACTAGTGCTAATACTATCGAGCTAGAGAAGACAAAGGGAGATGCACGACTACCTACTAACCTTCTACCATAATCTTCAACATCCACACCCTTCTATCTAGAGTCATGTCTTAAGTTAGCTTGAGTAGCGCCATGTCCTGCCTGATCACATCTCCCCAAGACTTCTTTGGCCTACCTCTACCATTCCTCACACCTACTAAGGCCAACCTCTCACATCTCCTGACAGGGCATTTGTGTTCTCATCTTAACATACCTAAACTACCTCAACCTTGCCTCACGCATCTTTGCCTCCACCGCGGTCACTCCCACCTCGTCTCGAATAACTTCATTCCTAATTCTATCCAACCTCGTATACCCGCACATCCTTCTCAACATCCTCATTTCCGCTACCCTCATCTGCTGGACATGAGAGGTTTTGACTCGCCAACACTCAGTCCCATACGACATAGTCGATCTCACAACTACCTTATATAACTTACTCGTAAGTCTCAACGGCACATTTTTATCGCACAAGACACCGGAAGCGAGCCTCCACTTCATCCACTCCGCTCCGATACGGTGTGTGACATCCTCATCTATCTCCCCATCCTGTTGAATTATAGACTCAGAAACTTGAAACTTTCTCACTAATTTAAATATATGGGCTTAAGTACAAGGGATTATAATTAGGAATTATGCCTCATATAGAAAAGCTTAGCACCTTATTTATTTTTAATAAATACCAATTAAAAAAATTATATTCTATAGTTACCTTTTAAGTTTTATAGCAAACTAATTTTGGTTACTTCCTAGCCGTAAGCTACTAGATATGCTAATTAGTTACACCATTTTCTTTCTCTCTCTATTTTGATACATCCCATTCTCTTCCTCCATCCTATTGAAATTTTCGTTCTCCTCCTTTCTAACGCACAACAACAAAAAACCCTAACCCACGCAAAACAAGCGCAAACCATCATTCTTTTTCGCTAAGTATTTAGTTTAATTTGGTTCAACAAATTTGATAGCTCCACATATTATTTTTATGCTTACCCCAAAAAACTTTAGTTTAATGAAGGATGCACAATCTGTCAAGATCAAGAAGAATATGGATATGGTCAAATTCAAGGTTCACTACTCCAAGTACCTCTACTCACTCTGTGTGTCCGACTTTGAGAAGGCCGACAAGTTGAAGCAGTCACTTCCTCTATCTTTGAGCGTGCAAGATCTTTGAAGATGGAAGGACTATTTGGCTACAAGGCAAAAATTAGGGTTTGTTGTTGAGCAAAGGCGATAGAGTTTGGGGTTGATCAACTTGATTTTCTGTTAATAAATTTTATTGTATTTTTAATGTATCACGCTGTATTTTTATGTATTTCATTGTATTTCGTTGTCTTCTTTTCATTGTATTCAATGTATCTCGCCGGATTTCGTGTATTTTGTTATATTCACTATTTTTTTCATTGTATTTCAATGTATCCCTATGTATTCTATGTATTCATATGTTTTTTTCAATTAGTATAATTTACATATTTACATGTATTATATAATTTCTCTGAAGATTGCTATGTTTTGGGAATTTTTTCGAGTTGAGAATCTTTTTTATAACCGGAAATATAAATTTTGTGTGTTATAATTGAGTTTGTTGGGTTATATTAGTAGTCTATTATGTTAATTGATACACTTTTCGTTTAAAAATAGTGTGATTCCTTGTTTCACGACGTAAATACAGTCAAATATAGTAATTTGTCTAGCTGTAATCCCATATTTCACGCCATGAATACAGTCGAATACACCCGAATATAACAACTGATTAGCTGGACTTTCCTAATTCACGCCTATTTTTACTACTGTATTCATGAATACAATAGTTTAAATACATCATATAATCACAAAAAATATATCTATAATCCGTAATATAGCAAATGATAACTATAAATGACTAAAAGATAGTGTTTTATGAAAATTTCTATTATAATTACTCAATGAGTTGAAAGAATAACAGTATAAACTAATCCCTCCATGTATGTTCCAGTGTTCTTCAATTATTATTATTTTTAATAAAGAAAGATGTTACTTTTTGAATAAAAAATTGCTAAATTGATTATAAGTTGATCGAATGGATTTGGTAATAAACTTCCACGTATTTAACTCATACCAACTTGAATAATTTTGAGTGAGTCAAATCATGACTTCTCTTTTAATTAATCAATTTTAACACAGTCAGAATTGATCTAATTAATTAGCTTAAAAAATTGGTGCCTGTCAACATCTTTCTCTTTTCACGTACCCAAAATATCAACAAAGTTGTGTACAGTCATCACAAACTTTATACACAAATTTAGGACAAGAAATTGAATTTCTGAAATTCCGAAAAGCATTCAATGTACGTTGCGGATTATGAGTCGCTAATTTTTGCATTGGTTACTTAGCAAAATTAGTGGTAATGATAAATCTTTGCGTGACAAACCCAAAAACTATAATCAGAGTTCTAAATTATTGTGAGAAGATTGGAGTGAAGAAAAGGACATCTGTGTTTACGTGATGGGTTTGAAGAAGTAACATTTGCATGGCTTTTCATGAAAAAGCCTTATCGAGAAACTTTATTTTTGTTTATAAGAGGGAGGGTCGGAGATTTATCTGTTTTGAATTCGTCGATGAACATGTAATTCGTTCTAATATAAATATATGAACTAAGCAAAAGTTTTTGGGTTTGTTCGAATATGTAGGTACTACGATCATAAGCAAACACGGACCTATGTATATATAGAGAATAGGGATCGTCAGACCCTGTTAACCTCAACAAAATACTAGACATATATGTGTATATATTATTGAAAAAGATCATATATTTTGCCTAGAACCTTTAAGATCAAAAATCTGATGCGGCGCGCAGCCCGATTCGTATACCACTGCGGCGTGCAGTCCGATCCATGCATGTGTATGCATATGCTCACATAAAATGTCATGTCCTAACATATGGCCTCGGCCCCAATCAGTCTAACAAATAATCAAGAAAGCCCTACGGGCAACAATATCATATTAGCTCACAGCTAAAATATTATTAAAACCTTGTTCAAGTTTTTCATAACCTTATAAAAATGCTGAATAGCAATAATTCCATTTTAAACCTTAAATTTAGAATAAAATATGCACGGTGTTATCAAAACAGTGATACCAATCCTTGAAGGATTCAAATAATTGGCACGAAGCCCAAACATGATAATTAATCCAATTCATTTCAACAATTAGGTGTTATTATTTATTACGCGGGACGGACCAAGTCACGATCCCCAATGGTGCTCTACCCCACGCTCGTTATCCGGCGTGCAAGTCACCTCAACACAGCACTAAGATGTGCAAGTCCGGGGTTTACTAACCCTTCGGGACATCATTTACAAGTATTACCCACCTCGAACCGACGAAAGCTCATGCCCGCGACGTCTTAGCTCCTCGAACCGGCATCCACGCACGTCCAAACTATCACAAATCAGCATAAATATATCAAAATAGGCTAATTAGACAAAACCCAATCGAAATAACTCGGTTTACACCAAAACCCACAAAGTTGTCAAAACCCGACTTTGGTGCGCTTCTCGAAAAATTATAAAAGTTACATATTCGGAACCCTCGTCTCAATACGAGTCTAGGCATATCAAATTTACCAAATTCGGACTCCATATGCCCGCTCAACTCGGTATTTTTCTACAATTTAGGCCTAGGCTTAAACCCACATTTAATCCTCCATTTTCATAGAAATAATCCAAGATTTCATGATAAAAGCGTGTAATTAAACCACGAAACTTATCTCCGACAATATCCCGATGATCTCCCAGCTATTTCCCGTCACTTTCTCACTCTAGAGCTCAACAATGGAGGGTTTTGCAAATGAACCCGAAATGAAATGTTTCCGGACTTAAACTCACTGCCTGGGCCGTTTACTCTACGCGATCGCAGCACTGGGCGTGCGATCGCGATGCACAAAAACCTGGCTGCCAACTTTCCTCTACGCGATCGCGTGAGCCTGGACGCGATCGCAGTGCTCAACTCAGCGACCCTACGTGATCGCATCAAAGGAGTCGCGATCGCACTACTCAAGAACACGACCTTACGCGATCGCGTTGACCGACCCGCGATCGCGATGCACCAACACTCAACCTCACGCGATCGCATCACTACTCCTGCGATCGCGAAGAGCAATCTCCCAGCCTCATCTCGATACACTACGCGATCGCGTGGCAATGGCCGCGATCGCGGAGAACAATAACCTGCAATTTTATTGCAGCAAATCCAGCAGCCCCTTGTTGGCTCAAAATGGTCCGTTTGGACCCCCGAATTCATCCCGAGGCCCCCGGGACCCCAACGAAAACTACCAACATACTCCATAACATGATTCAAACTTGTTCCAATCATAAAAACACCATCCTAAGCATCAAAATCAGCAATTAAGCACAAATTCAAGCCTAAGTTTCTTCAAAACTTCCGAAATCGACATTCGATCAAAAACCCGACCAAACGACCTCTGAATGACCTGAAATTTTGCATGTACCTCCAAAATCACCTAACAGAGCTACTACAACTATCAGAATTCCATTCCGACCCCGGATCAAAATCTCACCTATCGATCGGATTTCGCCAAAATTCAACCTTAGCCAATTCAAGCCTATTTCTACACCGGATCTCCAAATTCAATTCGGATTGCTCTCTTAAGTCATAAATGATCCTTCGAAACTAGTCGAATCATCAGAATCCGATTCCGAGCACTCTAACTCGATAGTCAACTCTAGGTTGACTTTCCATATTCAAACTTCCTTCAAACATGCTATTTGCTTCATTTTTAATTCAATTCACTCCTAACTCACCCGATAGGTTTTAACACTGATATAAAAGTATAAGATATGTTATGCAAGGTAACGGGGTGGAAATTTCCCGTAACGACGGGCCGGGTCGTTACATTCTCCTCAACTTAAACAAACGCTCGTCCTCGAGCGTGCCAGAGTGGTACTAGAAGCGACTCAATAGCTGAATGACCTTACCCAGCATATATTCGGGCGATCATACGTCACCCTATCTCACATAAGTCCGAAAACACCATATAGTCAAAATTTCACAGACCATCTGAACCATAAATCACATTGCACTTTCCGAAATCATATGCCAAATGCAAATCCCATGCCTATACTCGGGATACACTCGAATCCACTGCAATAACCCATATTCACTACTTCGGGTGAGATCATATGATGTATCGACAACCCCATCACTCGAGACGATAGTCTCTAATCACAACAACTGGCCATAATAACCAAATACTAGCTGAAAACCTCTTTCATTAGATAGAGTCTTATTCCAACACCTCCATATCCTGCCCCCCGGCAGCTGAAGCACGCGATATACCGAACCCATCTCTCAGGTCAACCATTCGTGAATCCATTTCCCTTTTTAAAACTGATACCACAATAGATTTCGGAGCCAAACCTAAATTTTTACCTTTCTAACAAGCTAAGATTCAATATGCTCGTATTCATTAATAACTCCATCGGTCATTTCGATTATAATACACTGCACTGGTTATATGACACCTCAACACCGGCCTAAGCCACGACGAGTACAACATAGGCTCCAATAGAAATGTCTGAACACACTCGAATCTTGACAGCTCAAATCATGATAACTGTCTCCAGCAAAAGAGCTGCAATTCAATTCCTCTGAGTCATCATAACATAGAACTGAGATCGCGTCTCGCATTATAGAAATAGAGTACATGAATCCTCCTCGAGAGGTCATAACATCACGTGGCCTTGCCACGATTCTTGATTCTATCCAAACACTATTACTCATGAAGAACCTCAATTTACCAAGCTCAAAACGGTTAGCCACACACAGATCTAGGTCTTTAACCCACACAATCAACCTCACCCACAGTGAAACAATTAACGTGTGCTATTAAATCCTGAAAGGACACAACTGATGTGCCATTCGCCAAGCGATACTCAAAACGGTCTTTTCCTCAGAAGCGAGGAAGTATTGTATACCAGGTAGTTTATAACTAACTATATTTTCACAATATTCTGTTGCGGCGTGCAACCCGCTCCAATGACATACCCATGGCAGCGTGCCACCCGATCCGGATACCATACCTGTGGCGGCGTGCCACCCGATCCAAATAACCCGTGGCGGCGTGCCACCCGATCCGCGCATAAATCTCGCAAAAGGAAATGCATATCGAGTCGAATTTTTCTCATTATAGCAAACATATATATAGCCTCAAGCTCGGCCACATGAAACGCATCTGACAACGTTCCTCAATACTGGAACTAAATCAATGGTAGATACCTTTATACTGACATCCGCCACAAAGGTCCAACTGACAAAGCAATGCCTACCAGTCGTTCGCTGGTCCTGGGTACAACTACTCTGTTGGAGCATACTCTGATGCACTCTGCTACGCAATTTGTGCCATACCATCATAGTCCATATCACATCAGTCTAGACAACCTGACCTAATGATGACCAGTCAGCAATCAAGTATCATAATCCAAATTCGTCATATCAAGTTGAGAGAGAAAGCCACTAGAGCCTCCGATTTTTTTTTAATAATCACAAAACGGTGTCGATACACGCGATATACAACCACTGCATTGGCGGATTACGAGAACTTCTAGTCTCCAACACATATATAACACATGAATCGCTATACCTGGTTCCACACTCCACCGTACGAATACATAACGCACATCAAGCGCCCATTGGTTCCACGAAAGCCATCCAAGAATTTCACTATGCTATCAACGACTCAATTATTACAGTCGATCCAACAAGAGAATACCACCATACCACTAGATATCATCAGTTTACATTACCTTGTCCTTTTTGGATCATATTCCCTGCCAAGTTAATAGAATAGCAGTACCATTTTCTTAAATCATCAGAAAGATCGATCTTAATTCACCTGCAGCTGTCCGCGCTACTCAATAATCTTTATTGACTTCCCAAATATTATGCACCGATCTCAAAATCTAGAATATACCATTATCAACTTTCCATAACACATCGTGTATACCATATCACACTAAGACAACATGGAAATTCATATCCCTTTCCTCCGCCTCAACATCGGCGCACTCCACTAGTCGAGGACTTTCGTGATCCCATATAGAAGAAAACTCATTACACATTCCACGCTTCGCATACCGACAGGAGTATACTCATTTTCAAACCATGATAAAACACATCACAAACTATTTCTTCCCATTCGTTGCATAAGTTTAACTGCCAGGACTGGGTCCTTATACCCATATTATACCCATATCGGGTTACACGAATGCCAGCACTCCAAAGCTTTATTGCACAATATCTGCAAGGCTCATTACTTCAACCACATACCAGGAATTAGTCGTATTCTTTATCATACTGCTTCGGTTTATTAACAAGTTGTTCCATTTACCCAGTTTCCTTTCCGATTCATCTTTAACTCAATATTAGCGCTTACTGTAACACCATAATACATCAACTCCTGTTACCACACTAGATTTGTACATAAGACCCATAGGCCACTGAATACTCCCTCAATGTTTCCCAAAAGTACCACATTCTACCATACTTTATTTTGATGAACTTCCCGCAAATTTTTTTTTAAAATTGTTATCATTACTTCCCAATACGGATACCTAGAATCCCATCATTCACATGATATAACACAAGCCTTGATCTTCTCTAACGAAACCGCCATCTTTAGCCACATACACAAATCTTAAGGCACTTGACTGTTACAAGCAAAATCTTGAACACTGCAAAACCATTCTCGGACATCATTCACCCTTATTCAGCTGTAATTCAACTGTCCTATTGAGTAGGACCACTCGTGCCTTGTTAGAACTCCGACAATGCAGATCATGATTACATACAAACACAATTAGCTATCTTAACTTTCTATACACCGAACATTCATTATCAACATCAGTTCAAAACATCCTAGTATTTCTTCACATCTACGAAGCACCATAACCTTTATCAAAATTTCCCAAACATACCTAGAGACAGAGCCAACACAGCACACGACGGTGCAATCAGTTAATCAATATCAGCCTCACCAACTTAGCTCGGAGTCATACATCAAAGCATTTTCAGCTACTCATAGCATTCTTACTCAAGTGATGCCGAAATGTTAATATGAGATTAAACTCAAGTCATTTACAAGCCCTGGACAGAGACTCGAATCATCAGAGACCTTAGCTCTTCTGCAATTCTTGCGGATATACATGCACCACCAATAAGCCCACTCTCTTTAGGTGACAGAAATCTTTCTAAGTCCCAAATTTTCCAAAAATTTCGGCAGAGTTTCCTTTGTAAATTGGCCTATCCACCTGGCAGAGAATCACCAAACCATTCTAACAATACATCCACAACTCAACAAGATATCACAATGTATTTCAACAACATTAAATCTCAATACTATACGAATCATATTATCATATTTGGTACATGAACATGCATTGTACCTGCTCGAATCATAACACATATCAACTACCTTTCAACTACACATGAGAACCAATCCACCTATCTCGCCTCAATTTAGCATTTCAGCAGAATACTTTCCACTAGGATACACATAGCATAATCATTTTAGTCTTCCTGAGTTTGAACTCGTTCCACTACACATAAGGCACTTATATTACTGAGCGCTTGATGCATACACAGACGTGCGGAAGGAATTTCAAAAGCATATCTCAAGCTGAATCAAGTACGCACGATAAGAATTCCAAGAAATGTGAAGTGTTTCCTAAAGGTTCGCGGCCTCCCGAGGATAAGTACAGGCGTCCCCGTACCGATCCACAAGACTCTACTAACCGGCTCAAGACTCGTGAGGCCTAGTAAACCTAGGCTCTGATACCAACTTGTCACGACCCCAAATCCGGTCGTGATGGCGCCCAGCACACTGCTAGTCCAGCCCGACCAATCAACAACATTCACGGAGCAATAAGCTCACTTTATCCAATTTAAGCATAACAGTGATAGATATATTAAAAACAGGGAACCAAGTCCCAACACGTGCCAACTCCCATAGACCGAAGGGTCAAGAGTCATGAGCCTCTACAGAGTATACAAAGTGTAAATAGTGAATATAGCTGTGCACAAGTGTGGGATGATCAGAACAAAAATACAGACAAACTGGAGAATCAGGTCCTGCGAACGCTGGCAGCTACCTCGACTGTCCAAAAGCACTCCCGAGCCGCAATAGAATCAGCTCCACTGTGACTGTCCAAAAGCACTCCCGAGCCGCAATAGAATCGGCTCCAACTCAAGAGTAATAAAAGTAAATAATGCTGAAGGGAAGAAAACCACGATAGGCACTATCTCATGCTACACAATACAGAACTATCTTTTTATTCCTTTCAAGCATATGTGAGTAGATTATTTAGGAATCTCGATTTTTAGCTACTTTATTTCATAATAATATACCAATACCTGGATACAATCTCAAGCAGTGCAAGTACGCACTCAAATCAGCCCCTCGGGCTCATCACTCCTTATCAATTTACACCAGGAGATCTTGTCAATAAGGCAACTAATGCATGGGTACCAGTAATGTATGTGTGCTAAATGTTATGCCACGTAGTACACGTAAATCAATGTATGTATGCCATGCAATGCATATGACCGCTACGGCGTGTAGCCCGATCCAATTTGGATACACGTGCTCACTGTGGGGGTTCAGACTCCGGAGGGACTCCTACAGCCCAAACACAATATTAATATCACACCTGCTGCGGAGCGCAGCCCGATCCGTATACCACTGCGGCGTGCAGTCCGATCCATGCATGTGTATGCATATGCTCACATAAAATGTCATGTCCTAACATATAGCCCTCGGCCCCAATCAGTCTAACAAATAATCAAGAAAGCCCTACGGGCAACAATATCATATTAGCTTACAGCTAAAAATATTATTAAGACCTTGTTCAAGTTTTTTTCATAACCTTATAAAAATGCTGAATAGCAAAAATACCATTTTAAACCTTAAATTTAGAATAAAATATGCACAGTGTTATCAAAACAATGATACCAATCCCTGAAGGATTCAAACAATTGGCACGAAGCCCAAACATGATAATTAGTCCAATTCATTTCAACAATTAGGTGTTATTATTTATTACGCGGGACGGACCAAGTCACGATCCCCAATGGTGCTCTACCCCACGCCCGTTATCCGGCGTGCAAGTCACCTCAACACAGCACTAAGATGTGCAAGTCCGGGGTTTACTAACCCTCGGGACATCATTTATAAGTATTACCCACCTCGAACCGACGAAAGCTCATGCCCGCGACGCCTTAGCTCCTCGAACCGGCATCCACGCACGCCCAAACTAGCACAAATCAGCATAAATATATCAAAATAGGCTAATTAGACAAAACCCAATCGAAATAACTCGGTTTACACCAAAACCCACAAAGTTGTCAAAACCCGACTTTGGTGTGCTTCTCGAAAAATTATAAAAGTTACATATTCGGAACCCTCGTCTCAATACGAGTCTAGGCATATCAAATTTACCAAATTCGGACTCCATATGCCCGCTCAAATCAGTATTTTTCTGCAATTTAGGCCTAGGCTTAAACCCACATTTAATCCTCCATTTTCATAGAAATAATCCAAGATTTCATGATAAAAACGTGTAATTAAACCACGAAACTTACCTCCAACAATATCCCGATGATCTCCCAGCTATTTCCCGTCACTTTCTCACTCTAGAGCTCAACAGTGGAGGGTTTTGCAAATGAACCCGAAATGAAATGTTTCTGGACTTAAACTCACTGCTTGGGCCGTTTACTCTACGCGATCGCAGCACTGGGCGTGCGATCGCGATGCACAAAAACCTGGCTGCCAACTTTCCTCTACGCGATCGCGTGAGCCTGGACGCGATCGCAGTGCTCAACTCAGCGACCCTACGCGATCGCATCAAAGGGGTCGCGATCGCACTGCTCAAGAACACGACCTTACGCGATCGCATCGACCGACCCGCGATCGCGATGCACAAACACTCAACCTCACGCGATCGCATCACTACTCCTGCGATCGCGAAGAGCAATCTCCCAGCCTCATCTCGATACACTACGCGATCGCGTGGCAATGGCCGCGATCGCGGAGAACAATAACCTGCAATTTTATTGCAGCAAATCCAGCAGCCCCTTGTTGGCTCAAAATGGTCCGTTTGGACCCCCGAATTCATCCCGAGGCCCCCGGGACCCCAACGAAAACTACCATCATACTCCATAACATGATTCAAACTTGTTCCAATCATAAAAACACCATCCTAAACATCAAAATCAGCAATTACGCACAGATTCAAGCCTAAGTTTCTTCAAAACTTCCGAAATCGACATTCGATCAAAAACCCGACCAAACGACCTCCGAATGACCTGAAATTTTGCAGGAACCTCCAAAATCACCTAACGGAGCTACTGCAACTGTCGGAATTTCATTCCGACCCCCAGATCAAAATCTCACCTACCGTTCGGATTGCGCCAAAATTCAACCTTGGCCAATTCAAGCCTATTTCTACACCAGATCTCCAAATTCAATTCCGATTGCTCTCCTAAGTCATAAATGATCCCTCGAAACTAGTCGAATCATCAGAATCCGATTTCGAGCACTCTAACTCGATAGTCAACTCTAGGTTGACTTTCCATATTCAAACTTCCTTCAAACATGCTATTTGCTTCATTTTTAATTCAATTCACTCCTAACTCACCCGATATGTTCTAACACTGATATAGAAGTATAAGATATGTTAGTGCAAGGTAACGGGGTGGAAATTTCCCGTAACGACGGGCCGGGTCGTTACATCAACATAGATCGTAGTGTAATTGTAGTATAAATGTAGTAATTTGCCCTTAAAACAATAAAGCTTTATACAATACTAAAACTCATTTGTAGTTATTTGTAGATTAATGTAGGAATTTTGTAGTTATTAACATAAAATCAGACTTCCTCTTCTCCATTCCTCTTTTTTCTAAAAAAATACACAGATGAGACCCATTTTTTATAATCAGATTTTTTCCATTCAATTGTAGCATAATTGGAATTTTGGACACGATTGAGTATTGTTGCTGAGGTATTGTTCTATATTTTTTATTATTTGTGTATTGAGAAAAAAAAAGATGAAGAACATATTTGATTTCAGTTTGTTGAAGTTTTTAATCTTTTTTTTATCAAAAAAATTCCAATGGCTTTGCCTACCAATCAAATCTGATCTGGAGAAAAATACGCAGATGAGAAATCTTCTTTCCCTTTTTAAAAATGAAATTTATCGTAGAATCAATTAACACCAAGATTCTCTCCTTACTTTTAGCGTATTTTAAGGAATATTCTGCCCTTTTAATGCCTAATAGTCAAATGGTATATAAATTATAGTAAAAGTGTGGACTGAGCGGGTAATTAGCAAACTATACCTATTTAGGATAAAAATATTTCATATATAATATAGGAAATTTTACCACCTATAGAATAGGTTAGTACCCTATTTATAACATATAAATACCTTTTAAGATTTTACATAATATAATAACCTTTTTTATTTTGTAGCAAAAAAATTTAAATTTAATATTTTCCTATATTTAAGCCTTATTAGATGGTACAAAATATTTTTCTCTCACCAATTTATGGTATAACTCCCGTTTTTTGTGAAATGACGCTGTTTAATACAACTTAATACACCTAAATACAGATTCACCTTCCCATGATTTGCGCTGAAACGTTACTTTTTTCCCGCTTAATACAACTTAATACACCTAAATACATATCATGATTTACAGGAATCCCTATTTGTGCGGCGTCATTTCATGTTGTATTATTGAATACAATTCGTTTAATACACTATATACATCATAAAATAATACAAAACATATCTATATCACATAATATAGGAAAGAATTTCTATTTATTGTTAATTAGGTCTTAATGAATGCCTTTTGTGAAAAATTCTCTATAATATAAACGAATTCATCAGTCCTGCATCACGATAGGCTAAACTTCTACAAGAATATGGGCTTTGACCATATTCCTTCTTTTTAAATTCCTATCTGAATCAAATTTTAAATTTCCTTGATTTATTGAAATTGATAAAGTTAGGAATTCATAAAGAAAAGCCAACCCATTTATACTTTTTCCGTATTTTTCATGTGGAGCTTTTGTTTTTGTCTATAATTTGGACTTAAGAGTCTCTTCGACACTGAGTAATAATTATTAAAAAGAATAATTAATTTAAATAGCCGCACTTAAAATCTTAAATTAAAAATAACGTTGAAAGAAATTGTGAGCGTTACTGTGTTAAAACACAAAATCAAAAAATTGTTAGAAGAGTAAAAGAAACTGAAAAAACAGTAAATATTAAGAAATATTCTGAGTCCACAATTTTCTTATGTGTCCTTAAAGAATTTTAACCCCCTCACACGCTGCCAAGGTAATGGATTAAATCCTCTCAGGATAAAACGGAATAAACCTTCTTGCAACAGTGGCAATATAAACTGCAGGATACCAACAAACGTAATGAACGAAGCAAAAACACACTTACGAATTTGAGAGAGAGAGAGACTGCGAATTAGAATGCAGTATTTTCATAAAAAATGAAGTTTTGTAATGTTTTTTAGTGTGTCAAAAACAAATCCATTCCTTAGAATTTATACGCAATTATTGGAAGAGCTGTGATGTTTGTTCAAGAAAAGGTGCCTTTTCAGAAGTTTACGCGTCCTGTCGCGGTTACGCTAGGACCACGACCAGAATGGCCCTATGAATCTGCAGTAGGGTTCTGACGCGGTCCTACAGCGGTTACGCCAGGACCGCGATCAGACTATCTCTCTGAATCTTCAGTAGTAATCTGGTATCTTATCGATTATTTGACAAATCCAAATCCAAATTCAAATCCAAAGCCAAAGTCAAAGTCGAAGTCGAGCCGAGCGAGCTACGACGATTGCGCGAGGGTTCATTCTCTTCAAATCCTTTTAAGAGCTTTAAGAAGTGATTCTATATATAAGCACACAAGTGTAGTTGTTCCTCACCAATGAGGACAAAGTGCAAGTCAAAAGCTCACTTCATTCAAATTTTCATTTCCCTCCATTTTATTTTTTACCATTTTCAATTTACATTCTTAGACTTTAAAGCCCAATGCTTAAAGTCTTTGAAGCCCAATGCCTTTAAAGTCTAACAATCCCTACATGAATGGGAATGACTGTAACAAGAATGATCATAGTAAAAGTTGTGTGGTTTGCGATTAAAGATTAATTGCATCTGGATAAGTAGGTTTCCCTTTGAACTTTCCGTAGTGAGCATATGTCGGATATACTCGGTCAATCGATAGATTTGATATCTTTGAACAGTCAAACTTTAATGTATACCTAGACAACCATATGTCACACAGCCAACCCTTAACCGTCTTTTGGTTCTCATTGTTGTGTTCGTTTCGGCCATGAATACCGCCTGGTTTTATAAGTACGTAGAGAATTGGCCTTACAGAATTCTCATTGAAGAGGCTTCCACTTCACACTTACATAGGCGATTCCTAAACCTGTTAGATTGAAACTATTGATAAATACCACATCACACTTAGGTAATCATTAAAGAACGTGTAAAGTTCTATCCTTGTTAATGAACATTGTCTTCATCTTGAGAATGGACCAAAAATTTTACTTTGATAATGTTGAACTGGTCAATCACAACTTTGTTTGAGCTCCTTGAATCTAGATCTCGAAACATCCAAAATTCTAGGTAGAGTTACCGCCATGTTGACTTGTCCTCGGCCATAGTCCCATTCCTTTAGATGATTTCTCAACTTTGCACAACCTCAATCCCGGTCGTGATGGCGTCCAACACAGTTGCTAGGCAAGCCTGGCCATTTAACTCCCTCAACCCGAGCATGAAGCTCAAAACCAGTTAATTAAATATTTATCACATATAATAAGGCTAAATGATTCAACTGATAGATAGAGATAACACTGAGAATCATGATAACACAAAGAAAACTCTTAAAGACTTGGGGTCATGAGTCTAGAGCCTCTAATAATACAGAGTAACAAATCCTCAGTAATACAAATGTTCTAAAATGCGGAAATGATAAAGGGGATAGGGGGAGTGGGGTCATGCGGACATCAGGCATCTACCTCGACAACTCCTGAGAAGCTCTAAAAGCATCAAATAGCTCAACTATGCTCCCGAGACATCTGAATCTGTACACATGGTGCAGGGAGTAAAGCGACTACTTCCTACTCAGTGGTAATAGACATATATAATGGCTTACAGTAAGAAATCCCGAAATATAACAATGTAAAGCTATAATAAATAATTCTACACATTTAGCGATGGAACAACAAGTAATGACAGATAACAGACAAATATCGATGCATGAATGCAATGTAATGCACATGACCACTACGACGTGCAACCCGATCCATTTTGGTACTCGTGCTCAATGTGTGGGTTCAGACTCCCGAGGGTCTCCTACAGCCCAAGCACACTATCATCGTATTCGCTGCGCGCGTGCAACCCGATCAGCTCGACCCACACTTAGTCCAGATATATGCATGCAAGCCACACGGGCACAGTCAGATTTATCTTTTTTACTTCCATTTATTAGGAAATATAGACTAGGTGTTAAGCCTTAGAAATTTACTAATCATTTCGAGATAGTGTTTAACTCAGGACTTGTCACGACCCCAAATCCGGTCGTGATGGCGCCCAGCACATTGCTAAGCCAGCCTGACCAATCAATATCAACAACGGAGCTAGAAGCTCTCTTTAACCCATTTAAGCATTTTAATTTACGAAATAACGGTGATACATATAACGAAAACGGGGAACCAAGTCCCAAAATATATTAACTCCCATAGACCAAGGGTCAAGAGTCATGAGCCTCTACTGAACATGAGTGTATAAAGGTTTAATAAAATACCAAGTGCGGAAAGAAATGTCAATACAAAATCAAAAGACAGTAGGAAGGAATATCGGGTCCTGCGGACTCTGCAGCTACCTCGAATATCCACAAATGTCGCCTCGCACAGCTACTGGATCACTGCTGAGAGGTACCTGGATCTGCACACAAGGTGCGGGGAGTAAAATGAGTACTGCCAGACTCAGTGGTAATAAACAAGGGTAAGACAGCGCAGATAAGAAATCCGCAATAAAACACTATGTAAAGCTATAATCAGCTACCCTGTCACAGAATCAATCTTCACTGTACATGTTCCAAAAAAATATCAATAAATAGCATAATAGCTAGCAGATGTAGCTAAATGCAATGCAATGCATGATATGACCGCTACGGCGCGTAGCCCGACTCCAATTTTGGGTACCCGTGCTCACTGTGGGGGTTCAGACTCGGAGGGGCTCCTACAGCCCAAGCACATCTCATAGAGATATTCCTGTGGCGTGCAGTCCGATCCAACATATATCTTGCTGCGGCGTGCAGCCCGATCCACTACTAGTCAGCTAATATGCAGATACAACCTCGCAGGCTCAAAAGTAGTTTTTGAAAACTCTTTTATCATTTTTCAGTTGGAAAACAGTAATATCAAGTTCCAGAGATTGGAATTTGCATAATAACAAAAATGGCTGCGGACTAGTAGTAAACTAGCATGTCTATGTGATAAGACAATGATAACGATCCTCGCGGGATCCAATAACTGGCTCACGGCCCACATGTATAATCAACCGCCCAAGAAGGGGGTTCCTCGGCTCAAAAGTAGCCATTATCACAATATATATATATGCAACCATCCGAGAAGGAGGTTCGACGGCTCTAGAATAGCCAATAATACAGTATCAACAGGTCGGACTAATATATAGTCCCCAGTTCATGATCGACCCCGCACTCTCAAGAGTGTGCGTGTCTCGCCGCTATACAGCGTCACAAAGTGGTATACCGGGGTTTCGAACCCGCTGGTCATCACCCACATATATTACTCACCTCAATACAGCGCGACGACTATTCCGCAATGCCCTTGCCACGAGAATCAAGCTCCGCACGTGTAGAATCTGATCAAATACAGTAGAAATACAACAAATTAGGCCAATGGGACGACACCCAATCAATACAACTCAATTTACATCAAAATTCCCAAAGTTGTCAAAACCCGAGCCCCGGGCCCACATTTCGAAAATTTACGAAATTCACATTTCTGGAACCCTCGTCTCAATACGAGTCTAAGCATATCAATTTTACCAAAATCGGACTCCGTTTGCCTACTCAAATCCTTGTTTTTCTTCAATTTAGGCTTAGGGCTCAAACCCACAATTAATCTTCCATTTACAGGGAATTAACCAAGGATTTCATGTTAAAATGATGTAATTAAGCCACAAAACTTACCTCCAACGAATCCCCGATGAAGTACCAGCAATTCCCGTCAATTTCTCCTCTTGGAACTCAAAAATGGGGTTTTGGGTTAATGAACCCGTATGCCCTCTGTTCTGTGATTTTAATTCACTGCCAGTCGAATTTACCCTACGCGATCGCGATCTTCCTCACGCGATCGCGATGCTCAAATTCACGGCCTCACGCGATCGCGACTTACTTCACGCGATCGCGAAGCACAGTCACCCTGCCTCACGCGATCGCATCCTTCACTCCTGCGATCGCGTAGCATATTTCTCCTGGACCCCTTTCTTCTTCTACGCGATCGCGTATATTGGCCTGCGATCGCGATCAACACCCGATCAATTCTACGCGATCGCGACTCTTACCCTGCGATCGCGATGCCTTATCTCCCCGCTCTACGCGATCGCATCCCCATCCCCGCGATCGCGGAGAGCAATTGTCTGCTGAGGTTATGACAGCAACCAGATTTTCTCTTTTCTTTCAACAATGGTCCGTTTGGACCCCCGAATTCATCCCGAGACTCCCGGGACCCCAACGAAAACCACCAACATACTCCAAAACATGATACGAACTTATTCCAACCATAAAAACACCATACTAAACATCAAAATCACCAATTACACACGGATTCAAGCCTAAATTTCTTAAAACTTTCCGAGTTACACATTCGATCAAAAACCCGACCAAACGATGTCCGAATGACCTGAAATTTTGCAGGCACATCCAAAATCACCTAACGAAGCTACTGCAACTGTCGGAATTCCATTCCGACCCCCGGATCAAAATCTCACCTACCGTTCGGATTTCGCCAAAATTCAACCTTAGCCAATTCAAGCCTATTTCTACACGGGCCTCCAAATTCAATTCCGATCGCTCCCCTAAGTCACAAATCACCTTCCGGAACTAACCGAATCATCGGAATCCGATTCCGAGCCCTCTAACCAAATAGTCAACTCCGGGTTGACTTTCTTTATTCAAGTTTCCTTCACAAAGGCTATATGCCTCATTTTCAATCCAAATCACTCCTAAATCACCCGATAGACCCTAACACTGATATAAAAGCATAAAACATGCAATTGCAACATGACGGAGTGGTAAATTCCCGTAACGACGGGTCGGGTCGTTACATTCTCCCCAACTTAAACAAACGCTCGTCCTCGAGCGTACCAGAGTGGTACTAGAAGCAACTCAATAGCTGAATGACCTTACCAAGCATATATTCGGGCGATCATACGTCACCCTATCTCACGCAAGTCCGAAAACACCATATAGTCAAAATTTCACGGCCCATCTGAACCATAAATCACATTGTACTTTCTGAAATCATATACCAATTGCTAGTCCCATTCCTGTACTCAGGATACACTAGAATCCACTGCAATAAGCCATACTCACCACTCCGGGTGAGATCATATGATGTATCACACAACCCAATCACTCGAGACGATAGTCTCTAATCATAACAACTGGCCACAATCACCAAATACTAACTGAAAACCTCTTTCATTAGATAGAGTCTTATTCCAACACCTCCATATCATGCCCACGGCAACCAGACACGCGATATATCGAACCCATCTCTCAGGTCAACCATTCATGAATTCATTTCACTTTTAACTGATACCACAATAGATTTCGGACCCAAATCTCGGTATTACCTTTCTAACCAACTAAAATCACATATACTCACATTCATTATTGGCTCCAACGACCATTTCGATTGTAACACATCGCACTGGTAATAAGACACCTCAACACCGGCCTAAGCCACGACGAGCACAACATAGGCTCCAATAGAAACGTCTGCACACACTCGAATCATGACAGCTCAAATCATGACAACTGTCTCCGGCAAATAGAGCTGCAATTTAATCCCTCTATGCCATCATAATATAGAACTGAGATCGCGTCTCGTATTATAGAAATAAAGTACCTGAATCCTCCTCGAGAGGTCATAACATCACGTGGCCTTGCCACGATTTATGATTCTATCCAAACACTATTACTCATGAAGCACCTCAAGCCACTAAGCTCAAAACGATCAGCCACACACATATTTAGGTCTGAACCCAAGCAATCAACCTCACCCACGGTGAAACAATTAATGTATGCTATCACATCCTGAAAGGACACAACCGATGTGCCATTCGCCAAACGATACTCAATACGGACTTTTCCTCAGAAGCTAGGAAGTATTGTATACCAGGTAATATATAACTAACTCTATTTTCACATTACGCTGTTGCGGCGTGCAACCCGCTCCAATGACATACCCGTGGCGGCGTGCCACCCGATCCAGATACCATACCTGTGGCGGCGTGCCACCCGATCCAAGTAACCCTCGTCAAATGAATACGCGTCGAGTCAAGTTGCTCATCATAATAAACATATATCGCCTCGAGTTTGGCCACATGAAACGCATCTGACAACGTTTCTCAATACTGGAACTGAATCAATGGTAGATACTTCTACACTAACATCCGCCACTAAGGTCCAACTGACAAAGCAATGCCTACCAGCCGTCCGCTGGTCCTGTGTACAACTACTCTGTTGGAGCATACTCTGATGTTCTCTGCTACGCAATTTGTGCCATTTTCCGACATAGCCCATATCACATTAGTCTAGACGACCTGGCTTATGTCAACCAGTCTGAAATAAGGTATCATAACCCAAATTCATCATATCAAGCTAAGAGCTAAGCGGTGCTAATACACACGATATACAACCACTGCATAGGCGGATTACGAGAACTTCCAGACTCTAACACATGTATTACATATGGATCACTATGCCTGATCCCACACTCCACCGTACGATTACATAACACACATCAAGCATCTATTCATTAAATTTCACTATGCCATCAACGACTCAATTATTACAGTCGATCCCACAAGAGAATACCACCATACCACTGGATATCATCAGTTTACATTACCTTGTCCTTTTTGGATCATATTCCCTGCCAAGTTAATAGAATAGCAGTACCGTTTTCTTAAATCATCAGAAAGATCGATTCTTAATTCATCTGCAGGTGTTCGCGCTGCTCAATAATTTTATTGACTTCCCATATATTATGAACTGTTCTCAAAACCTAGAATATACCATTATCAACTTTCCATAACACATCGCGTATACCATACTAAGATAACATGGAAATTCTTATCCCTTTCCTACGCCGCAAACATCGACGCAATCAACTAGTCAAGGACTTTTATGATCTCATATAGAGAAGACTCATTACACATTCCAAGCTTTGCATACCAACAGGAAATACACTCATTTTTCAAACCACATTAAAACACATCATAAACTCTTTCTCCCAATCACATTGCATAAGTTAAACTGCCAAGACTGAGTCCTTATACCCATATTATACTCATATCGGGTTACACGACTGCCAACACTCAAAAGCTTTATTGCACAATATCTGCAAGACTCCTTACTTCAACCACATACCAGGAATTAGTCGTATTCTTTATCATACCGCTTCGGTTTATTAACACGTCATTCCATTTACCCAGTTTCCTTTCTGATTCATCTTTGATTTAATATTAGCCACTACTGTAGCACCATAACACATGAACTCATTCCACACGAGACTCGTACATAAGACCACACGGTCTGAGACATATAGGCCACTGAATACTCTCTCAATATTTCCAGAAGGATCACATCCTACAATACTTTATTTTGAAGAACCTTTTGCGATTTGAATTCGTTATCATTACCTTCCAATACGGATTACATAGAATCCCATCATTCACATAAGATAACACAAGTACCGATCTCTTCTAACGAAACCACCATCTTTAGCCACATGCACAATTTTGAAACACCTGACTGTTACAAGTAAAATCTTGAACACCGTAAACAATTCTCGGGCGTCAGTCATCCTTATTCAGCTGTAATTCAACTGTCTTATTGAACAGAACCACTCGTGCCTTATTAGAACTCTGACACTGCAGATCATGATTACATACGGATACTATTAGCTATCACTCTTTTCTATACACCAAGCATTCCTTACCAACCTCGGTTCAAAATACCCTAGTATTTCTTCACATCTACGAAGCACCATAACCTTTATCAGAATTTTCCCAACATACTTAGAGACAGAATCAACATAGCACACAATAGTGCAATCAGTTAATCAATAGCAACCTCCCCAACTTAGCTCGAAGCCATTCATCAAAGCACTTTCAACCACTCATATCAGTATTACTCAAGTGATGCCGAAATGTTAGTATGATATTAAACTCAAGTCATTTACAAGCTTCGGCGGAGATTCGAATCATCGGAAATATTAACTCTTTTGCAATTCTTGCATTCATTCACACACAACAGTTACGCCCCCTCTTTAGGTGACAAAATCTTTTCTAAGTCCCGAATTTTCCAAAAATTTCGGCAGAGTTTCCTTTGTAAATTGGCCTATCCACCTGCCAGAGAATCACCAAACCATCCTAGCTGTACTTCCACAACTCAACAAGATATCACAATGTATTTCAACAACATTAAATATCAACACTACACGAATTATATCATCACGATTTATACTTGAACCTGCGATGTATCTGCTCGAATCATAACACATATCAATACCTTTCAATTACACATGAGAATCAACCCACCTACCTCGCCTCAATTTAGCATTTCAGCACAATACCTTCCACCGGGATACACATAGCATAATCACTTTAGTCTTCCTGAGTTTGAACTCGTTCCACTACACATAAGGCACTTTACCTTCCAATTAAGAGATATGGTAAATATTCACCACGCCCATAGGTCGGAGCTACACAACAGATTAGGTAAGAGTCGAACAATTAACAACTCATCCATTAGTAAGCCTCCTTAATACACTACAGATCGGCACAAGGCCCCAAACATGGCTACTAGCTCAAGTACATAAATATAAGCCCGGTCTCAGTCATTTTACACAGTAATAATCAATCGGGAAGGATCAAGTCCAAATCCCCAGTCATAATACCACCACACTCGTCATATGACACATGTTCCATCTTAGCACAACACTGTATAGTGCAAATACGGGGTTTCAAACCCTCAATACATTATCTATTGCCACCACTCACAAAATCGGCACCTCGATGCTCAAGTCATAAACAAGGTCCAGCCTCAAGTCATCCTGACTGGCCCAACATGAACTCACAGAGATTATATCTCGCCCCTCGACCGGGGAATCGCAAGCCATAAGTCAATTATATTACTGAGCGCTCGTTGCGTACACAGGCGTGCGGAAGGAATTTCAAAAACATATCTCAAGTTGAATCAAATACGCACGATAAGAATTCCAAGAAATGTGAAGTGTTTCCTAAAGGTTCGCAGCCTCCTAAGGATAAGTACAGGCGTCCCCGTACCGATCCACAAGACTCTACTAATTTAGGCCTAGGGTTCAAACCCACCTTTAATCTTCCATTTTGTCACGACCCCAAATCCGGTCGTGATGGCGCCCAACACATTGCTAAGCCAGCCTGACCAATCAATATCAACAACGGAGCTAGAAGCTCTCTTTAACCCATTTAAGCATTTTAATTTACGAAATAACGGTGATACATATAACGAAAACGGGGAACCAAGTCCCAAAATATATTAACTCCCATAGACCAAGGGTCAAGAGTCATGAGCCTCTACTGAACATGAGTGTATAAAGGTTTAATAAAATACCAAGTGCGGAAAGAAATGTCAATACAAAATCAAAAGACAGTAGGAAGGAATATCGGGTCCTGCGGACTCTGCAGCTACCTCGAATATTCATTGAATCATGTCTCCCAGTCAGTACCGCCATGACCGGAAGCACTGGATCCGCACACGAGGTGCGGGGTATAGTGTGAGTACAACCAACTCAATAAGTAACAAATCCAACCCTTGGACTGAAAGGTAGTGACTAACTCAACCAGTACAGTTCAATATAGAAATAACTGTGTAGAAATGTAGGCATGCTTTCACGTTCAATAGGTAGATCAAAACAGTAAAATAGATCAAATTTGAATGATATGAATAATATAAATCCTCTACTTCTACATGCCAATGCATATGTTGTATGTGATGCACCATGCTGACAGCCTCATGTGCTCACACTCTCAAATGCTCAATCACCCGGTACTATTATGACCCATATGGTCCAGAGAAAATGTAATGACCCGCCAGTTGTCTTGAGAAATTAAGCTCTATTCAGTGGCGTAAGGTGTGGAACAATTTGATATTATGAGTGTCGACTTGCGTGCGTGGTTGAATTCAGTTAACAGATAATTCAGAGTCAAATTGGAACAAGTGTCTATGTGATAAGACAATGATAACGATCCTCGCGGGATCCAATAACTGGCTCACGGCCCACATGTATAATCAACCGCCCAAGAAGGGGGTTCCTCGGCTCAAGAGTGGCCATTATCACAATATATATATACATATATGCAACCATCCGAGAAGGAGGTTCGACGGCTCTAGAATAGCCGATAATACAATATCAACAGGTTGGACTAATATGTAGTCTCCAGTTCATGATCGACCCCGCACTCTCAAGAGTGTGCGTGTCTCGCCGCTATACAGCGTCACAAAGTGGTATACCGGGGTTTCGAACCCGCTGGTCATCACCCACATCTATTACTCACCTCAATACGGCGCGACGACTATTCCGCGATGCCCTTGCCACGAGAATCAAGCTCCGCACGTGTAGAATCTGATCAAATACAGTAGAAACACAACAAATTAGGCCAATGGGACGACACCCAATCAATACAACTCAATTTACATCAAAATTCCCAAAGTTGTCAAAACCCGAGCCCCGGGCCCACATTTCGAAAATTTACGAAATTCACATTTCCGGAACCCTCGTCTCAATACGAGTCTAAGCATATCAATTTTACCAAAATCGGACTCCATATGCCTACTCAAATCCTTGTTTTTCTTCAATTTAGGCTTAGGGCTCAAACCCACAATTAATCTTCCATTTACAGGGAATTAACCAAGGATTTCATGTTAAAATGATGTAATTAAGCCACAAAACTTACCTCCAACGAATCCCCGATGAAGTACCAGCAATTCCCGTCAATTTCTCCTCTTGGAACTCAAAAATGGGGTTTTGGGTTAATGAACCCGTATGCCCTCTGTTCTGTGATTTTAATTCACTGCCAGTCGAATTTACCCTACGCGATCGCGATCTTCCTCACGCGATCGCGATGCTCAAATTCACGGCCTCACGCGATCGCGACTTACTTCACGCGATCGCGAAGCACAGTCACCCTGCCTCACGCGATCGCGTCCTTCACTCCTGCGATCGCGTAGCATATTTCTCCTGGACCCCTTTCCTCTTCTACGCGATCGCGTATATTGGCCTGCGATCGCGATCAACACCCGATCAATTCTACGCGATCGCGGCTCTTACCCTGCGATCGCGATGCCTTATCTCCCCACTCTACGCGATCGCATCCCCATCCCCGCGATCGCGGAGAGCAATTGTCTGCTGAGGTTATGACAGCAACCAGATTTTTCTCTTTTCTTTCAACAATGGTCCGTTTGGACCCCCGAATTCATCCCGAGACTCCCGGGACCCCAACGAAAACCACCAACATACTCCAAAACATGATACGAACTTATTCCAACCATAAAAACACCATACTAAACATCAAAATCACCAATTACACACGGATTCAAGCCTAAATTTCTTAAAACTTTCCGAGTTACACATTCGATCAAAAACCCGACCAAACGATGTCCGAATGACCTGAAATTTTGCAGGCACATCCAAAATCACCTAACGAAGCTACTGCCACTGTCGGAATTCCATTCCGACCCCCGGATCAAAATCTCACCTACCGTTCGGATTTTGCCAAAATTCAACCTTAGCCAATTCAAGCCTATTTCTACACCGGGCCTCCAAATTCAATTCCGATCGCTCCCCTAAGTCACAAATCACCTTCCGGAACTAACCGAATCATCGGAATCCGATTCCGAGCCCTCTAACCAAATAGTCAACTCCGGGTTGACTTTCCTTATTCAAGTTTCTTTCCCAAAGGCTATATGCCTCATTTTCAATCCAATTCACTCCTAACTCACCCGATAGACCCTAACACTGATATAAAAGCATAAAACATGCAATTGCAACATGACGGAGTGGTAAATTCCCGTAACGACGGGTCGGGTCGTTACTGATATTATAAAAACATGCTATACATCATAAAAATAATGATAATAACCCCTAAGGGATCCAAATAATCGGTGCACAACCCAATTATACTTATAACAATCCAAGTAGGATGTTTATCAATTAATTCTAGTCAATAACACAGTATGAACATCACTCGGGCGGACTAAGCCATAGTCCTCAACCACAAACAACCCAACACTCACTGTAGAGTATGTGTATCACCTCAATTTAATGTCACAAGTGTGATATACCGGAGTTTCTAATCCTTAGGTCATCTTCTACATCTATTACTCACCTCAAACCGGCCACACAACTAGTCCGCTAAGCCTTTCCCTCTTGAATCAACCTCCTCGCGCGTCGAATCTTATCAAAACCACAAGGAATACGTTATAATAAGCTAATGAAACCCAATTGAAAGAACTCGAAAAATACCAAAAATCATGAAGTTGGCAAAACCCGAGCCCCGAGCCCATAGCCTAGTTCTTGAAAAATTACAAAAATCACATCACCGGGTTCTTGTCTCGCCACGAGTCCGTACATATAAAATTCATCAAAATAGGAGTCCAAATGTTCCCTCAAATCCCAATTTCTCATTTAAAAACCCAAGCCCTAGTTCTTCAATTTTTCACCCAATTTTCCAAGAATTAAAGGTGGATTCTTTGATAAAATAGCGTTTCTAGGTCACAAGACTTACCTCCAATCGATTCCCATCAAAACTCTCTTCAATTTCTACCCAAAAGCTCTTGAGGTGGTTACAAAAAGATTTAAATGTTTGGCTTATCTAGTTCCAACAGTAGACGCCATCACAACTCCCGATGGTGGAAAATCTGGGTCGTAAAAGTTGATCTTTATTTTTAAAGTTGGAAATCCCGGTCATTTGGGTCAAGGTGAATAAATTCATGTTACTAGGAATTGATCATTTATGTTTTAAGTCATTGGATCACTATTTGGAGTAAAAAGAAATAAGATAATCAATTATGTTTCATTTCTTGTCTTTCTTTTTCTTTATTTAGTTTGCTGTATTTTTTGTTTGACAATAAAATACATGTGGTATTATTGATGCGTTCGAGAGTTTTTAACTTTGATATTGAATTGAAAAAGAGGTTGAGGTTTTTTTAGTTTAATTAAAAAATATAAAATGGACAAAAATAATATTGAGTAGTGGGTTTGCAAAGTAGAAATGAAAGCATTTTGGGCTGAAATACTAGGCATGTGATTAAGTCAAGATTTCCTACTTCTTAGAAGAGGGAATACACACACCTCACCGTCAACATGCCTGCTTCTAGCAATTTGAGCCTAAACCTATCTAACCCGCTCAACTAGCCCAGAGATTAATGGGTTGGGCTATAACCATTTTAGCTGATGGGTCAATTTGGGTTGAGCCCAAGTTAACCCATTATTTTTTATAGCCCATTCTGACCCATTTAACAGCCCAAATATAACTCATGAATCTCACCCAAAACAAAATATCTCAACCTAACTTATTTAGAAATTTACATAGTTGCTCCAATTTTTTTATTTTTTGTATTTTTTATTTTCTGTTCTTTTGTTTTTCTACGCCACTCATTCACCCATCCCAACACATCCCACCCAACCCCCAACATCCCCACCCCGCGCAAAACCCCTATAAAAGATAATTTTTTTTGTATTTTTAATTTTCTATTATTTTATTTTTCTACACCTTCTACCCCTACCCCTCCCATGCCCCCTCCCCCTCACCCTCACCCCCCTACTTCTTAGAAGAGGGAATACACACACCTCACCGTCAACATGCCTGCTTCTAGGGGTGGCAATTTGAGCCTAAACCCATCTAACCCGCCCAACTAGCCCAGAGATTAATGGGTTGGGCTATAACCATTTTAGCTTATGGATCAATTTGGGTTGAGCCCAAGTTAACCTATTATTTTTATAGCCCATTCTGACCCATTTAACAGCCCAAATATAACCCATGAAACTCACCCAAAACAAAATATCTCAACCTAACTTATTTAGAAATTTACTTAGTTGCTCCAATTTTTTTATTTTTTGTTTTTTTATTTTCTGTTCTTTTGTTTTTCTACGCCACTCACACACCCACCACAACACATCCCACCCAACCCCCTACATCCCCACCCCACGCAAAACCCCTATAAAAGATAATTTTTTTTGTATTTTTAATTTTCTATTATTTTATTTTTCTACACCTTCTACCCTACCCCTCCCATGCCCGCCTCCCCCTCACCCCCACCCCCGGCGCAAATCCCCTAAAAAAATTGTATGCAATATGAGCATGATTTTAAAATATGGGTCATGTTGGGCTGGTTGAGTTATGACCCATTATTTAGCCCATCTTGACCCAGCCCATCTTAACCCAAATTCAATTTGGGCTGGGTTGGGCAATGACCCATTTATTGACTAACCCATCTTGACCCGCCCAAATTCAGCCCAACCCGCCCATTTGCCACCCTTACCTGCTTCATAGGGGCATTTTAGTCTTTTCGACATCATATGTATTTATGCGTGGACTATGGATAAGCTTGCTGAAAACTTGCCCCCCTACATGTTGCATGCACGCGTTCAATTAACCATGTTGGACTATTAATTCTATGAATAAAGATGGCCCCACTTTGTTTAGAAATTAGAATTCACCTGATGTTATTTATCTACACCTCATGCGCTCATGTGGAGCCATTTTGAAATTTCACCCTTTTAAACATGGGCCTACAATAAATTTCTATTTTCCAAGTATATCATTCTCGTGCATGGAATTTCTTAATAGGCGTTATAAGAATTGTAAAATTCAAGAAAGTTGTGAAACAAAATTTTCAAGTGAAAATGATATTTGAAATTTAAAGTTGTGTTGGACATAAATTCACTTTGTGTTATTTTTAAAGTTTTGTGAGTGATTTGAGTGAGTTTGAAAAATAGTTTTTTGTACTTTTTCAAATTATCGAAAATTTTCAAAATGTATCTTCAAGTGAAAATTGGAGATTTTATGAACAAATGCTGACTCGAAAAAAATATGAGATTGTTTTAAAAAAATCTTCTATCAAATTTTATGTCCAAACGGGCACTTAAACTTCCAAAATAGTCAAAACATGACATACATTTTCATTTTCCATATAAATCTGAAAGTTTTAAGACGAAAATAAACAAAGATACATAGGTTTATATTTGAAAAGGTAGAAAATGTATTTTGTTTGAAACACTTTTTGAAATAATTAGTAATTTCAATTAAGTTTTTTGCCAAAGGATTTGCATAATTGTTGACTTAAAATTTTGTTTGGACTCTTAGATTTAGAGCGAAAAAAGTAAATGATTCGTTCAAATTCAAAAAACAACTTATCTTTTTGGAAGAAACCAAACTTACTAAAGAAATTCAATTGAGTTCCTTATGAAATATTCGTTCTAATATTCACTAGAAAGTAGGTAAATTCTGAAGACTATATATGAAATCAGTTTAACAAGCCAAGAGTTTAATCATAAACATATTATGTATAGTCCCTAAGACATTAATAGGTTGCCTAAGTTTGTAAGGTGAAAAGTGATAAATTTTACAAGTTTGTAGAAGATGATTTTATAGCTAAACTAATTTGGATAAAGTAAGTGTTGCTTTAGAAAACAACCATGCTTTAATTATATTTTTGAAACGTATCCTTAATCATAAATGATTTATAAAAACGGACATTCATATAAAGAGTAATCCGAGAAGGTCTAAAGGGTAATTTAAATATCTTTATAATACTGTTAAATGATTTACTTAATCGATGTAGCAAAATATTAATACTTAATTTTTAACAGAAATATGGCATTACTTGAGAACTTATCGATAACTGTTTTAAGTAACTTGATATTGTATGTTAAATTTTATATTATTACTCCTTTTGGAACAAAAATGTAAACTTTAGAAGAAGAAAAAATACATTCACAAAATTACCTTTAATTAATTGATACCTTGACATATTGAAATATGTAAATAAGGATAAAGTTGAAAAAATAAAATTAATTATTCTTGATTATAGAATTACTCATTCTAATTAGCACACCACGAAATGAAGCAAGCTCATTTTAAAATCAAAATTTTCAGTAATTGTTGGAGACCAATAAAATTATGATACTTTTTTCCTTCGGAATTTTTTGAAGATGGACTCTAACATAATATTTCTTTTATAAGAATTTTTTTATTCTTGTTTTATTATTAAAAGGAAGAATTAATCTATATAATAGTTCATCCAACCATTTAAATTAAAAAAAAGATGGTGATTTTGTAAATGTATACTCCTTGAATAAAATATGTATAATCATGTACACTTGATATGTAATTAATATATACCAGCTAAAATAAAAATAGCTAATAAAATAAATAATTTCTATAAGAATTTAATTATTGGGCCCGTGCACAGCACGGGCTATCCATTACTAGTTAATAGATGGTTCATATCCCTTTAGTAATTTCAGTAGGCTCATATCTTCTTAATAAGCTGTTGAGTTTTTTTTTTTTTTTTCGTAAATAATTCCAGCAGCCCACTACCAAGTGTATTTTCATAGCTGGCCCATTTTCACTAGTTAACAAGACTCATCCAACTTTCAACACCATGTTTGTCTCACAGTTAATTTTCAATAAAAAATCAGTTTCTCTAGTAATTAAAATAATTTAATTATTTCCTTAATTAATTGATTTAAGCGCTAGGCAATTAATAAGCGCATTTTAACTCACATAATCACTTATGTAGCGCGATGTTTAACATTAATAAATTAATTCAATAATCACATACCATACTCATGAGTTTTAGTTAATTTTTAATTTAGTTAATCCTTTGCTAAAATCGCGGATTCGCTTGCGTTGTGTGATAGTTGACTAATAATTTTCAAGAATTAATTTTTTTTCAGATGTAGTAATTTCTCAAAATCACTAAATAATTGTTGTCATAATTTCGGATTCGCTTGCGAGGCGAAATTATGATAAGTTAATTTTGTTATTTGATCATGCATTCGCCTGCGTAGCGTGGCATGACAACATAATATTATGCAAATTATTTTTTAATAATTCTAATAATCAAGAAATAAAAGCGGATAGGTAAAAATCATATAAATCACAGCTTGTCCAAAATTAATTCAAGCCAATTTTAGTCAATAAAAGCGACCGTGCTAGAACCACGACACTCGAGGAGAGCCTTACACCTTCTCCGCGGTCAACAGAATTTCTTATCTAGACTTTATTTTTACCAACCAATAATAATAGAGTCAAAATATTCTTTGACTAGGGATTCAAATAAAAGGTGACTTGGAACACCCAAAATCAATTTCAAGTGGCGGCTCTGCAAATAAAATAATCCCTACTCATTAAGAAATTGAAAAAACTCTTTAACCCACACAAATCCACACATATACATATATATTCTTTGAGGGGGGGGGGGGTGAAAAAAAGGGGTGTGACAGACAAGACTAATATTTCATTCACTAAAAGTCAAAAATCAAAACAAACTATTCAAGAGAACGTCCACGATGCTTACGGGATATCAAACACATTATTTTCATCAAATATATTTAATTTGAATCCGCTTGTGAGAATGTTGTCTTAATATCTTCACTTTCATCTACATCTACAATTCGTATGCAATATTAATTAGTTAAAAATTAAGATAATTAAATTTTTAAAACTAATTAACGTTCTAAGACTTTGATCTTTTTATTGATAAGCTTAATAAAATTTAAGCTTGGATATTCTTCTTGATAAATTTTTGTCGTATAATTTTATATTTATATATTTCAAATACATATTTTTATTAGGTCCACGGGTTAGCCAGACCCAGCCCCAGTCAAGTCTCATATGCCACGGGCTTAAAAACCTCATTTTTAAATGGGCTTTAAAATTTTAGCTCAGCCCTACAAAATTATAGTTGAGCTGGACCAACGGGCCAAACCCATATTAATGGCTCTATTGACATTTGAATGTGGCTCCGCCACTAAGTGGGACAGGTCTTGGCGGAATGTCTCTTAACATAATATCCCCCATTTTTTACTTGAACACCATAGTTCTTAAATATTTAAAATTCGAAATTCTTATTTGGTGGTGGAAAATAGAAGATTACTGATCCGTTATTAATAAAATCATTTGCATGTTGATCATTTATCCTTAAATGTTTAGTTCAAATGTTGATTTAGTAATTTACTGTAAAAAGCTCAAATCTTCATTGTCGGACCTTAAAAGGTATTGAAGAAGACAAAGTGGATCATTTGATTTAGTGCTATTTGGTTAAATTGGTGACCGGAGATTGTTTGTATTTGTATTTGAAAATTTTATTTTAAATTTGAGATCACTTAGAGTAGATTTTGGGGTGTTTAATTGAAATTGAAGTTGTAAATTCGAAAAATACTTTTTAAAAATAACAAAAAAAGTTATTCCAATCAGGTAGACTTCAATATACAACTTAACAGATAGGTAGAATAAATATAGCATAAACTTTAGCAATCTAGTAGAAAATCCCTGAAAAGCAAAATTTTCCAACTTAGTATACTTTGATGAACAACTTAACAAATAGGAAGAGTGAATATAGTAATAAACTATACTCCTTCTGGTCCATAATAAGTGTCCAATTTACCTTTTGATTTTGGTCCAAAATAAGTGTCTAATTAGGTAATCAAGAAAAAATTCAATTTGTTTTTACTTTTTAACCATTATGTGCATATCCCTAAAAAAAATTCTCTCTCATCACATTAAGTTACTAAATAAGGGTAGTTTAGTCATACTAGATAATTTTGTATAGGATTTAGTATTTTCTTAATAGGCGTGCTAAAAGTAAATTAAATACTTATTATGGAACGGAGAGAATATTAATCTGGTACAATGCTCAAGAGCAATAACTTGGTGCAAGTTCAAAAGCTATTTTTAAGTACCATCAATTTTGGAGACATTTGGCTAGACCAGGCCCTTGCAGGGTTATTCATGTTAATCACCCTAGATACCAAGTAATTAGCTGTGGAAAATAGAAAGTTAAATTGACTAGACTTAATTGTCATTTGGACATAAGAATTGTAAAATTTTAAAATAAGATAATTTTTTTCCAAGTGAAAATGGTATTTGAAATTTAGAGTTGCATTTGAACATGAATATAATTTTGGATTGTTTTTGAAGTTTTATGAGTGATTTGAGTAAAAATTTTGAAAAATAACTTTTTGGAGTTTTTCAAATTTTAGAAAATCTTCAAAATGCATCTTCAAGTGAAAGTTAAAAATTTTATGAATAAATGCTGATTTTGAAAAAAAAAATTGGAAAAAAGGAAAAACTTTTTTATGTCCAAACGGGCTCTTAGTTAAATTAAATCTTTGAAAAAGTTTAACTAAATCTTTTGAAAAAAGGTCGTATGGGAAAGACTAGTTCATGTTGGGACAAGTGAATGGCCCAACATGTTTATGGCATAACATGTCAATTAACAGGGCTGAATATAGCTTTGAACCCTGTACGTTCTGAGCAAAACTTTAAAAATATATTGATGGGATTTTTTTCCTAATTATATCATATATGAAATTTTATTATTAAATATGTGCATAGCATGTATATTATTCGCCCAGTCCACAATTTATCTACAATATATATATCATTCGTTATTTAGGCCGAATCTGTCATTTTTAGCGCGCGAAAATCAACCACAGAATCTGGGATTGATTTATTCCGCATTAAATTCAAAATTTGAAACGGATACGAGATCTCGAAGCTGCGTAATTTTGAAACGAAAAGGAGATTTTTGTTCTTCATCTTTATCTTCATCTGTTCTTCCATATATTTTCACCATTGATAGCCATTAAAAAGCTTGAAATCTTTGAATTCAAATTTGGGTTTTCAAAAATTATTATTGGGTGTTGTTGAAAATAGTCGGGAATATGGTTTGAGTTTATATCTCAATTTTGAGGAGTTTTGGTGAAGATTAGACTTGATTTTGACTGAATTTCAGATTGAAACTCGAAGAAGAATGTGATGACCCAAAGGGTCATCACATGTTTTCCTCATCTGTTCCGTGTTTCCGAAGCCTTGAAAAAAACTCATTTTATATTTCCTCGATTTGCATGCGCAGTCCGGTCGCGTAGCCGAAAAATTTGAACGCTGAAATATGTGAATTCTGTGAAAAGTTTGAAGAATTTTTTTATATTAATATGATTATAGTGGACTTCGGTCAATATTTTTGGTAAACGAACTTGGACACGAGATTGTACGGTCCCGAAAGGTTCGTAAAAAAATATGGGACTAGGGCATGTGCCAGAAGTCGAAATCCGAGGTCTAGAACCTGAGTTAAAGAATTTTTCTGTTAAATTATTTTTCTGAAATTATTAAGAAAAATGGACATGAAAATCGATTAAAAGGCTAGGATATCGGGCTTATATTTTGGTTCCGACGACTAACACAAGTCTTATAGATTGTTTAAGCGCTTTCTGTAAAGTTTGGTCGAAATCGGACGTCGTTTGACGTGTTTTGGGCTATAAGTTCCAATTTTGAAAGTTATGAAGTTTAGAAGAAAAATCATGAGTTTTGAGGCTCGATTCTATGTAAATGATGTTATTTTGGCAATTTGATCGCGTGAGCAAGTCCGTATGATTATTTTGGAGTTATGTGTACGTTTGGTTTGGAGCCCCGAGGGCTCGAATGAGTTTTGAGTAGGTCCCGGAAGGCCTTAGAATATCAGATGTGGCAGTACAACAGGTCTCACGCGGCCGCGATACATTTCTGCGCGGTCCGCGTGGACTGGTTCAGAGAGAGGCGTTGGTTTAAGCTCAACCAGCACGACTATGCACCAAAACAGTGCGGTCCGCGCTGGAAGCCACGCGGCCGCAATGCATTTCTATGCGATTCGCGTGGCCAGGATTAGTGAGGCTATGGATTGAGTTCGACCAGCCCGGCCGCGCACCAAAACAGTGTGGTCCACTTTGGTTAGGTTCAGAGAGCATTTTTCTTTCGGTTTTCGGTGCGGCCGCATGGCATTTTTGTGTGGTCAGCGCCAACCTCTAGTAAAGTATATAAAACCCAAGATTTTCAGCTATTTTACACTTTTTCAAAACCCAAAAAATAAGAGGTGATTTTCCAAATAATTTTTCTTCTTCAAAACGATTGGTAAGTGATTTCTACTGTATTTTCTTTACTCCTTAACATCTTTAAACATAATTTCAACTTCAAAACAAAGATTTTAATGGGGGAATTTAGGAGTTTAGGGTAGAACTATGGTTCCTAAATTTGGGGGTTTTGGACCTTAATTTGGGGTCCGATTCAAAAATAAATCACATATCTGAGTTTATGTGGGAGTGGGTAATCAGGTTTTAATTCGAACTTCGGGTTTTGATCACGTGGATCCGGGGGCGTTTTGGAAAATTTTGAGTAAAACTTTGGAAAATCATTTTATGCATTCAAACCAATTCATATAGTGTTTATTAAAGTAATTGAACAATTTATGATTAGATTCGAGCGAATTGGAGGTTGAATCACGAGGTAAAGCAATAGTTGAAGGTTAAGCGGATTTCAAGACGTTGAGGTAAGTGTTTGGTCTAACCCTAGCTTGAGGGAATATGAGTTGAGTCTAGTTGCTAATTGCTATGTGATCGAGTACGATATATAGGCACGGTGACGAGTATCTGTACATTGGTGTCTAGCATGACCATGAGTTCTTATAATGTGATTATTATGAACTAGCTCTCAATTCCATGTCATTGGAGAACGTCTATATATTGTGAATAATGCGTGAACAGTAAATGATCATTGAATTTTTTGGAGTGTTGGCTCAGAATAGTAAAGTGAATTATAAGATAAGTAAAGTAAGGAAAAATTAAACTTTGTTGATTATTCCCTTGCCGGGACGTAAGTGTTTAATGTATTCTCCCTCGCCGGGATGTTTTTTTATGTATTTGTGTGCTGTGTGTCCCTTGATTGTGACTGTTTCTTGGGGACTCGGACTATTAAATGATATGGAAGAGGGGGTTGCACGACGCAACAAATGATACCGAGGATCGGGTTGCGCACCGCAACAATGATAAATGATAAATAATGTGGGTCGGGTTGCACGCCGTAACAACGGTAATTATGGAGCGAGTTGCACGCCGCAATAATTGATGATATTTTGTGGTTATGTCTGAATATTGATTTCTTGTTTCATTGTGGAATTAAGGTATTTTTAGTTGTTACTCTAGATTACTGTTTAATTGTATTTCCCCGCAGCATGTTTCCCCTCCCATATTGTTGCTTTCATGGTATTCGATTTTTTGATGTATATTTTATAACTGCACAGGTTTATGTGATGTCCAGTCTAGCCTCGTCACTACTTCGTCGGGGTTAGGCTAGGCATTTACCAGCACATGGGGTTGGTTGTGCTGATACTACACTTTTGTGCATTTTTGCACAGGTCCAGGTTTTGAGCAGCAACAGTAGTTCGGGAGCATGATTTTTAATACCACGAGGCTGAGGTAGATTGTAGGTGTCCGCAGGCCCGGCGTCTCTTCTTATGTTTTTCATTTATGCTATGGTCTCATTATTTCGAGGCAGATAGCTATTATTTTCTTTCAGACCTTTATATGTAGTTTATTCTTAATGGTTCGTGAGTATGTGACACCAAATCTTGAGTAGAGGATATTGTTGAGTTTTTCGTATTTATTTCAGACTTATAAAATTAGACTTCCGCAGTTATTGTTGTTATTATTGCCGATGCTGTAATTGATAATATAATGATTTTATTAATGAAAACAGTAAGTAAATTGGCTTGCATAGCTACCACGAGTGGGCGCCATCACGATTGCGATGGTAGAAAAATCGGGTCGTGACAAAGAAGAAGAAGATATATTTTCAGAAATTGTAGATAAATTATAGAATTGTAGATTGGGAAGACTAAAACTTCTAAAAAATTTTCTACAATTATGTCAAAAATGGCAATAATGCTACAATTGAAATGAGAATTGGGATACTAAAATTCAATGTATCTAGTTTGTAGATATCTTGTAGATAAATTGTAGATTATTTATATTCTGATTGTATATGCATTGTTTTCTGTTTTCAAAATCCAAAACGACTAAAGCTTATACAAAATCTTCTGCAAAAAACACTCTATAATTTATCTACATTTTTTCTAATTTTTCTACAAATTTTTTATAATTTATCTACAAAAGAAGGTATGTTTTGTTTATGAAAATTAACTACAGATCAGAGTGCAGTTCTTGGAAGTAGAAGACAAAACTATAGAATGCACAGACCTGTGAAGAATTCATTCTCATTCAAAGGTGTAACTTACCATCATTATAAAAAATATAACACACAAAAACTTCGAATACCAATATTTGAATCTCAGTGAAAGCAAGCAAAATTAGGTAATTTATTTTATTTGTTGTGATTTGCATTAACCGGACACGGCAAATAGGAAAAAGAAGCAAAGAAAGAAATTCATAACTTTTTTAAGTTACGGTTGGAAGGTCAGCAAATAATTGCACCCTTAATTATAGTGCCTAATATAAATGCACCCTTAATTATATTCCTAATTTGAATTATGATATATAAATGGTAATTTGGTATACTAAAATGTAATTAACACAAACCTTAAATATTGAGGGTAATACGGTTTCAAATATAGTATAGGAAGGTAAAAAACTCTATAATGAACTAGTCAATTTTTTTTTAAAAATTTTTATGCAACTTAGCTCAAAGTAATAATATAAAACAAGAAAATAGATAAGAATGTAGGGAACAAGAGAGAAAAGATTCTTATTTCTTTCAAATATCCACAGAAGCGAATCCAGAATTTGAATCTTATGGTTCCCCTTCTCAACAATCTCAAATAATATACAATAATAGCTTAACGGGACAAAAAAATTCAGCAAGTTTTTTCATTTGGCTGGCCTCTTTTAATTTGACTTCATTTTTAGTGTTTTTAAGAAGAAAATAGAAACAACACAAATGCCTGTGGATGTTGTTTAGTGAAAAAACCAAAGGTGAAGTTAAAAACTGTCAAATATTGAATTCGAACCCTCGTCAACCATAGTTATGCAGGGTCCTCCTTTCCTGCTTAACCATTAGCCGTTTCAACTATTGGATTCCCAGTTAAAGTTATTTATACATTTATTGTATTTCTCGATACAAATATTAGATTCGGGCAAAAATTATTGGGTTCCCGGGAACCCGTACCCGATACTGTAAATTTGCCCTTATATATTCAAGTATGTACAATGCGGTGCTAAAACCTTCTATTTATATGATTACATAGAGGCATACAAAAGAATGCCATAAACGTGATATTAAATATTTGAGATCATGGAGGAAGATCATGAGGTTATGAAAGTGTAAAAAGTAGTGAAAATAATCTATATAACGAAGAAGAATAGTGGGAATCTACTACAAAATATAATATTTCATAACGTAAAAACAATTATATATGTTTCGCTGAAAATAATTAATAAAATAGCTCAATACCTCTATTATATACGGTAAACGCACGTCACATACTTCAGGACACATAACAAAAAAGGAACACCTAAAAATAGAAGGAACAAAGAGGATATACACAAGATTCAATGGCTAATGATTAGATGATTTCCTAGAGGGGTGTGTGCCCTATAAAATAATACAGAGATTTTGTTTTTTCATATGTAAACTATTCATAAAATATAAAAATAAAAAAGCTACCCCATACCAATACCATATTTTCTGCTACAATTATCCCCGCCCGTGAATTAGATATGCTCTGCCACTGCTACCATAGCTTATCGACACAGTGGCTGAGTTGAGTACTTGGGTTGCCACCTTGTCATATGCTCATCGGTTCAATTTTTAACTTTTTTTTATCATTGAGTATATTATACTTTGAAAAATATAGGTTCAAAATTTTTTATTTATTAAAAACTATTAGTACTTTTAGCATATGTATATAAATACTCGTCAAAACTTGGATTCAATTGATGGTAATTATGGAGGTTCAATTAAAATATGACGAATTATGTGTGTGCGCACGGACGCAATGTTGAGTGGCCTTAACTTATAAGTCAATTTCAATGTAGTGAAAAAGAGAGACGATTTAGTATTTTAACTTAGATATATTCGATTTTTTAGATTTTTAGTATTAAACCATTGTGTAATATAATATAATGTTTCGATCAGTCGTTTTAAGCAATTGCATTCGGTTCGGCAGTTTGAGGTCACAAGCAACTTCATATTATGTGTATCGTCTTACGTGCATGGTTGAAATATGTTTTTGGATGAATCGGCGTCGAATTGGAAGAAGGAAACTAGGCTTGGAAGTTTGAACGGTGAGAATTTGATCAGAATTGGACTTTTGGCCAAACGACCCCGGAATGGGTCGTGAGTGATCTCAACTGCTTTTTATGGTGATTCTGGACTTAGGCGCTCGTCCGGATTCGGATTTGGAGGTCTGCATGATAATCTGAGGCGTTTCGGCGAAAGTTGGAAAAGTTGAAGTTTGAAAAATGGAAAAGTTTGACCAATAGTTATCGTGATATCGGGGGCGGAATGCGATTCCGAGAATAGAAACAACTCTGTTATGTCATTTTGGACTTGTTTACAAAATTCGGCGGCATTTCGGGTTGATTTGATAGGTTTCGACACGAGTTTTGAAAGTTGGAAAGTTTGAAAGTTCCTAAGTTCGATTCTTGGAGTGCTTCGATTGTGATTTGAGACCTCGAGCGAGTTCGTGTTATGTTATATGACTTATTTGTGTGTTTAGACGGGGTCCTGGGGGCCTCGGGTGTATTTCGGGTGGGTTACGGGCCATTTTCCCTTATTTTTGAACTGCTATTTCTGGTATCTAATATCCTCCTTCGCGTTTGTGAAGCCCCTTCAGCGTTCACGAAGTGTCTATGCTGGTCGCCTCATTTTCCTTCTTTGCATTTGTGTAAACTGCCTCGCATTCGCGGAGCTCTGTCTCTTCCTTCATCGCGTTCGCATTTGTCCATCGCGTTCGCGTAGTTATGCCATTCCACCCTTTGCGTTCGCGTACTATTTCACGCGTTCGCAAAGAATAGTCTTTGGGCCATTAGACTTTCCTTTTTCGCGTTTGCGGACGCACTATCGCGATCGCGATGAGTAACCTGTGCAACTTTTATTTTCTTCTTCGCGAACACGATATTCCCTCCGCGTTCGCGATGCACAAAAGCCTGGGTGGACATAATATAATTCCACATCGAGGGTTACACCATTTTCACCATAACTTGACTTGTGGACTCAGTTTTGAGCGATTCTTTGATGGGTTTTCACTCAAGTCGACTGGGTAAGTGTTCTTCACCTACAATCAAACATATTCCATGATTTTATCTTCTTTTTAATCATTTCATTTTTGTTTTGGGTTGAGAGAAATGTTGGTTTATGAAGAAAAATTCTAAAATGAAAAATCATGAGTTGAGGGGCCAAATGGTATCGGAATTTAATAAATTTTCTATGGTTGAACTCATGTTGGGATGGGTATTCGGTTTTGCAAAATTGTCGGGTTCAAAGGTGCGGGCCCGGGAGTAGGCTTTTGGATCGATTTTTGGATCTTAGTAAAGATTGAGACTTTATGATTCAGAATAGTTTCTTATGCGTTTTATTTGTGCTTTGAAGTTAATTTAGTTAGATTTAAGCCGTCCGGAGATCTTTTCACCCGAAAAGCGTATTTTAGAGTATTGATTTGTCGTCATTGGGATAAGTATCTTGCCTAACCTTGTGTTGGGGACTCTCCCCTTAGGATTTGAGTCTTCCATGCTAATTGTAGTCCGTGCATACGAGGTGACGAGTGTGTGCTCAGACTTATTTGTAGGGAATTTGCTCTAGGGTTCTTAGGTCCTTGTGTTCATTATGTGGAAAGTAGCCCGTTATGATTGTGTTTCCTAATTGCTTAAATTGCCTCTATATGCTCCATATGATGTCGTTAGCTTTCCTCTAATTCTACGTATTACATTGACCCTTAATTGAAGTGGTTGCCTTCTTTATTGTTTTGATTCATCTTGATTGTGAGTTCCTCTGTGACTTCATGCAAATATGTTAGATGTCCAATTATTGTGGTTACCGGTGTAGTTATCACGTGCTTATTATGTCTTATTGTTTTGTTGAGGATATCGTGCTTCTTGGTTTTATTTTCGTGACCTCCATTATGTGTTGCTGATTTCCTTGCCGGGATGTTATTGATTCTGTTGTCGATTTTCTTGCCGGGATGTTATTATTTCCATTGTTGATTCCCTTATCGGGATGTTATTGTTTCTATTATTGATTCCGTTGCTGGGATGTTATTATTTTTATTGTTGATTTCTTTGCCAGAATGTTATTATTTATATTGTTGATCCCTTACCGGGATTGATTGATTCCCTTACCGGGATGCTGCTATTTCTACTGTTTGGGTGAGAAAAGTGTGATAAAGCACGAAGGGTGATGCCTTGCACATTCACATTTATATTGAAACATATGGTGAGGAAAGAGAGATAAAGCACAGAAGGGTGACACATTTATATTATTCATATGGTGAGGAAAGAGAGATAAATCACGAAGGGTGATGTCGTGCACATTTATATTATTCATATGGGGAGGAAGAGTGATAAAGCACGAAGGGTGACACCATGCACATTTACATTTATATTATTCATATGCTGAGAAAGAGTGATAAAGCACGAAGGGCGATGTCGTGCACATTTATATTTATATTATTCATATGGTTAGAAAGAGTGATAAAGCACGAAGGGTGATGCCGTGCACAACTCAATTATTGATCGCATGATGAGGATTGAGGGTTAAAGCACGAAGAGTGATGTCGTATACTTTATGTTGCTATATTTAATTGTTGTTATCAATTCAAGTGTTTTAACTGTTTAAATTTCTTTATTGTTGTGATCCTTTGTGTTTGAACCTACAGTGTTTTCAATACCTCATCGTATTTGTCTTGTACATTCCAATACTTCAAACTTCAATAATTGTTACATCTTTACTTCAATTAGTTACTCAATTATATTCCCTTAAACCGCTTGAGGTTGTGTTTTGCTTAAAAAGAAATTTTTACTAAGTTTCAAGTTATTAACTCCCATGTTAAAGGTAACAATTCATTCGACGTTGTATTTTTATTGAAAATGGAACTTATTCAAATAATTTCTAAAAATAACTTCATCTTTTCTCGTTGTTTTCCTAATTCATTTAGAAATTGTAATTTACTTGTATTATGTAAATAAGACTTTCTTGAACATCTTGAGTGCATTTGTACGGACATTATGTATTGAATAGTATGTGAATTTTGTTGTTAAAAGTGAGATGGAAAATATGAGGGCACAAGGTGCCATGTGAACTGAAGGTTTGGAAGTTGAGATTATGATATGAGAAATCGAAGATTGAGATGGTCGTGATTGTGCATTAGACATGGTGTGATTGATTGAGTTGGCATTACCTTCTTAGTTGAATACATTCTTACTTGTCTCTGTTCCTGTTATGCCAGTGTTGATTTACTGGTTATCTGATTTATTTGGTTATCGTTCGTTACTACTCGTGTCCTCCCTTTATCCTTCCTACTGTTGTACTTTGATTTCCCTTCGCTATTGATAATTAGCTTGTTACCTTTATCTCGATATTTTATTATCATATCGTGTTCATTTCATTTGACCAGTAGGTATCTTGACTGTTCCTTGTTACTACCACACCGAGGTTAGTTTTGATACTTACTGGGTACCGCCGTGATGAGCTCATACTACACTTTTGTATATTTTTTTATACAAATCTAGGTATTCGATCGATTATATATATATATATATATATATATATTGATAGTATTTTTTAGCCTACATATAACCCTATTCAGTACTACTGTTATACATAGTATATCATGGCATTAGGAATACCATTATTTTTAGTATATGGATAAGTTGTATCAAGACAGAACCACCATTTTAAAAGCTTTAATACACCCAATCAAATAATCGATAAGATATAATTCTAGCATAACTAATTTCAGTATAACTAATCCGAATATTAATAATATACCCCATATTATTCTCGTACAACCTACCAAACGACTAGGGACATATGGTAGTGTGGCAGCGCCGGATTCAATTGAACTCCTAACTTTCGATGCGGATTAAAAATTTATTAAAATTACAAAAATAGAAGGTCATATGAACCAATAACACTAAAATATAATAAATTCAATATTAAAATATTGCACTATATAATTTAAATCCTGGATTTAGCTCTACAAACAACCCCTAAATTCCTTGATTAGAATTCTTGGTTCGGATCCATGCTGCATCAGCTCTGTGTTGGATGTAAGAAAATGGGGACCTTTTTGACATTGGACATAATGTCATGTAGCAAAAAAAACTATGGCCCCTAAGATTTGAAGCAACCAATATGAAAACTACCTGTATTTGGAAGTACCTTATATTACTGACAGCTAACATGATAATTTCTTTACCCATAATGTCTCAATCCCTGTCTCCACCTCTAAAACAGCCTGTGATCCTTAACCCTCCTACGTAGCCTCTTTTTTCATCATATAAAATTCATTTCTCTCTAATAAATTACTTCCTTATCTATTCTTTTTTGCCTTTCTCTTGACAAATCATCAATCTGATCAAAAGATGAATTATAATCTAAAGTTTATGAATTTTAAATTTATTATCGAATTTAGAGTTTATTTTAGTTACTTACTTTGCTAAACGATAAGAAGGGATATTTTGATGCACAAAGCATAATACGTACGTTCAAGTAAGATTTGAAGAAGAACTGTACTCAAAAGACATAATATAGATATCATATTTTTAATACAACATTAATGGTTGCTTTCACATATTAAATCCATCACCGATAAATCACACAAAAATAACTTTACAGCTACTCCAACCCTAATATCCTAACTCCGGCCCTAAGTCTGGATATTATTATTACCTTGCAATGTAAAGACAAAAAGTTCATCAGGAAGGTTTTTCCAGTTTGCTTTTCAGGGTGTCATCTAGATTTTTCATGCATTTTCATGATCCAACATATATGTAAAGTCCTTTTTGCAGTTGTGGATACTATTCTGTCTTCTGTTAATGCTGTTATTCATCCATATAATATCTACAGATTTTCTACCAAAAAAATATTCTATATAAGTATGTGCGTACAAATATTACACTATTAGGTTAATTAAGTTGACCTACAACAATAATTATTTATAACAAGACTAATACGCGGTGGCAGGGCTACATAGCTCCACGGGATGTCAATTGATTGCCAAAAATATATACTCCATGTTGTTTCAGTAGGGAAAAGTTATTTTTATGTATATATATATATATACTACATGTTAAATCCCTTTAACTTCTTTGTGTATTTACATTTTTAAATTTTGATTCCCTTAATAAAAATTCTGGAATTGCTAATATGGTAGCCTAAAAAATAAAATAATACCTCACTAACTTTCTATAGACGATCAAATTGAGCTATGGTCTAACTTTTTAATAAGTATATATTTTTTTGGGTGTGCAAATAACTAAAATCCATGTTATACTAATAATAATGACAGGAACATTTCTTTCATTACAAGAAAAACAGAGTTTGTGCTGAAATATTTATGATAAATAGGTTCGTCACAAAATTATAGTAAGGGTTTTCTGACAGAATCGATTTATTACGATTTTATTATTCCTTCACAAAGTTAGGATTTTTTCGTCACAAAATTGTTTTTTTCTTGTACTGTTTTCACTCTTATTTATGTCACTAACGATACTGTAGAATATATGTGGTTCAGGAAATTTAGAGTAAATATCAAAGGTGTACTTGTAATTTAAGGTAAAGGTATTTATTATACATAGGAAAAGAACAAGAATGAAGAAATGATTATACGGCAGAATAAAAGAAAAATATTAAGACATATCCATATCCCTTATGGCAGTAACAGTAACAGATGCATGCAAGAGGCATACAGTGGGCCTAAAATGCTCAGATCTATATATGAAGATATTTACTGTAGTTATAAACTTAGCTCCCTTCTAGATATAGATTTTGGTAATAATTTTTAATTTTTTTTTTTTGGAAAACAATGTTGTTAATAAAATATGATTAGTTTCAGAAAAAATTCCCAAAATCTATTTCAGACAGTTTTTTGGTGAAAATTTTCACTCTCAAAACTTTAACTTTTTAAATAAAATGATGTCCATAAATACAATTTCAACTTCCACAATTAATTTTAAGTGCAATTCAAAAACTCATTTTATAAATTACAATTTAATCTATGTCCAAGTGCTAGCTTAATTTCTTAATCGTAAGATACATTATTCATTAAAAGCTACCCTAGCTAACATGTTAAAATAAAGGGAGGGGAGATGCGGGGAAGAGTTAGAGAGTGGATCTGGGGATTTTGAAAGGCAAAATATTATTGTTTCCTCATGTGAACTACTTGCGCAGAAATATAAAACGTAGCTTTCAAAATTTCCAGTGGCCAAAAATTTAGCCGTTTTGCCTTTTTTGGAGGATCGATCATTCCTATAGTTGGTGGCCTAGGGCAAATTGTATAGGAGGAAAACAAAAATTATACATGGAATTAATTGTGTAACTGACATGGCAAGATACGTGGATCATTAGAAAAGTGACAGCTGGAAAAGAGTACTTAAAAAGATTTGAGTCTTAATAGGTACAAGCAAAACGTCTGAGGAATGAGAAGGAACAGTTGCTCGAGTCTCTCAGTAATCTAAAAAGACACCGGTGGAATGAACCAAGACAGAAAAAATGATAGATTCACTGGACTTCAATTAATGGGTATGAATGATTACAAATGTTACAGAATCTTCACGAAACAGTTACGATTACCATTTATAACGTTCCATTGATGTCATTAATGCTCATAATGACTTAGTCATAAAGGGAAAAAGATGTTGTACTTAGAAATGTCTATACAAGGAATAGAAAAGTCATTTGTATGGACACGTTCTAATTATCATTGGAATACAATTATTTACTTCTACTTTATATTGATTACTTTGTATTCCATACTTTAATTTTCCTTTCTTATTACAAGAATATTTCTTTCTTGATTATCAGTAACTCGAGGACTTCTAAAAATAGGCTTTGATCAAAATTCTTATCTTCTGGTTAAACAAATTGGTTCCGCTATAAAGAATCTGATAACCTTTCCACTTTTCAAATCCATTTTTCTGCCAAAAAATTATGTCAAAAGCCAATGACAACAACCAACAAAACTTGCAAAACCCACAAAATTGGCAACACTTGAATCAGCATAATCGGGGAGATGGAACTCCAGTACCCTCACCATGAATCTATCCTCGACAATCACGAGGAGGGACACCTGATAGATCTAAATCGTATGTAAGTGATCAACACGGGGACGATCAAGATATCGATGCAGCATTGAAGCAGTTAATTTGAGAACAAGTCAGCAATGCTCTGCAAGCTTTTGTTAGTGGGTTACCAATCGTACCATCGACTCCTTCTCCAAACAACACCGTGACCATGGGGAATCCACTCTCAAGTTTGCTAATTCGGGCAACGCCGGAACTCCCAACGAATCTCGTGTTGAAGGTGTAAGGCCCCGTAAAATGTTTACGCTTAAAACCTAGTAGTTGTGATGTCATGGTCCGAATAATGTGTTAGGAATGCGTAGAACCGCGGTTCGGACTCTTGGTAGTGATTTAAGTTTCAAAAATTTAAAGAATCAATTTTTTCAAAAAGTGTCGATTCTGCGGTCAGGAATGCGACCGCAGATCTGCTATGCGGACCGCATTCCTGCCGCAGAGCTTAACAGAATGTTTTTCAAAAATCATGTTGAAAATGCAGTCAATATGCGATCGCAGAATGGAAATACGGACCGCAGATCTACCGCATAATTTTTGAGAAATTTTGAGTGTCAAATCTGTGGTGCATTCTGCGATCGCAGATCAAGAATGCGGACCGCATTTTGGTCGCATGTCATAACAGAACCTGTGAAATTTTGAGGCAATTCTGCGGTCCATTATGCGGACTGCATGTTGATTTCTGTGATCGCAGATGCGACCGCAGAATTGACTCGGTCCAAATTTTTATAAATGTTTGACCCGACCCCTTCTTTAATAAAACACTTTCAAACTTCATTTTCTCATATTTTCTTACTTAAACTAGAGAGAGGAGAGAGGGGTTTTAGAGAGAGAAGTCTATTATCTTCAAGAATTGTTCCAAACATTTAGTCCGGAAGATCCTAGGGTAAAGATTGAACTTCCCCAATCTTTACAAGGTAAAAACCCTAACCATTTTCCTTGATTTTCAGTTTTTAAAATGGATAAAGAAAGGTTTGCATATAATAGCTTTTGAAAATAAAATTTAACACTCATGCATGATTATTGAACTTGGTTTTTAGTAAAAAGAAGTGAATAGATGTAAGAGTCTGCAAAGAACGAGGTCGGCAAGAGTAGGATAACTTGGGTAAGCATAAAGTAGGAGATTAAAGGAAGAAAACCCGACCCCAGGTATGTATAGCTAATTTTGATTCTTGTAAAATCGCCCATATGTGTGAAATTTATTTGGTATGTGTTAATTTGAGAGATTGTATGAAATTCTTTGATTTTGTTGTTGGGTATTCAATTGATGTTGAACTACGTGTGGTGTGGTATGAAATATGAATTGACAGAAAAAAATGGGAACCGAAATTGGTAAAGAATTGAGAACAATCGTTGTGATGGTATACATGGTTTATTGTGGAAGGAGTTGAAACACTTGAATCGTGGTAAATTGTTGAACATACTTGTATGGGTACTCTCGAATATGGGAACATTGTAACTTGGTTGTGATATCTGTTTGAAAAGTATTTGAGAACATGAACCAATTTGTAAGTTGCTTATTTGAACTTGTTGTGATTTTGTGTAGTGCCTTGTTTGTTGTTTGTGATTGTTGTGTTTGAAACTGTACGGTGTGATCGGGTTGCACACCGCAACACGAAGTAATAAGTGTCACACCTCTTTTTTACGCACCCGCAAGGATGCAAAGAGTTTATAAGGATGGAAAGCGATCAGAATCGCTATTGAAATTGATATAAAATCATAGATATGAAATTGTGAAAGGAGACAGCAGGAGAGTTTGCAACATGTGGGGCACTGATTGCCTCTTTGTTTGACTACTTGTGTTTTACGTGTTTGATTGGTTGTTGTTCTCCTTGTTGATCTAAATCGTGTTTTGTGTTGAGAGTTATTTGAAATGAGGAAAATGTGAAATACATGGTTGGGTGGCTTAATTGATTCTTGGTGTAATTTATTGGTTGTCTCATCATCGTGATTACTTGTTTAATGGCTTGAGTTTACTTAGGACAAAGTTTGTCCATACATACCAGTACAATTCTAGTGCACTGACGTCCCTTTTGCCGGGGACGCTACATTCATGTTATGATTGTAGGTGGATCAGTAGCAGGCACTCCAGTTCATCGGCAGTAGTATCCTTCATCTTCCAATGCCCGTTTTGGTGAGCCCTTTTCTTTCTCGGGGCCCTGTGTGGCTTATGCCACTTCTATTTTGGACTTTATTTTGGATTTTGCAAGGTATAGCCGGAGCCTTATTACCTGCAAGTATTGTATCCCCTTTTGTATCCTAGAGGCTCCGTAGACATGTAAACTGTGGGATTATGGTCTATGTATATATATATATGCCGGGCGTTGTAAATGTAATTTGCAAACTTATTTGTAAATCAATTGCATGGTTATATTTGTACATCGTAAAATCAATTATAATTGGTAAGATATTTGGTTTATGAGAAATAATCAACACAGGGGTAACACATGGGATAGAAAGGCACCCAGGTCCGCTTGGCCGGGGCTACCCGGTCAGGCGCCAGTCATGTCCCTCGATTTGGGGCGTGACAGAAGGGTTATGTATCCCAGTTAATTCTGATTTATATAGTCTAGTACTAACTTTGTAAAAACAGCTCAAGAAGCAGAACGAATGCATATAATAGATACCCGGTGTTCTACCTATAATCAAAGGAGTAAATATGGACAAATACTCTTAACAACCTTGAAAGCCATTTTTCGCTCCTTTTCCTATTCCGAAGAAGTTTAAAATACCCGATATCCTAAAGTACGATAGGACAACCGATCCTCGAGATCTTGTGACAACATTTACAACTAGCATAACGGACAAAGATTTGACCAAGCAAGAGACTGAATCAGTGTGAGCACATGATTTTTTCCCTATATATGAATTATTCCTAAATATGTGAATTATTCCTAAAAGCAAGAGATTGAATCCAAGTCGTTGATGATTGTTACCCCTTTGAGCCTCAATTATTTTCTTGCCTACCCCTCTTTCGGAAACAATAATAAGACTCGCAAGCTCGAATAGGGAAGTAAGTGAAGAATCAAGAGAAAAAATAGTGAAAGGAAAGTGAAAGAAAAGAAGAGAAAAGAAAAGAAAGAAAAGAAAAGAAGAGAAAAGAAAGGAATAGCAAAAAGAAAAAAGAAAAGAAAAGAAAAGAAGAGAAGAGAAAAGAAAAAGAAAAAAAGAAAGGAAAAAGAAAAGAAAAAATGAAAGAAAAGAAAAGTGGAAGAAGGAAAGATCGCAACAACAAAAGTAGTCACCTGAACTATGTTTGACTTGATCCCCAAATGGTAAGTTGACAGCCTCTCTTTGAGGTTCAGTCACACCAAAACAAAAATCCAAAAATCACCAAGAAGGAAACTAGGGCAGAAGTTGGGGTTGTAGAAATCTGATTCGGAAAGTTGTAATTTTTGAACCCGTATTGAATTGTTTTGAGCCTTGATACCCTTCTTTGTAACCCTATCCAAAAGACTGCATTACGGCCCAAAGAAAGACATTCTTATCAGTCTTCAAGAAATGCCGAGTCAAGCGAGTAGAGGTGAATCATGTCGGGGGCCACACTCCGGTACAAGAAGCAAACACTCATGTACAAGAAGAAAAATGAAGAAAATGAGAGTCTTGTTGATGAAGTCCTTCACGGATACCCCAAGGTAATGAAAGATGAGAGAAATAAAAATGAGAGAGTCTTATTGGTGAAAACCTTCACGGGCACCATAAGGTGATAATGAGTTGAGAGAAAAATCAAAATGAGAGAGGCTTGATGGTGAAAACCCTACGGGCACCACAAGTCGACTAAGGATGATAGATCAGATCGGGCAAGTGGAGCATTGAAGCCCAGTTTCACGGCAAAAGGTGCAACAAGAGCTGAACATCAGATTTGCTAAATAGAGTAAGCTACAGGTGCATGTCAAAGTCGCTAGAATCGGTATCCACATTCGATAGGTCACTACTCTGTAGGTTTCTTATTAGGAATCGTCTCTTTCCATTATTCTTTACTCCATTCCTCCCACCTTGTTTTACTCCCACTTCCTGGGTCTATTTTTTATAACAAATGAGAAATGACTTTAAAATTTTCCACCAAGCTTTCCAATTGCATAAAACATGATCTGGTGAATACATCAAAATGTCATAAGTCAGGAAAGAATAGCAAGCACACTGAGTTAGTAACAGTCAACATACTTTGGGGATCTTTGTGAAATACAAGGGTTTGGTATGTATCAATTCAGGAACAGTGCAACAGATGAAGGGTGAGGGTGAACAGATCAAAAGAATTTCCTCTGATAGGATGGGAAAAGGGTGGTAAACCAGTGACGAGCAAGACTTTCCAAGAAAAATCAATGTTAACATGGAAAATAAGGGAGTTGTAGACCTGTTTTTTGGAGGATGAGTAGCTTTATCATTAGATATGACCTGTCTTTTGGCTCGTGGCTTATGAGCCAAAGAGCCATCATCCCTCTCCCCTTCATCTTCAGAATCATGTGGCCTGTCAGCTTTTGTTTTTATGAGGAATTCAAAATTATATCCTGAGCTTTTTCTAAAGAGAGCCTTGAGGTAGTAATTGATTCAGCACTCACATCCCGAATGGGAAACCTTAATAAAGAAATGGGTAAACAGGTGCTAGTATAAGAACAAAAATAAATAAGAAAGTATAAGAGGAAGTTACCGTGCGTCTTAACTTTCCACCCAAATCTATTTGAAAGATACTTCAAAGACATCACTTCTATAGGAGCAATTGTTAATAATTTTACTACTCAACCACGTAAATAGGGTATCACTTTAATAGTTCCCATGGTTACTAAAAAATAAAAATAAAATAGTTATGAGACGTATAAGCTCTTTACAGAAAAAAGGAGAAGCAAAGCTCGAAATAGAACTTACGTGCAAAGTTCCACTTCTCAGGGATGGGCATGTTCTCATCACCTACTAACCCACTTGTGGGAGCAGCAACGAATCGGGTGTACCAGCCACGTTCTTTATCATCCTTGGGACCAACAAAAACTCTCTTACTTCTTTCCACGAGAATAAAAGTCCCGTGAAGGAATAACTTGGGAGAGTAGAGATGGATTAAATGGTAAAAGGTGAAGGGTAATTGAACCAAATTTGCCAAATATCTAAGGCATGAAACAACCCTCTATACAATAGGGCCAATCTGTCCTAAACACACATCAAAGAAATGACAAAATTCAATGATGATCGGGTCAATAGGAGGCCTAAAACCTAATGTGAAGGGATATGTATACACAGAAGAAAATTCAGCTTTAAAGGAAGTGATTCATTGATTTTCATTAGGAGCCATAATTGGGAAGTAAAATTTCAAATAGCAATCTCTACGCACAACATAAATCAAACCTTTCATAATCTGAAAAGGTTAAACATTAGCATGATCATGTTAAGTCATATAACTGACTTTATTCCTAATCGATTCCCTATCAGAATAGAAAGAAAGTTCAGCATGGATGATATCATCAACAGAAGGTTCACGAATTGGTTCATTAGAATCTCTACCTCTAACAGACAATCTATGAGAAAAAGAGGCCCTAGTTCTAGAAGATGACCTCTCTTACTTCTCGCAAGAGCAGAAGAAGGGGAAGTTTGTCTACAATAAGAACTTTTCGGGGATCAGGATTTGAAGAAGACATGGTTGTTTGAAGATGTAGAATGTGTTGAAGGGCAGGATGTGCATAATGAACACTGGAGAGTTTCTTTTGTGAAAGTAAAGACAAATGATGCATTTATATACAAAAGCAACCATTATGCAAAAAAAAAAGGTAATGATAGAAACGTCATCATGAAAACTGTCAATTTGTGATTGATGTGGCTGTAAAAAAGCGCTAAAAACCGCTAAAGAATTGTAGAACCAATCGATGACCGCCACTTATCGCACGCATTAAATGGAAGTGACATGCGACGTGCCAGTTCAGAAGAAGGTATAATGGTATGTGAGAAACAACGGCAAAAACTCCTGCTTTAAATGATATCCACTTCCCAAATATTTAACTACTAAATAATTGGGAAGTGGGGGACTATCTGTATTGGAGAAAATAAACATTACATGTAGAATTAATTGTTTGGCTGACATGGCAAGACCCGTGGATTATTAGAAATGTGACACCTGGAGAAGAGTACTTAAAAAGACGTGTGTCTTAATAGGTACGAGCAAAACGTCTGAGGGATGAGAAGGAAAGGTTACTCGAGTCTCTCAGTAATCTGAAAAGACACCGGTAGAATGAACCAGTACAGGAAAAAGGATTGATTCATTAGACTTCAATTAATGGGCACGAATGATTACAAACATTACATAATTTTCACAAAATAGTTACGATTACCAATTATAAAATTTCCTTAATCATTAATGCTCATAATGACTTAATCACAAAGGGGAAAAGACGTTGTACTTAGAAATGTCTATATAAGGAATAGAAATATCATCTGTATGGACGCGTTCTCATTATCATTGGAATACAATTATTTACTTTTGATTTATATTGATTACTTTGCAATTCCATACTTTATTTTTCCTTTCTTATTATAAGAATATTCATTTTATTGATTATCAGTAACCCGAGTACTTCTAAAAATAGGCTTTGACTGAATGTCTGAAGCACTGTCGTCAGGTGTTGCTCATTATATTCTGACTTCTGGAGTATACCAAAATGTCGTCAATAAAGATAATGAAGGATAAGTAAAGATATGGACGGAATACACTATGCATCAAATGCATGAAAGTTGTTGGGCATTATTTAGACAAATGAAGTAAAAAGGAACTCAGCATGACCATACCGAGTCCTGAAGGCAGCCTTCGGGATATCTGGCTCCCAAATATTCAACTGATGATAAACTAAATGCAAGTCAATCTTAGAAAACACTCGTGCACCTTGTAATTAGTCAAACAGATCATCAATACGAGGCAAAGGATATCGGTTCTTCATTGTAACTTTTTTCAACCGCGATAATCAATGCACATATGCATAGAACCATCCTTCCTCTTCACAAACAAGACAGGAGTACCCCAATGTGATACACTAAGACAAATAAAGCCCTTATCATGAAATTTCAATAACTTCTCCTTCAACTCCTTCAAATCAGGAGGAGCCATACGGTAAGGAGGAATAGAAATGGGCCGAGTGCTCACCAATAGATCAATGTCAAAATTAATATCTCTATCTGGCGGCATGCCCGAATGATCAGTTAGAAACACATTAGAGAAATGTCGTACTATTGGAACTGAATCAACCGTAGAGGTATCAATACTGACATCTCTCACATAAGCTAGTTACGCGCCACATCCCTTCTCAACCATCTATCGAGCCTTAGGAAATGATATAACTCTACTCGTAGTGCGATCTAATGGACCCCTCCACTCTACTCGTGGTACACCTAGCATAGCTAGCGTCATAATTTTGGTGTGAGAATCAAGAATAACATAATGGGGTGACAACCAATCCATGCCCAAGATAACATCAAAATCTACTATGTTGAGCAGTAATAAATCGGCTCTAGTCTCAAAACCACTAAGAGCAATCAAACATAACCGATAAACGTAGTATACAACAAGAAAATCTCCCATAGGAGTAGAAATATAAATAGAGGAACTCAAGGAATCCTGAGATACACCTAAATACAGAGCAAATAAGAGGACACATAAGAATAAGTGGAGCCTGGTTCGAATAAAACCAATGCATTTCCTATGATAGACCAGAACAATGCCTGTTATGAGAGAATCAAAGGAAACAACCTCGGTACAGGTAAGAAGGGCATAGTATCTAGCCTGACCTCCCCCACTAGGATGATCCCTTCCACCCCGACCTCCACGTCGAGCTAGCTAAGCGGGTGGGGTGGCGGATGGTACTATAATCATAGCCTGAGGACCTGGTGGAGCATGCCGTGGCTAAGAAAGTTGTGAAGGTGCACCCTTCCTAAGTATAGGACAATCCCTCACCATATGGAGGGTGTCTCCACACTCAAAATTAGCTTTGGGAGGGTGTGGTAGCTGTGACTGGCTTGAGCTAAGTCTACTAGATTGACCACTGAAAGCACCCCGTGCAGGAGGTGCAATAGATATTGAAGGTGCATAATAAGGCTTCTGAGGTCTAGGAGGAGCTGGAATACTACTGGCGGCTGGAAGAGCTTAATGAACAGGGCGACCCATATAACCCCTACAATGATGAACTGCAGCTAGGGCACGTACACCAGAGTAATGGCCTAACTCTCGAGATCTTTTGGCCTCTCTTTCCTTTGTAAGGGAAGTTGCCTCACTTGGACTGTCCAACTCATAAGTAAACCACCACTGATAGGCTGCTCCTCAAAGCTCGACGGTAGAGAAAGAAACCCCACTCGATCCTGATATACCCATAGTATAGTATGGGGGATATGGTAGCACTCTTCTAGATATCCCAGAGCGTCATTTAATGCTAGACCACTGAATGTAGGAGGATGGTACTTCTTGAACCTCTCAAGCCTCCTCTAAACTACATGACGATATCCTGGGAAATCCCCCATGTATTAGATATTACTTTTGGATTATGGGACGATATTCCCGGAGATCCCCTATACATTTACATTTGGGGACTACTGGATGATATCACGGGAGATCCCCGGTTGCTATCATTATGTATTGAATTATATTCTTTTCTGTGATCTTGTTCTTTATAGACTGTTAATATTTTAATTATACTGTCACATTTTTTACTATTTTACTTTGTTTCAATATATAACAATAGGGCCCTGACCTTCCTCGTTACTACTCGATCGGGGTTAGGCTTGGCACTTATTGGGAATCGTTATGGTGTACTCATGCCATTTTCTGCACATATTTTTGTTTTTTGTGTGCAGATCCAGGTTATTTTGCTCAGATGTTCTATCAGTGGGGGGTAATATCAGAACTTCAAGGTATATCTACCGCGTCTGCAGACCCAAAATTCCTCTCTATTCTTCCCTTTAGCTTTAGACTTCTTGTATTTTCTTTTGATTAGACATTCTGGAGTTAGAACACAATGTAATTTTCTCTAGCTTGTGATTTCATGAGATTATGGATTTTGGGAGTTTTGATTTAGTTTTGAGAGTGTGTATTATATATGTCGAGCGACATTCGAAGCTCTTTTGTTATGTTTTAAATCGTGACAATCTAGTTTTGTATTTTATTTCCCTTTTCCACAATGCTTACCTATTCATAGAGACGAGGTGCCTTCACAACTGTTCATAGAGGGAGAACTTGGGTTGTGACATGTGGCCGACATGGAAAGACACGTGGATCATTAGAAAAGTGATAGCTGGAGAAGAGTACTTACAAAAATGTGTGTCTTAATAGGTACGAGCAAAACGTCTGAGGGATGAGAAGGAACGGTTGCTCGAGTCTCTCAACAATCTGAAAAGACACCTGTGGAAGGAACAAAGATAGGCAAAAGGATAGTGTCACGCCCCGAACTTGGGCTTGGACGTAACACGACACTCGATGGCTAACTACATGTGATCGAGAAAACCGACTGGTTGGCTGAATCAATATGTGATATCGTAACATACTGAATGCGGAAGATAAACAAACACATGCTGATATACTGAAAGTTTGGATGATATAAATCAAAGTGCGAAAATACTGAAACAAAGTCTAAAACATATATGTAGACAATATTGCTTAACATGAAAAGCCTAAGACTCTGTCTAACTGTTACTCTAGTCTATGAAGGCACTAATAAAGTACTGAAAATACTAACTACCAGTAAATACTAAAAGACCGTAATGTAATAATAATGCCCCAAAAAAACTAGGGATCACCAAACACCTGGTACGAGAATCCTAGCGCTCGGAATCATCAAACTGTAAATCATTACATGCATCGTGAGATGCAAGCCCTAGGCAAAATGGACGTTAGTACATTTGAATTGCACTGGTATATAAAGCAACTGAAAGAAAGAATTATAAATACTAAAATTGAAACTAAGCTTATAATTGAAAATTGATAATTGGTACTGAAATGATACTATTGAAACAAAAACTGAAATGATAACTGATAATTGAGGTGATAACTGGTAACTGAAATGATAACTGCTAATTGAACTGAACAAAGGAACTAAGGATATGAATACTCCCTCTTCTGAATGATGAACAACCTATTTATCTGAATAAGCTACGACCTCAGGCCCAATATATATGTGCACAAGCTACGACCGTAGGCCCAAGTATACGTATACATAACTATGGCCTCATGCCCAAAAATGCATAAAGCATAAACTACAACCTCATGCCCAAAAATGCATAAAGCATAACTACAGCCTCATGCCCAAACATTCATTAAGCATAAACTACGGCCTCACGCCCAAGTATGCATAAAGCATATAAACTACAGCCTCAGGCCCAAATACAAGTGTTCAACATTCAGGGACTAAGAATCAAACTGCCATACATGACAGTGAAATATTGAATCATACTGAGTTACATAATACAAGAATACTGGATCACACTGAGTTACATAATACCGAAATACTGAATATAGACTGCGACATGTATTCTTGAACAGATTATGAACACTGAAATTTCAACTATTTATGGCATATTGAGTAATCTATATTAAGACTCAGGGGAATCAAATCAAAGTCTATATTGAATACACACTTAGCTCATAACATTCAGAATAAAAGTGGTGAACAAGTTATGAAGCTAGAGAATAGAAGTTCTATAACTATTCAAGGAACATGGCTTAACTATATTTCTGAGGCAATTGGTAACGCCGTAAAAAATGTAGTTTAGGGAGAATCATTAAAATTTTCAAACATAGAGAGTTGTCCTCACATACTTTAACTTCCTGCTCTTGAGCATAATACAACATTCGCCACCCCTTTCTACTTTAATCTATATCAATACAAGTCCAAGGGATTCCATATTGGCAATAATTCTCATGTTTTGGTTGCTTAGGCATTTTCTCAAACAGTTGGTGACATAAAGCTTCATAGTCCTTATTAATGGTGTTTCTACACCCAACAAGCCATTCTCTTGATCCTATATAAATTCTAAATTCTCAAATTTCTTACAATCAATGTCATTCCTCTTCACCCATAAGATAAATAACACCCTTAACCAATAATCAACAATCAAAAAGTACAACATATAATTGTTCATTCTTTTCTATCTAACCCATCAACTCATATCTCAAGAACTAGAGTCTATAATCATTAATCCAATAGTATAATCAATTAGAGGTTGAAGACATTACTTTTTTGAAGTTCAATCCTCTTGAATTCGAGTTCTAGGATTTCTTCTATCAACAATGATGTCCTAATCGAATATCTAATGATATGAAGGGTTTACCCATGTTAATAAGATGTTGGAAATTGAAATTAACCTAGATTCACCATAAGAACATACCTTGGATGGTGGAGCGACCCTTAAGGAGTTTGGTTTTTGAGATTTCCCTTTTCTAGAGCAAGTTTTTATCTTTTAAGGCTATTGGGGACGAATTAGGGCTTTAAATTGACCCCTCATGAGTGCCCCTATGCGCCTGGTAGGCCTGATCGTGCAAAATGGCAGTAACACTACCTCAAAAGAAGCACGATCGAGCTTGGGGGTATCTCAGGGCGCGCATATCGCATATTGTTATGTAAAATGTGTGTAATGTTTTGCACAGAGCTCCATTTGGGTTCCACAATATATCTTTGGAAACCTATCTCAAAGGAATACAACCTTCATGCTTTGTGTTTTCACAAATTCCTTTCACATTTTCACTAAATCCTATTAGAAGAGAGACCTTCTGCAAACTTAGTCGATTTTGTCAAATCTTATGGACCTCTCTCTCCATCTTGATTCCAAAACAGTTGTTTCACCAATATCATCCATATAGGAACTCATATGTCTAAAATATCACATTAATACCCATTTAACATATCCACACCTAGTCTGAATATACGGGGTGTTACATTATCTCCACCTTGGGATAATTTGTCCTCGAATGATCGTTCTGACTGTAACTTCTGCTAACTCCGGACCTTAAACGGGTATGGTGGAAACATGAAATTTCATTAACTCTTGCATACTAAACTGAATGGATACATGATTACTGAATTGTTGAGATACTAAATTGAATGATTACTGCATTGACTGAATATTAGTCTGCCATGGAAACATGAATACTGAACATATGTATGAATATTGAACTGGTACAAATAATTGAGCACTGAACTGACATCAATATTTGACTACTAAGATGGCATGAACATTTGAGTATTGGACTGACATGAGTAGGTGAGTATTGAGCTGATATGAGTACCTGAGTACTGAACTAACATGAATATTTAAGTATAGAACTGGCATGAATATCTGAGTATTGGAAACTTGGATGTTATAACGTGACATGTGAAATACTGGCTGTACCACCGCTAATTCTGGTGGCAACTTCAACTCAAAATCTAATTGATTGTTCCTTCGCAAGATTCTATATTTCCCAAAATAGCAGGGAGTATGCTTCCTTTTCTTCCCAAATATCATAACATCTTTAATAGGAGAAACTTTTAGAAACACCCAATTATCAACTTGAAACTCTAGGTCTCTATGCCGCACGTTCAAATTGGACTTTTAGCAGCTCAGAGTCATTTTCAAATGCGCTTTAATCAACTTAACTTTATATATAGTCTGATAGACCAAATTTGATCCCAACAACTCTTCTTTACCAACTTTGAACCAACCAATTGATCTACACCTTAGTCCATACAAAGTCTCGCACATGCCATGTTGGTGCTAGAATGGTAGGTGTTATTATTTACAAGGTCAATGAGGGGTATTGGATCATCCCAATATCTTTTAACATCAAGGACATATCCTCAACTATTTGAAAAATGTGCTCTGCCTAGCCATCTTTCTTAGGATAAAAAACTTGTGCCTAATCCTTTCTGAAATGACTTGTGAAAGTTCATTGTAAACTTAGCACCAAATTACGAAATGATGAACTACGTAGTTGTCACGACCCTAGTTCACCAATTGTGAACATGTCGTGATGGCACCCAGTCCCCACGACTAGGTAAGCCTAACACGTTGCGGAATCTATAAATTATAATTACTTAAATAAGAAACAACGGAAAATAACATAAAAGATATGTAATCCGTGCCACTTGGCACATACATCCGTCACACAATAAATAAACACTACCAAGATCCGGAACCCCACGGTAACACAGACTAAAGGGAAATACAACTGTGGCTCTATGTGTAAAGAGTATCTAACAACGAAATGAAGAAAAATGCCAACTAGTAATACTAGAATAGAAGGGAAGCCTCCGGATCCGTGGACGTAGCAGATCATACCTCGAAGTCTCCCAGAAAGCTGCAGAATCACCTAGTACGAGCCTGCTCTGATGTACCTGGATCTGCACAATAAAAGTGTGCAGAAGAGTAGCATGAGTACACCACGGCGGTACTCAGTAAGTGCCAAGCCTAACCTCGATGGAGTAGTGACGAGGTAGGTTAGGGCCCTACTGAGAAACAATAATATAATGATGAAAACAAAATAAACAGTTTATATGATAATAATTTCCGAAATAACAACATTATGATAATTACTGCAACTGTCTACGATTAAGCTAACAACAAATAACCAACTCAAATAACAAATCCAGGATCTGTGGGAATTGAACCCACAGTCCCATTCTTAGTACCCCTGGGTCTCCGGGAATCGAACCCGCAGCCCATATCTCAATAATATCCCAATAACTCAGGATCTCCGGGAATCGAACCCGCAGTCCCTACCAATAACTCAGGATCTCGGGAATCGAACCCGTAGTCCCTACCAATAACTCATGATCTCGGGAATCGAACCCGTAGTCCCTACCAATAACTCAGGATCTCGGGAATCGAACCCGTAGTCCCTACCAATAACTCGGGATCTCGGGAATCGAACCCGTAGTCCCTACCAATAACTCAGGATCTCGGGAATCGAACCCGTAGTCCCTACCAATAACTCAGGATCTCGGGAATCGAACCCGTAGTCCCTACAAATATCACTTCGGGTCTCTGGGAATCGAACCCACAGCCCTGGGATCTCCGGGAATTGAACCCGCAGTCCACCAACATATCAAATCAAGAAAACACACAGGGAGAGTATAATATGATTAATTACAACTTCACCGAAGCTAGTGCCAACTATTTATCAAGAAGTTCAAGTAAGTCAACTAGGCAATTAAACATGTTGAATCCTAGCTAATCATGCTTTTCTAACTAATACCGGGTAAAGTAACGCTTTTATCACCTAAGAGCATGAATATCACTAATCGGACAATTCAAGTATGGTGTGTGTTACAACAACCAGCGCATGTACACGCCCGTCACCTCGCGTACAAGGCATTTAAACTATCACATAATATCCTAGGGGTGAAAGTTCCCCCACACGAGGTTAGACAAGCCACTTACCTCAATTCCGGTACAAAACCGCTAAGCAATAACCCTCTTGCCACGAATGTCGGCCTCCACAAGTGTAGAATCTGATAAAAATCAATAGAATCACATCAAAATAGGCCAATTGGGCATTACCCAATCAAAATAACTCCAAAATACACCAAAACCCACAAGTTGCCAAAACCCGACTTTCGGTACGCTTATCGAAAAATCACGAAAGTCACATATTCGGAGCCCTCATTTCAATACGAGTCTAAGCATATCAATTTTACCAAAATCGGACTCCATTTGCCCATTCAAAACCTTGATTTTCTAAAGTCCAAGACTAGGGCTAAATCCTCCATAATTACCCCAAATTCCTCCATTTTCATGATATAATTGCATGATATTATCAATACTAATCATAATATGAGTTCATAGTTGATTTCCTGATGATTTCCCTTGATTTCCTCCTCAAAATCGCCCAAAATCGCCCTTAAGCCGAGACCCCCAAATGTTAAAATGTTTCTGAAATTTTCTAACTTCTGATACACTTACTTACAGCGATTTTCGCTTCTGCGGAATATTTTCCGCTTCTACGCGTCCGCTTCTGCGGAGACTCGATCGCTCCTGCGGATATTTCCGCTTCTGCGACTAGGCGTCCGCCTCTGCGGACTCGCCTAAGCGGCTCCCTTCCGCTTCTGCGATGGCCGCTTCTGCGGCTCCCTGTCCGCTCCCGCGATTCCGCTTCAGCGGAAAATGCTCCGCTTCTGCGGTGCCAGCGCTTCTGCGCTCCTGGTCCGCCTCAGCGCACCCGCTCCTGCGCCCATAATTCCGCAGGAGCGGAAACAACAGAAGCAGTGCACTATTTTCTGTAATTTTCCATATTTTTCTCCCGATTAACCCTCCGAAAACACCCCGAGGCCCCCGGGACCTCATTCAAACACACCAACACATCCTAATTCCTTATTCGAACTTGTTCCAATCATAAAAACACTATCCTAAACATCAAAATCACCAATTAACCACGGATTCAAGCCTAAATTCCTTAAAACATTCCAAATTACACATTCAATCAAAAACCCGTCCAAACGACGTCCGAATGACCTGAAAATTTGCGGACATATCCAAAATCACATAACGAAGCTATAGAAATTGTCGGAATTCCATTCCGACCCCCGGATCAAAATCTCACCTATCGATCGGATTCGCCAAAATTTCAACCTTCGGCATTTCAAGCCTAATTGAGCTACGGACCTCCGAAATACATCCCGAACGCGCTCCTAACCCCGAAATCACCTAACGGAGCTAATGGAACCATCGGATTTCCGTTCCGAGATCGTCTTAACACTGTTCCGGCTACGGACCGTTTTCTAGTTTCAAAGCTCTTATTTAGGGACTAAGTGTCCCAAAATGCTCAAATTTTTGGAACCGAATCTCCCGGCAACCCACAATAGCAGAAATGAACTTAGGGGAACAGTTAAATTAGGGATTGGGGCGTAATCTTCTAAAACGACCGGTCGGGTCGTTACATCTTCCCACACTTAAAGATTCGTTCGTCCTCGAACGAGCATAGAAAACATACCTGGAGTAGTGAAAAGATGAGGGTACTGGCTGCGCATATCCTGCTCGGTCTCCCAAGTCGCCTCCTCGACCGGCTGGCCCCGCCACCGAACCTTTACCGAAGCGATGTTCTTTGACCTTAGCTTTCTGACTTGCCTGTCTAGAATGGCTACTGGCTCCTCAACATAAGAAAGATCCTTGTCTAGCTGAACAGATGTGAAATCCAACACGTGCGACGGGTCACCATGGTATCTCCGGAGCACGGAGACATGAAATACGGGGTGAACTCCGGCTAGGCTGGGAGGTAAGGCCAACTCATAAGCAACCTCCCCAACACGCCTCAAAATCTCAAAAGGGCCAATAAATCTAGGACTCAGCTTTCCTTTCTTTCCAAACCCCATAACGCCCTTCATGGGCGAGACTTGAAGTAGAACCCGCTCGCCAACCATAAAGCCACATCGCGAACCTTCTTGTCCGCATAACTCTTCTGTCTAGACTGGGCCGCACGAAGTCTGTCCTGAATCACCTTGACCTTGTCCATAGCCTCCCGAACCATATCAGTACCTAGTAACCTGGCCTCTCCCGGCTCGAACCAACCCACTGGAGACCTGCACCTCCTACCATATAGGGCCTCGTACGGTGCCATCCGAATACTAGACTGATAGCTATTTTTATAAGCAAACTCCGCCAGTGGCAAGAAGTGATCCCATGACCCTTCAAACTCAACCACGCATGCACAAAGCATATCCTCCAAAATCTGAATAGTGCGGTTAGATTGTCCATTCATCTGGGGGTGAAATGCCGTGCTCGGCTCCACCCGAGTACCTAACTCCTACTGCACGGCTCTCCAGAACCGTGAAGTAAACTGAGTGCCTCTGTCTGAAATGATGGAAACTGGAATACCATGCAGCCGAACTATCTCCTTGATATAGATCTCCGCCGGTCGCTCCGATGAATAAGTAGTGCTCACCGGTATAAAATGGGCGGACTTGGTCAGCCGATCCACAATAACCCAAATAGAATCAAACTTCCTAATAGTCCGTGGAAGCCCAGATACAAAGTCCATGGTGATGCGCTCCCATTTCCACTCTGGAATCTCAATCCGCTGCATCAATCCACCCGGGCGCTGATGCTCATACTTCACCTGCTGGCAGTTGAGGCATCTAGAAACATAATCAACTATATCCCTCTTCATCCGCCTCCACCAGTAATGTTGTTTCAAGTCCTGATACATCTTCGCGGCACCCGGATGGATGGAATACCGCGAACTATGGGCCTCTGCTAGAATCGGCTCTCGAAGATCATCTACATTGGGCACACAGATACGCCCCTGCATCCTCATAACTCCATCATCCCCGATGGTAACATCTCGAGCATCACCACGCCGAACTCTATCCCGAAGGACAAGCAAATGAGGGTCGTCGAACTGACGCTCCCTGATGCGGTCAAATAGAGAAGACCGAGAAACCACACATGCCAGAACCCGGCTGGGCTCCGAAAGATCCAGTCTAACAAACTGTCTGGCTAACGCCTGAACATCCATCGCCATAGGCCTCTCCGAAGCTGGTAGATACGCCAAACTCCCCAAACTCTCTGCCCGACGACTCAAGGCATCGGCAACCACATTAGCCTTGCCCGGATGATAGAGAATAGTAATATCATAGTCCTTCAGTAGTTCCAACCATCTCCTCCGACGCATATTCAGGTCCTTCTGCTTAAGCAAGTGCTGCAAGCTCCGGTGATCAGTGTAGATCTCAGAAGGAACCCCATATAAATAATGACGCCAAATTTTCAAGGCATGAACAATGGCGGCTAGCTCCAAATCATGAACAGGGTAATTCTTCTCATGCACCTTCAGCTGTCTCGATGCGTAGGCAATCACCCTACCGTCCTGCATCAATACCGCACCGAGTCCAACTCGTGAGGCATCACAATATACAGTATAGGACCCCGAACCCGTAGGCAACATCAATATAGGGGCCGAAGTCAAAGCTGTCTTGAGCTTCTGAAAGCTCGCCTCACACTCGTCTGTCCACTGAAAAAGGGCACCCTTTTGGGTCAATCTAGTCATAGGTGCTGCAATCGAAGAGAACCCCTCTACGAAACGACGGTAGTAGCCCGCCAAACCAAGGAAACTGCGTATCTCAGTAGCGGAGGAGGGTCTGGGCCAACTCTGCACGGCCTCCACCTTCCTCGGATCTACTCGAATACCATCACTCGACACCACGTGGCCCAAAAATGCCACAGAACTCAACCAAAATTCACATTTAGAGAACTTGGCATAAAGTTGCTTCTCCCTCAGGATCTGAAGCACTATCCTCAAATGCTGCTCATGCTCTTCCCGGCTCCGTGAATATACTAGGATATCATCAATGAAGACAATCACGAACGAGTCCAGATAAGGCCTGAACACACTGTGCATCAAATGCATAAATGCTGCTGGGGCATTAGTCAGCCCAAAAGACATCACGAGGAACTCATAGTGACCATACCGGGTCCTGAAGGCAGTCTTCGGGATATCTGGCTCCCGAATCTTCAACTGGTGATACCCAGAGCGCAAATCAATCTTAGAAAACACCTGTGCGCCCTGTAACTGGTCAAATAAATCATCAATACGGGGCAAAGGATACCGGTTCTTCACTGTAACCTTATTCAGCCGACGATAGTCAATACACATACGCATAGAACCGTCCTTTTTCTTCACAAACAATACAGGAGCACCCCAAGGCGAAACACTGGGTCGAATAAAACCCTTGCCCAATAACTCCTGTAACTGATCCTTCAACTCCTTTAATTCAGGAGGAGCCATACGGTACGGTGGAATAGAAATGGGCCGAGTGCCCGGCAACAAGTCAATAGCAAAGTCAATGTCTCTGTCAGGCGGCATGCCCGGAAGATCAGCTGGAAATACATCAGCAAAGTCACGTACCACATGAACAGAATCAATAGAGGGAGTGTCAACACCGACGTCCCGCACATAGGCTAGATAAGAAGCACACCCCTTCTCAACCATACGTTGAGCTCTGAGAAAAGAAATAACACGGCTAGGGGTGTGATCTAGAGTACCACTCCACTCAATACGTGGAATGCCTGGCATAGCCAACATCACGGTCTTGGCGTGACAATCAAGAATAGCATAATGGGGCGACAACCAGTCCATGCCCAGAAAAATATCAAAATCGACCATCCCGAGCAACAATAGATCCGCTCTGGTCTCAAAATCACAAATGGTAACCAAACACGACCGATATACACGGTCCACGACCAAAGAATCACCCACCGGAGTGGAAACATAAATGGGGGCACTCAAAGAATCCCGAGGCACACCCAGATGAGAAGCAAAGTAAGAAGACACATATGAAAAAGTGGAACCAGGGTCGAATAGAACCGATGCCTCCCCGTGACTAACCAGAATAATACCTGTGATAACAGAATCGGATGCAACAGCCGCAGCGCGATCAGGAATAGCATAGAATCCGGCCTGTCCCCCCTCTCGAGGGCGGCCTCTAGAACCCCGACCCCCGCCCCCGGCCGGCCGGGCAGGTGGAATAGCAACTCGGAGCCGGAATGATAGCCTCGCCGACCCCGAGAGCCACGCCGACGCCGCGAAGACCGCGAGGTGCCCCCTCCTACGCTCGGGGCACTCCCTAACCGTATGGCGAGTATCCCCGCACCCAAAGCAAGCTCCGGGAGGACACGGTGATCGTGGATCGACCGGCCTCTCCCCACTAGCCCGACCTCTCGGAAGGACCCCGCGCGGAGGTGCACCGGAACCGGGGAGCATAATAAGGCTCCCGAGGTGTTGGAAGACCCGGAGTACTACCCGCCGCGGGCAATGCCGAGTGAACCGGTCGACCGGAATAACCCCTGCCAAAACGACCGGCTGATGAAGTGCGGGCACCACAGAAATGGCCCGACTCACGAGACCTCTCGGCCTCTCTATCTCCCCGCTCTCTAGGGAGCATACTCTCGATCCTCCTGGCAATGCTCACGGCCTGCTGATAAGATATATCCGTCTCCAACTCTCCGGCCATGCTGGATCGGATAGGAGGAATCAGGCCCTCAACAAATCTCCGTACTCTTTCCCGAACCGTGGCTACCAAGGCCGGTGCATGCCTAGGCCAGACGGGTGAAACTGATGGCATACTCCGATACTGACATGGAGCCCCGTCGCAACCGCTCAAACTCCGAGCGCCAAGAATCCCTAAGGCTCTGTGGAACAAACTCCCTCAAAAACAGATCTGAAAACTGCATCCAGGTTAATGAAGCATACTCCTCCGGACTATCCAACTCATACGTGCGCCATCAATCATAAGCGGCCCCGCGAAACTGAAAAGCAGTGAAGGAAACCCCGCCGGTCTCCACAATCCCCATAGTACGAAGAATACGATGACACTCCTCCGGAAAACCCAATGCATCATCCGAAGCCAAACCACTAAACATCGGAGGGTCATATTTCTTGAACCTCTCCAATCTACGTCGCTCGTCCTCGAGGCAGCTGGTCCACCTCCGAGCTGTGCTTGGGCAGCAGGAGGCATAACCAAAACATCCGGAACCTGTCCCACCGGCACACGCCGCTCCGGTGTAACGGCCGCGGGAGTCCGGGCCCCTCCCCCGCCCGAGATGTACCATATCACATTAGTGTAGATGACCTGACGTATGACAACCAGTCTGAAATAGAGTATCATAACCCCAAATTCATCATATCAAGCTAAGAGAGAGCCACTAGGGCTTCCAATTTCCAAAAATCGCTAAACAATGCTGATACACTCGATATACAACCACTGCATAGGCGGATTACGAGAACTTCTAGTCCCCATTAACTATATAACGAATGAATCAATATGCCTGATTCCACACTTCACACTATACGAATACATAACACACATCAAGCATCCAATCATCCTATCATACCACGAAAGTCATTCAGAAATTTCCATATGCCATCAACAACTCAATCATCACGATCGATCCAACAAGAGAATACCACCATACCACTAGATATTATCGGTTTACATTACCTTGTACTTTTTGACCATATTCCCTGCCAATTCACTAGAATAGCTCCACCATTTTCCTTAATCACCGGAAAGATCGATTCTTAAATCACCTGCAGCTGTCCGCGCTGCTCAATAATTTTAATGACTCCCCATATATTATGAACTGATCTCAAAACCTAGAACATACCATTATCAACCTTCCATAATACATCATAAACTCTTTCTCCCAATTACATTGCATAAGTTAAACTGCCAGGACTGAATCCTTATACCCATATCAAGTTACACAACTGCCAGCACTCAAGAGCTTTGCTGCAATGTCCGCAAGACTCATTACTTCAACCACATACCAGGAATCAATCGTATTCCTTTTTATACCATTCTGGTTTATTAACAAGTTGTTCCATTTACCCAGTTTCCTTTCTGATTCATCTCTAATTTCATATCAGTCTTTACTGTAGTACAACAATGCCTCAACCCTTTTTACCATACAAGACTCGTACACAAGACCACACGGTCTAAGACCCTTAGGCCACTGAATACTCTCTCAATGTTTCCCAAATGTACCACATTCTACCACACTTTATTTTGATGAACTTCCCGCGATTTTTGAATTTGTTATCATTACTTCCCAATACGGATACCTAGAATTCCATCATTCACATGATATAACACAAGCCCTGATCTTCTCTAACGAAACCGCCCTCTTTAGCCACATACACAAATCTTAAGGCACTTGACTATTACAAGCAAAATCTAGAACACTGCAAAACCATCCTCGGGCATCATTCACCCTTATTCAGCTGTAATTCAACTGTCCTATTGAGTAGAATCGCTGGGCTTTTAATTGGGGCAGTCCGAGAGTTTCTTCATTTTTGGAGCTAGGGAGCTCGGATTGAAGCGATGTTCGAAGCGATTTTCACCATATGGATGGGGGTAAGTGTTCTATATCCAAAAGTGATTATATTCAATGATTCCATGGTTATTTTTCATCAAGTATTAGTGAATCAAATGGAAGAAATTGGAGAAAATTTGTAAACTTTTCAAAAACGAAAATTTAGGATTTGAAGGGTGGTCATTTGTGGTCCGATTTGGGAGTTCTTGATATGTACGGACTCGTATCGAGATGAGGGTTCCGAATATGTGACTTTCATAATTTTTCGAGAAGCGTACCGAAAGTCGGGTTTTGGCAACTTTGGGAATTTTGATGTAAATTGAGTTGTTTTGACTGGGTATCATTCCATTGGTCTAATTTGATGTGTATTTATTATATTTGATCGGATTCTACACGTGCGAAGCTTGATTCTCATGGCAAGGGCATCGCGGAGTAGTCGTCGCGCCGTATTGAGGTGAGTAATAGATGTGGGTGATGACCAGCGGGTTCGAAACCCCGGTATACCACTTTGTGACGCTGTATAGCGGCGAGACACGCACACTCTTGAGAGTGCGGGGTCGATTATGAATTGGAGACTATAGTTTAGTCCGACCTGTTGATACTGTGTTATTGGCTATTCTCGAGCCGTTGAACCTCCTTCTTGGATGGTTACATACTGTAATGTGATATTGGCTATTCTCGAGCCGTTGAACCTCCTTCTTGGACGGTTGAGTATGTTTGTGGGCTGTGAGCCAGTTATTGGATCCCGCGAGGATCGTTATCATTGTCTTATCATATAGACATGCTAGTTTACTACTAGTCCACCGTTATTTCTGTTATTATACTATTTCCAATCTCTGGAACTTGATGTTACTGTTTTCCAACTGAAAAATGATAAAAGAGTTTTCAAAAACTACTTTTGAGCCTGCGAGGCTGTATCTGCATATTAGCTGACTAGTAGTGGATCGGGCTGCGCGCCGCAGCGATATATATGTTGGATCGGACTGCACGCCGCAGTGTATCTCTATGAGATGTGCTTGGGCTGTAGGAGCCCCTCCGGAGTCTGAACCCCCACAGTGAGCACGGGTACCCAAAATTGGAGTCGGGCTACGCGCCGTAGAGCGGTCATATCATGCATTGCATTGCATTTAGCTACATCTGCTAGCTGTTATGCTATTTATTGGTATTTGTTGGTACAGGTACAGTGAATATTGATTCTGTGACAGGGTAGCTGATTATAGCCTTACATAGTGCTTTATTGCGGATTTCTTATCTGCGCCGTCTTACCCTTGTTTATTACCACTGAGTCTGGCAGTACTCATTTTACTCCCTGCACCTTGTGTGCAGATCCAGGTACCTCTCAGCAGTGATCCAGTGGCTGTGCGAGGCGACATTTGTGGATATTCGAGGTAGCTGCAGAGTCCGCAGGACCCGATATTCCTTCTCACCGTCTCTTGATTTTGTATTGACTTTTCTTTCCGCACTTGGCATCTTGTAAACCTTTATATACTTATGTTCAGTAGAGGCTCATGACTCTTGACCCTTCGGTCTATGGGAGTTAGTATATTTTGGGACTTGGTTTCCCCGTTGTTGGTATACGTATTACTATTGTTTCATATTTTGAAATGCTTAAATGGGTTAAAGAGAGCTTTTAGCTCCGTTGTTGATATTGATTGGTCAGGCTGGCTTAGCAATGTGCTGGGCACCATCACGACCGGATTTGGGGTCGTGACAGTAGTCCCATGCAATCAGACGATTTCCTTAATGTATAACTTGTTATAATCTTCTATTGAATCTGTAGTCTTTACTAGCAAGAAATGTGCTGACTTGGTAAGTGATTTACGATCATCCAATCAAATCATGGTTTTTAATGAGAAAGTTAATCCCATTATAAATTTCATATTTACCATCTCCATTCAAAATATATGTATATTCTGTGATAAAACACTAGGCTTTCTGTTGCTCGACTTTCACTTGCTGACAATTCAGACAATTGGCCGCAAAGTCTACGACATTCTTTTTCATGTCGTTCAACCAATAAATCTCTTTGGTCATGATGCATATTTGGAGAAACTGGATGGAAAGAATACCAGGAATTATAGTCTTCTAACATGATCTTCCCTTTTTAAGTCCATATATATCTGGAACATACAATCTGTCTTGGTACCTCAAAGTAAATCATCTCTGCCTTATTCAAAAGCCATCATTTTATACTTGTGAATCTCCTCTTCAACTGCAACACATAGGTATCAACAAATTATTTCTCCTTCTCTTTGGCTAATAATGGGGAACAAGTCCCGTTCTAGACAATAACTCCATCATCTTCGGAGTCTAAAGTCGAACTCATATCTTGGCTGGTGAACTTCTTTAACCAGAGTTCTCTTATCTACCTCAATCATGAGTTATACTTTTCACACTTTCTCTTCTTAAGCACACCAGTACTCCGAAGACTTGAGCCTCGTGCAATGGCACTACCCCTGTGACACATAAATAAGCATGATTTTTTAGCTTTTCTGCGATCACTTTATTATCAATAACTAAGCTCGGTGATCATTCTAATAACTTTGTGTTTCTTACATATGCTATACATAATCCCTGTGGTAACTATACAATTTTCCCTCATTACCAAAGAGATTTTCTTTTTTATATCCCATGCTAACTATTCGGGTTTCAAATCTCTAATTGCACTAACGGATGGTTTTTACATCACCACTTAGAGCAAAGGTCTTATACTTACGGATCCTTCACTTTTTTTGTTGGGATCCAAATAACTTTTCTTATTTTTTGTAATTCTTTGCACTCTACATCAATGATGACTCCTTCCAACTTACTTCTGAGAAATCTTTCTTACTAGAAAAAAGTAAATTATTTACTTAACGGAAAGCTAATGTATTCACAACTATCATACACAATCTTAATCATTTAACTCTTCTTACACTATCAATCTTGGGGAGACCAATTTTCGATAATTCTTAAAGGCTATTCTTCTATAGTTTGCTCTCCCATTTCTAGCTAATATTTTTCCCACTGCCACTATAATTCAGGTTTAACTTAAACTTTTCGAGTTCAGACATGCGTTTGGTGTGTCAAACTGTTACCAACTCTCTATTGTTAACTTTACTAAGTAGATGAAATTGTAACTCTACTAGCTGTGCTGAAAGTGTTGATTCACTGTATCTACTTAAACATACTAACTATGCTTTTACTAACTACCTGCTAGTGTCATGTGTTCATGTTTTGCTTTGAATAACTAAAGTGAAGCATAATTCTATTTCTAACTTCCCTCATTATCCGGCCCTATTCTATGGTCACATACTATCATTTCTTTCTAAACTATATGCATAGATCACACATAGGAAATTCATCTGTCTTAAACAATATTAGAATACCTAACCCTAAACTTTTTGTATAATACAAAATCATATCATAATATAAACATTCGCGGTAATTACTTAGTCACGTAACCTAAGGGGGAATTGACATATCTTTTATCTTACATCAATATCTGCTTCTTATAGTAACTTACTAACGTGGTACTTCTAGTTATGATTTGAATAAATATGAAAAACTTAAAATCGTTCCTTTGAAATTAACTATTGGCTGCTCTTGGTTCTCATTTAATACATCATATCTTCTAGTTATTTGCATGAGTTGTATGAAATCATATATTTGGTAATACAAACGTTTCTAACTCCTAGGTATTTTGTCCTTAGGCTCTTTTCTGTCAAAACTATAGTGATCAATTTTGTGCCCGTTGCGGTTAAATCTTTAACACGTTATACCATGGGGTTTGACATCTAAACTATCATTATCCAACTTGTGGCGCCATTTCTAAGAATTAAAAATGAAATTGTTCTAGGAGGTAAAACACATACGAATACACTGCCATGTACAAATTTATCCTTCAAAGTATACCATCATACGATAAATCACTTACTGCACCATCCGACGATTCTTGGGTCTTAATCCAAACCTAAAGTATTCGAAGATTTCACTATAATTACTGTTACTTACATTTTCTTTGAGAACCCATATGCATTACTGTATACTCACAAGACCAAAAATTTTGAGATGCTGAAAATGGGATATTTGGTAAACATATAACTAAATACGTGTGTACTGAATAACCATAAATTTGCTAACTGAAAGACTATATAACCGGTAACTAAGGTAAATTGATGACCATAAGACATGATAATTGCGTTTGTACTTTCTGAAAAAGGTTATGCTCTAATCTGTACTACTATCCATTGCATCCCACTTTTAACATCCTTTCAACTCTCATATTTACCAATTTGTACTCTATAATTATACCCCAATAGGAAATTATCCTCTCTAGAACCTTAGGTTTCTCCTGTGTGTTGTTTAGGCATCTAATACGTTTGGATTCGATAGGAAGAGAAGGTCAACTAATGCTCTAAGCTTCATAGCATGATCTAGAGTAGAAAGAAAAGAGACAATCATGGATGTCTTGGTAGTTAACCTATATGACTGGTTGGCACGCACATATAAAGGAAACTCCATTGGACACGGCTTCATAGACTCCCTAAGACTTTTAAACCTAGGGCTCTGATACCAAAATTTGTCATGTACCGAACCTGGGCCTGGACATAACACGACACTCGGTGCCTAACTATATGTGACCGAGTGAACCAAATGGCTGGCTAAATCAACATGTGATATTATAACATGCTTAATGCGGAAGATAAATGTCACGACCCTAGTTCACCAATTGTGAACATGTCGTGATGGCACCCAGTCCCCACGACTAGGTAAGCCTAACACATTGCGGAATATACAAGTTATAAATACTTAAATAAGAAATAGCGGAAAAATAGCATAAAAGATATGTAATCCGTGCCGCTTGGAACATACATCAATCACACAATGAATAAAACACTACCAAGATCCGGAACCCCACGGTAACACAGACTAAAAGAGAAAATACAACTGTGGCTCTATGTGTAAAGAGTATCTAACAATGAAATGAAGCAAAATGTCAACTAGTACTACTAGAATAGAAGGAAAGCCTCCGGATCTGCGGACGTAGCAGATCGTACCTCGAGGTCTCCAGAAAAGCTGCGGAAATCACCTAGCACGAGCCTGCTCTGATGTACCTGGATCTGCACAACAAAAGTGTGTAGAAGAGTAGCATGAGTACACCACAGCGGTACTCAGTAAGTGCCAAGCCTAACCTCGATGGAGTAGTGACGAGGAAGGTCAGGGCCCTACTGAGAAAACAATAATATAATGATGATAACAAAATAAACAGTTTAAATGATAATAATTTCCGAAATAACAACATTATGATGATTACTGCAACTGTCTACAATTAAGCTAACAACAATTAACCAACTCAAATAAACAAATCCAGGATCCGTGGGAATTGAACCCACAGTCCCATTCTCAGTACCTCTGGGTCTCCGGGAATCGAACCCGCAGCCCATGTCTCAATAATATCTCAATAACTCAGGATCTCCGGGAATCGAACCCGTAGTCCACATTTCAATAATCTCAGGATCTCGGGAATCGAACCCGTAGTCCACATTTCAATAATCTCAGGATCTCGGGAATCGAACCCGTAGTCCACATTTCAATAATCTCAGGATCTCGGGAATCGAACCCGTAGTCCACATTTCAATAATCTTAGGATCTCGGGAATCGAACCCGTAGTCCACATTTCAATAATCTCGGGATCTCGGGAATCGAACCCGTAGTCCATAACCACAGCAAGTAAAGGAATACACAGAGAGAAGTATAATATACTTAACGATAACTTCGCCGATGAACAGCGCCAACGATTACCAAGAAAACTCAAGTAAATCAATTAAGCAACTGGACAGTTAGATTCTATCTAATCATGCTTTCTAACTACTACCGGTAGGAATATCGAATTTAACAACTAAGAACAGGAATATCACTAATTGAACATTTTGAGTAAAGTATGTGTTCAACAACCAGCGCATGTACACGCTCGTCACCTCGCGTACAAGGCATTTAAAGTATCACAATAATATCCTAGGAGTGAAAGTCCCCCACACGAGGTTAGACAAGCCACTTACCTCAATTCCGGTACAAAACCGCTAAGCAATAACCCTCTTGCCACGAATATCGGCCTCCACAAGTGTAGAATCCTGATAAAAATCAATAGAATCACATCAAAATAGGCCAATTGGGCATTACCCAATCAAAATAACTCAAAATACACCAAAACCCACAAGTTGCCAAAACCCGACTTTCAGTACGCTTATCGAAAAATCACGAAAATTATATATTCAGGTTCCTTATCTCAATACGAGTCTAGGCATATAAAATTTACCAAACTCGGACTCCATTTGCCCACTCAAATCAGAGATTTTCTAACATTTAGGCCTAGGGCTCAAACCCACCTTTAATCCACCATTTTCGGTGAAATAATCACGGATTTCATGATAAACCAACGAATTAAGGTCAAGAAACTTACCCCCGATGATTTCCCGATGATATCCCAGCGTTTCCCCTTCAAAATCCACTCTTGGAGCTCAAAAATGGCGTTTTTGTGAATGGGGGTCGCGGGTGTTATGTTCCGAACTTAAGCTCACTGCCAGACATTTTCCTTCATCGCGTTCGCGTGGCCCTGTCACGCGTTCGCGATGCTCTAACCCATTTACCCTTCGCGTTCGCGTGACGCCACTCGCGTCCGCGATGCACAGCCGGCTAACCCTTCGCGAACGCGGCGCTAGTCCACGCGTTCGCGATGACCTTATTTCTCATCCAACCCGCCTTGCTCTTCGCGAACGCGACACAGGGATCGCGAACGCGGTGCCTCCCCTTCTTCCACTATGCGAACATGACGTATTGGACGCGAACGCGATGCCCTGCAGCACCCAGCCTTCGCGAACGCGAACAAGGCCCTCGCGAACGCGATGGCTTAAATCTTGCCCAGTGATCTGCAGTTTTTCTGCAGACTTTTCATGTTCCAAAATGCCGGATGATGGTTCGAATTCATCCCGAGGCCTACGGGACCCCAACGAAAACCACCAACATATTCCAAAACACGATACGAACTTGTTCCAATCATAAAAACACCATGCTAAACATCAAAATCACCAATTACACACGGATTCAAGCCTAAGTTTCTTCAAAACTTTCAAAACTAACATTCGATCCAGAACCCAACCAAATGACGTCCAAATGACCTGAAAATTTGCGGAATATCCAAAATCACATAACGAAGCTACAGAAATTGTCGGAATTCCATTCCGACCCCCGAGGCCTGGATGATAGAGAATAGTAATATCATAGTCCTTCAGTAGTTCCAACCATCTCCTCTGACGCATATTCAGGTCCTTCTGCTTAAGCAAGTGCTGCAAGCTCCGGTGATCAGTGTAGATCTCACATGATGAACCTAGAGCTCTGATACCAACTTGTCACGACCCTAGTTCACCAATTGTGAACATGTCGTGATGGCACCCAGTCCCCACGACTAGGTAAGCCTAACACATTGCGGAATATACAAGTTATAAATACTTAAATAAGAAATAGCGGAAAAATAGCATAAAAGATATGCAATCCGTGCCGATTGGCACATACATCCATCACACAATGAATAAAACACTACCAAGATCCGGAACCCCACGGTAACACAGACTAAAAGAGAAAATACAACTGTGGCTCTATGTGTAAAGAGTATCTAACAACGAAATGAAGAAAAATGTCAACTAGTACTACTAGAATAGAAGGAAAGCCTCCGGATCCGCGGACGTAGCAGATCATACCTCGAGGTCTCCAGAAAAGCTGCGAAAATCACCTAGCACGAGCCTGCTCTCTGATGTACCTGGATCTGCACAACAAAAGTGTGCAGAAGAGTAGCATGAGTACACCACGGCGGTACTCGGTAAGTGCCAAGCCTAACCTCGATGGAGTAGTGACGAGGTAGGTCAGGGCCCTACTGAGAAAACAATAATATAATGATGATAACAAAATAAAAAGTTTAAATGATAATAATTTCCGAAATAACAACATTATGATGATTACTGCAACTGTCTACAATTAAGCTAACAACAATTAACCAACTCAAATAAACAAATCCAGGATCTCTGGGAATTGAACCCACAGTCCCATTAACAGCACCCCTGGGTCTCCGGGAATCGAACCCGCGACCCATGTCTCAATAATATCTCAATAGCTCAGGATCTCCGGGAATCGAAACCGCAGTCTCTACCAATAACTCAGGATCTCGGGAATCGAACTCGTAGTCCACATTTCAATAATCTCGGGATCTCGGGAATCGAACCCGTAGTCCACATTTCAATAATCTCAGGATCTCGGGAATCGAACCCGTAGTCCATATTTCAATAATCTCAGGATCTCGGGAATCGAACCCGTAGTCCACATTTCAATAATCTCAGGATCTCGGGAATCGAACCCGTAGTCCACATTTCAATAATCTCAGGATCTCGGGAATCGAACCCGTAGTCCATAACCACAGCAAGTAAAGGAATACACAGAGAGAAGTATAATATACTTAACGATAACTTCGCCGATGAACAGCGCCAGCGATTACCAAGAAAACTCAAGTAAATCAATTAAGCAACTGGACAGTTAGATTCTATCTAATCATGCTTTCTAACTACTACCGGTAGGAATATCGAATTTAACAACGAAGAACAGGAATATCACTAATTGAACATTTTGAGTAAAGTATGTGTTCAACAACCAGCGCATGTACACGCTCGTCACCTCGCGTACAAGGCATTTAAAGTATCACAATAATATCTTAGGGGTGAAAGTCCCCCACACGAGGTTAGACAAGCCACTTACCTCAATTCCGGTACAAAACCGCAAAGCAATAACCCTCTTGCCACGAATGTCGGCCTCCACAAGTGTAGAATCTGATAAAAATCAATAGAATCACATCAAAATAGGCCAATTGGGCATTACCCAATCAAAATAACTCAAAATACACCAAAACCTACAAGTTGCCAAAACCCGACTTTTGGTACGCTTATCGAAAAATCACGAAAATTATACATTCAGGTTCCTTATCTCAATACGAGTCTAGGCATATAAAATTTACCAAAATCGGACTCCATTTGCCCACTCAAATCAGAGATTTTCTAACATTTAGGCCTAGGGCTCAAACCCACCTTTAATCCACCATTTTCGGTGAAATAATCACGGATTTCATGATAAACCAACGAATTAAGGTCAAGAAACTTACCCCCGATGATTTCCCGATGATATCCCGATGATATCCCAGCGTTTCCCCTTCAAAATCCTCTCTTGGAGCTCAACAATGGCGGTTTTGGTGTGTTAGGCCTGAACTTAAGCTCACTGCCAGACATTTTCCTTCATCGCGTTCGCGTGGCCTGTCACGTGTTCGTGATGCTCTAACCCATTTACCCTTCGCGTTCGCGTGACGCCACTCGCGTCCGCGATGCACAGCCGGCTAACCCTTCGCGAACGCGGCGCTAGTCCACGCGTTCGCGATGACCTTATTTCTCATCCAACCCGACTTGCTCTTCGCGAACGCGACACAGGGATCGCGAACGCGGTGCCTCCCCTTCTTCCACTACGCGAACACGACGTATTGGATGCGAACACGATGCCCTGCAGCACCCAGCCTACACGAACGCGAACAAGGCCCTCGCGAACGCGATGGCTTAAATCTTGCCCAGTGATCTGCAGTTTTTCTGCAGACTTTTCATGTTCCAAAATGCCGGATGATGGTCCGAATTCATCCCGAGGCCTCCGGGACCCCAAAACCACCAACATATTCCAAAACACGATACGAACTTGTTCCAATCATAAAAACACCATCCTAAACATCAAAATCACCAATTACACACGGATTCAAGCCTAAGTTTCTTCAAAACTTTCAAAACTAACATTCGATCCAGAACCCAACCAAATGACGTCCAAATGACCTGAAAATTTGCGGAATATCCAAAATCACATAACGAAGCTACAGAAATTGTCGGAATTCCATTCCGACCCCCGGATCAAAATCTCACCTATCGTTCGGATTCGCCAAATTTCAACCTTCGGCATTTCAAGCCTAATTGAGCTACGGACCTCCAAAATACATTCCGAACGCGCTCCCAACCCCGAAATCACCTAACGGAGCTAATGGAACCATCGGATTTCCGTTCCGAGATCGTCTTAACACTGTTCCGGCTACGGGCCATTTTCTAGCTTTAAAGTTCTCATTTAGGGACTAAGTGTCCCAAAATGCTCCAAATTTCAGAACCGATTCTCCCGGCAAACCACAATAGCAGAAATGAACTTAGGGGAACAATTAAATTAGGGATTGGGGCGTAATTTTCTAAAACGACCGGTCGGGTCATTACAATAACTAACACATACTGATATACTGAAAGTCTGGATGATGTAAATCAAAGTACGAGAAATACTGAAACAAAGTCTAAAACATATGTGTAGCCAACATTGCTTAACATGAAAAGCCTGGGACTATGTCTAATTGTTACTCTAGTCTATGAAGCCTCTAATGAAATACAGAAAATACTGATTGTCTGTAAATACTAAAAGATCAAAAAGTAATGATAATGCCCCGAAAGAACTAGGGATCACCAAGAAGCTGGTACGAGCATCCTAGCACTCTGAATCATCAACCTATAAATCCTTACCTACATCATGATATGCAGGCCCCGGGAAAAGGGATGTCAGTGCATTTGAACTGCACTGGTATGTAAAGCAACTGAAAGAAAGAAATATAAATGCTGAAACTGAAACTAAGCTGATAATTGAAAATTGATAATTGGTAATGAATGATACTATTAAAACAAAAACTGAAATAATAACTGATAACTGAATTAAACAAAGGAAGTAAGGATATGAATACTCCCTCTTCTAATTGATGAACAACATGTTTATCTGAATAAGCTATGGCCTCTGGCCCAATATATATGAACGGCCTTGGGACCAAGTATACGTATACATAACTACGGCCTCAAGCCCAAAAATACATAAAGCATAACTACGGCCTCAGGCCCAAACATGCTTAAAGCGTAAACTACGGCCTTGGGCCCAAGTATGCATAAATCATACAAGCTACAACCTCAGGCCCAAATACAGGTCTTCAACATTCATGAATTGAGAATCAAACTACAATACATGATAGTGAAATACTGAATCACACTAAGTTACATGATACTGGAATATTGGATCACACTAAGTTACATAATACTGGAATACTGAATAGGACTAGACTGAGACATGTATTATTGAACCGATTATGAACACTGGAACTTTAACTATTTATGACATACTGAGTAACCTATATTAAGACTCAGGGCATCAAAACCAAGTCTATATTGAATACGCACTAAGCTCACAACGTTCAGAATGAAAGTGGTGAATGAGTTATGAAGCTAGAGAATAGAAGTTCTACAACTATTAAGAAATGTAGTATATGGAGAATTATTAAAATTCCCAAATATAGAGAGTTAGACTCACATACCTTAACTTCCTTTTCTTGAGCGTAATACAATGTTCGCTAGCCTTTTCAACTTTAATCAATATCAATAAAAGTCAATGGGATTCCACATTGGCAATAATTCTCATATTTTGGTTGCTTGGGCATTTTCTCAAATACTTGATGACATAAAGCTTCATAGTCCTTATTAATGGTGTTTCTACACCCAACAAGCCATTCTCTTGATCCTATATAAATTCTAAAATCTCAAATTTCTTATAATCAATGTCATTCTTCTTCACCCATAAGATAAATAACACCGTTAACCAATATTCAACAATCAAGTAGCCAAACCTATAATTGTTAAAGCTTTTCTATCAAACCCATCAACTTATATCTTATGAACTAGAGTCTATAATCATTAATCCAATAGTATAATCAATTATAGGTTGAAGACATTACCTTTTTGAAGTTCAATCCTCTTGAATTCGAGTTCTAGTGTTTGTTCTCTCAACAATAATGTCCCAATCGAATATCTAATGATATGGAGGGTTTACCCATATAAATAAGATATTGGGAAATTGAAATTAACTTAAAATCACTATAAGAACATACCTTGGATGGTGGAGGGATCCTTAAAGAGATAGGTTTTTTAGAGTTTCCCTTTCTAAAGCAAGTGATTATGTTTTGGGGCTGTGGGGGACGAAGTAGGGCTTTAAAATGACCCCTCATGAGCACTCCTGCGCACCTGGTAGGACTGACAGTGCAAAATGGCAGTAACATTGCCTGAACAGAATCATGGTCGCGCTCAGGGTGCGCTCAGGATGCGCATATCGCATACTGTTCTATAAAATGCACATAACTTTTTGCACAGATCTCTGTTTGCGCTCCACAATATATCATTTAAAATCTACTTTGAAGGCTTACAACTTTTATGCTTTGATTTTTCCCAAATTCATTTCGTATTTTTACTAAACCCTGATGGAAGATAGACCTTCTGCAAACTTAGTCAAATTTGTCAAATTTTATGCACCTCTCTCTCCATCTTGATTCCGAAATAACTATTTTTACCAATAATCATCCCTCTAGGAATTCGTATGTCTAAAATATCAAATACCCATTTAACACATTCACACCTATTCGAAATGTACGAGGTGTTACATATAGATTCATTAAACTTCAATTAATGGGCATGAATGATTACAAATGTTATAGATTTCACGAAACAGTTACGATTACCAATTATAACATTCCATTAATGTCATAATGACTTAGTCATAAAGGAAAAAAGACGTTGTACTTAGAAATGTCTATATAAGAAATAGAAATATCATTTGTATGGACACGTTCTGATTATCATTGGAATACAATTGTTTACTTATGCTTTATGTTGATTACTTTGCTCCATACTTTAATTTTCCATTTTTATTACAATAATATTCCTTTTTTTGATTATTAGTAACCCGAGTACTTCTAAAAATAGCTTTGACCGAAATTCTTATTCTCTAGTTAAACACAAATATTATGCTAAATTAGCCATATGTGGCTTTAAGGAGAGCAATGTTTTATACACACACACACACTATATATATATATATATATATATATATATATATATATATATATATATATATATATATATATATATATATATATATATATATATATATATATATATATATATATGTATATATATATGTATATATATATATATATATATATATATATATGTATATATATATATATATGTGTGTGTGTGTGTGTGTGTGTGTGTATGTATGTATGTATGTATGTATGTATGTATGTATGTACTCCATACTTTAATTATCCATTTTTATTACAATAATATTCCTTTTTTTGATTATTAGTAACCCGAGTACTTCTAAAAATAGCTTTGACCAAAATTCTTATTCTCTAGTTAAACACAAATATTATACTAAATTAGCCATATGTGGCTATATATATATATATATATATATATATATATATATATATATATATATATATATATATATATATATATATATATATATATATATATATATATATGTATATATATATATATATATATATATATATATATATATATATATATATATATATATATATGTATGTATATATATATATGTATGTATGTATGTATGGTAGAGGTAATTTTTACTATAATGAATTTTAATTACGAAAAAGGTTCATATAAATTCATCTACTTTTAAATATTATATATATTTACCCCCTTTATACTATCTCACTTTATATACCTTTGTTGTTAGACATTTAAATAAAAATGTCCCTCTGTCTAATAGACCAGTAGGAGCCAACAATCAAAAAGACACGTGGAAGCTATATACTCATTTATATATACCCATCTATTCAATCTAACCCAGACCCTTAAAAATAACCCACATCCGAATCGAGATATTTTCGCCTTCTTTATTTTTTTTTCCTTCTAAGATCTCTAAAATCTTCCTTCCGAAGCAATAAAATCCAGCAAAAGTAACACTTCTCAATACTCAAACCTTTAAAAATAGATGCTAAGTGTTTAATACTTGACTAAAAGTAAAAGTCCCACTTTTCCTATGTATTAAATAAAAATAGAGTGAAACATTAAAAAGAAATTGAAAAACAGAGCGAAGAATTTGTTCTTGAAGTTGGCGAATAATGGTGATCTCTATTTCTAAACTTGTAACAATGACCATTCACCATTATTTTTGTTCTTGTTGTCAGTGTTGAAGGACATTGTAGCACTGTATCCTTTTCAAATTTTCTTTTATTTTCTATTTTTTGTTTTGCTTATGGGTACGGATAAAGTTGAATTATTTTTGTTTTTTATTTGTAAATAATGATTGAATTAGTGTGTATATGTGTGTGTTTTCTTTGTAGTTAAAGATTATTTTTTTCTGTTGCTTTTGTTTCTGGATATAGGTTAAAAATTGATTAGAGTTATCTTTTTGTTAGGGGTAAATAGCAAAAGTTAAATTTGTGCAGAGGTTTTAGCAATTGATACTCAGTTAAAAAATTATTTAAAGATGTCAAATTCGAAACTTCTTGGTGCAAAGGAAAAAGTAAACCCTCGTAAATCTTAAGAACTGAGCGATAAAATCGAGAGTATACTTGTGATTTTCATGATTCTTTCGTGGTTACGAAAAGGCTAGCTAGCACAACTGCTACAACAAGAGAAGACCGAATAATACGTCTCATTTTTGTGATTTGTTTGTAGTTCTGGATTCAGGTGTGGGTTATTTGTAAGGGTCTGGGTTAGGCTAAATAGATGGGTATATCCAAATGAGTATGTAGCTTCCGCGTGTCTCTCTGATTGTTGGGTCTTACTAGTCTGTTAGACATATGGACCATTTTGTTTAGAAGTCCAACGACAATGGTATATAGAGTCGGATAGTATAACGTAGGGTAAATATAAATAATATTTGAAAGTAGAAGGATATATATATATATATATATACAAGAACCTCATTGAAGATTATTTTGCAAGTAAGGCGTCGAGGACGTTGCCAACTCATGTGGGGGAGAATGTCATGGGCGGCTTTCTAGCTATGCCCCATGACCCTTTGGGCACGCCCTGTGGCGTCTTAGCAAGCCTCCCAACGCCTAGCGCCACGGACGGCCCCGTGGTCTTAGTCGTGCCAAGTGACAAGCGCGCGTGTACCTCTGTCGCCCCCACCGATATCCCTCGCCAGCGCCGAGCCGCAGGCAAATTCCAATAATACAGCGCGCGCAAACCGTGATGCCAAATATGCTGCCGCTGACAAAGGGCTTGTTCCAGCTTTGTAGGAAACTAAGTGCTTTGCATTGTAAATATAGAGTAGTTTATTTCATGCACTTACATTATGTCTCTACATCTTTTTCTAGTCTAGTCGTGTAACTTTGGATTATTTTTTTTAAGTATTATTAGGGGGGATCAAGCAATCAAAACTTTCTAGCAAGCAATCAATTATCTGTACTGGTGTCTCTCCCACTCGACACCGCCTTGCTTTTGTAATAGATCATTTAATACAATCAAGATTTCTTTCATTCTCAATTCTCATTTCTAGTCTAGCGCACGGAGAGGACCTCAGTTGGCGGACAGCAACTGCCTTGACATCAGTTGCTTAGCCTTACGTTTCCCTTCCAAAGAATCTCAGGAAGGCGCCACGTAACAGTTGGTATCAGAGCCTAGGCTCGACATCGGACGAGGGAACATGTTTACATTACCACCATTTCTGACCATAGTGAATTATGGAGACCGCATTGCGGTTGTCGAAGGTACGGTTGAGGAATTGCGGCTTACTGTGGATACAGTGCCTGAAATAAGAACCAGCCTACTGCAAAGGTTGGAGGACCTGGACCGCAGGGTGCTTCAGGTCGAAGTTGATGTTGAAAACATCAGTCGCGACTCCGAGGTAGACCGGCAAACGGCAGCCACAGAATCAGCTGAAATTTTTGACAAGCTCGAGGTGCTCCAACAAGGGTGCATCGAGGATTTAGCCCTTAGGGCACAAGAGGCAGAAAAGATGACTGCTATGCAGTAATCTATTGACAAGTTGGCAGATCAACTCAATGTTGTCAATACTGCTTTACAGGGCCTACTCCGAGGAGATGGAAACCAAATTGGAGGTGCTATGAACTCCGCTTCCACAACAAATAAACTGAAAATTCCTGAGCCAAAGCAGTACAATGGGGCTAGGAATGCCAAGGAAGTGGAAAACTTCATCTTTGATGTCGAACAGTATTTTGATATTGTTGGGGATCTGGAGGAAGCTAAGAAGGTAGCAACTGCTGCCATGTATCTTCAGGGTGATGCTAAACTCTGGTGGCGAGTGAAGTATGAAGCCATCAAGGCTGGTGAAGATACTTTCGAGACATGGGCAGAGCTGAAGGCCGCCATACGCCTGCAGTTCTTCCCCGAGAATGTAGAATACAATGCCAGGAGAAAACTACGGGAGCTTCGCCAAACAAGATCAGTGCTGGACTACGTGCGAGAATTCTCTGCACTCATGCTAAGCATACGCGACATGGGGGACAAAGACAAACTCTTCGCATTCATGGAAGGGTTGAAACCTTATGCTCGCGTGGAGCTACAGAGACAAAGGGTAGATACCCTTCCCAAGGCAATCCAAGCAGCTGAATGTCTTGGGGACTATCAAATGGAAGCTCGAAAGGACAGGCCTCAACCGCCTGCCCGAACAGGGTTCAAAGGGGGCTAGCCTAGCAATGGTGGTCCTAGCAAAAATGGGGGAGATCGGAACTCAAGCAAATCTAGAGCTCCTTCCTCTAGCAACAACAGTGCCGCTTCAAACAACATTGACCGGGGGAGAAAGCCCCCTTCAGGATGTCGTCATTGCGGTGGAACACATTGGAATAATGAATGCCCGCATGCACAAATGAACGCCCATCAAGCCATTGATGATGGGACAGATGACGACTCAAATGATGCAGACCAGACTGAACCAGTATGTGCTTTTAATGCAATTGTAGGTTCCATCTCTAAGGCATTAGAGGAGACTTATGCTGGTATCAGTAAGAAGAAGGACCCGCGTCCAGTCATGAACAAAGGGAAGAAGAAGGCGAAGGAAGAGACTCCTCCTAAACAAGAGAGGACCTTAATGTTCGTCGAGATGAAGGTGAATGGCAAGCCCATTCGGGCCATGATAGACACGGGTGCTACCCACAACTACTTAGCCTCGATTCAGGTAGAGCGCCTTGGACTGGTTGTAGGGAAAGGCAAAGGCAGTGTTAAGGTTATCAACTCTCCACCCCAACCCGTGGGTGGAATAGCCAAGGAGGTACTGGTGAAACTTGGCCCCTACGAAGGAAAATTCAACCTGCGAGAGGTGATCATAGATGACTTTGAGCTGATTGTTGGACTGGAGTTCCTGAGGCAGACCAACACCATGCATGTACCATTTCAGACATGCTACTGATGATGGGAACCAACAGGGCCAAGCCCTGCATTATTCCGTGCATCCCCAGGAAGATGGCCGTTGAGAACATCTCAGCCTTGCAGCTGAAGAAGGGGGTCAAAAGGAATGAGCCTACGTTCCTGGCAACCCTCTGCATCGAAGATATAGAACGCTCATCGGGCCTCATTCCTGAACCCGTGAAGGAGCTACTACTAGATTTTAAAGATTTTATGCCACAAGACCTACCAAAGCGACTCCCGCCTAGGCGTACTGTGGACTGTGAAATTGAATTGGTGCCGGGCGCGAAGCCACCTGCTCGGGCGCCCTACAGAATGTCACAACCCGAACTCACTGAGCTTCAGAGACAATTGACGAAAATGCTAGATACAGTGATCATTGTACCCTCAAAGTCCCCATATGGGTCCCCTGTTCTGTTTTAAAAGAAACATGATGGCAGTCTGCGACTCTATATGGATTATCGATCTCTAAACAAGATCACAGTGAAGAACAAGTACCCTATTCCGTTGATGGCAGACTTGTTCGATAGACTGGGTGGTGCGACGGTGTTCACCAAGATAGACCTCAAGACCGGTTATTGGCAAGTTCGGATCGCAGAGGGTGACGAGCACAAGACGACCCGTGTAACAAGATATGGGTCGTACGACTTCATGGTCATGCCGTTCGGCTTGACTAATGCTCCTGCCACATTTTGCACTTTGATGAATCAAGTCTTCCGAGAGTACATTGATGATTTTGTGGTGGTCTACTTAGATGACATTGTGGTGTATAGCCAAACATTGGGAGAACACCTAGTGCATTTGCGGAAGGTCCTAACTCGTTTGCGGGAGCATGAGCTATATGCCAAGCTGTCCAAATGTTGCTTTGCTCAAAAGCAAATTGACTTACTCAGATATGTCATTAAGGAAGGACGCATCAAGATGGACCAACTAAGGGTGTATTCTGGGCCGGTCCCGGGCCTAAACGGGCCTCGCGGTCCCGGTCCTGGCGGTCCCGGTCCTGGCGGTCCCGGTCTTCGCGGTCCCGGTCTTCGTGGGCTTGGTGGGTAAGACCGGCCCGTGACGGGCCTAAGCCCACATGGTCCCGGGCTTGGCGGTCCGGGCCTGGCGGGCTTCGTGGGCTTCGTGGGCTTTTAATAAAAAAAAAATTATTTAATAAGTATATATATGTTAACTATATATATGTTAAGTGTATGTATATATATATATATATATATATATATATATATATATATATATGTATGTATGTTAAGTATATATATGTTTAGTATTTATATATGTTAAATTTATATATGTTAAGTATATATATATATTAAGTTTATATAAGTTAAGTATATAAGTTAAGTTTATCTATGTTAACTATATATATATATTAAGTTTATAAGTTAAGTTATTTATATATATATATATATATATATATATATATATATATATATATATATATATATATATATGGTAAGTATTATATAAACTTAATATATATATATATACTTAACATATATAAACTTAACTTATATATATGTATTAAGTTTATATGTTATGTATATATATAATATATATTATGTATATATATTATATGTATATGTATGAAATAGATATATATATTGTATTAAGAGATAAATCAAAAACTTGTGTAATAATTTTTATTACTAAAAATGACATATCTTTATTAATCTTCTCTCCCCCAATGGAATGAGCACAACCTGTACTAGCGTTACCCGCTTTTTCTACACTTGTCCCCTCTAGCTGTGCTTTTAATCTGTCATATTTAGCTTTTTCAGTAGGGTGTGTTCTTATGTGTCTAGTCAAAGTACCTGTGCCACTACGCGTATATTCATGAACCAACAATTTCTTACAATTTTTACATTGAGCCTTATTTTGATCTCTTAGTTGAGTAAAAAATTGCCAAACTAATGAGGTTTCTTGGCGTTTAGAAGGTTGTCTATTAAAAGTCGGTGTTTGTACGGGTGGGTGTTGTGGTTCAGTTGGGTTATTAGCCGGACTAGTAGGTGTGTCATCTAAGTCCTCTTGGGTTTCATCTACATCATGTTGAGTTTCATCAAAATCCTCTTGGGTTTCATCAAAATCCAATTGCCTACGATGTTGTAAATTAGGATGCCATTTTATTTATATTTATGCAAACAAAATAACACAAAATATATTCTTAAAAATTAAGAGTTGGAACGACTTTACCGAATTGACGAACAACTTCTTCAAAATTCAAAATTGCAAATTGTTGAAGACTTGAAGACTTGAATACTTCAATTCACCAACTTCACAAAATTTCACAAAATTGGAATAATAATATAAGCAATTGAGAGAGATTGAGAGAGATTAAGATAGATTGATGAATTGGTGAGTTAAAATGAAATAATGGGGGGGGGAGGGGGGGTATTTATAGTTGAGAATTGGGAAAAAGTGTAATTATATAAAGTTTGGGGACCATTTGGCTAAATTTTGATAGCCAAAAACGGCTATTTTTGACCTCCAACGGCTAGTTTTTAAATCTGGCCGTTGGGCCTTCTTTTTAAAAAAAAAAATTTTTTTTTTTAATTTTACCGTTGGGACCGGTTGTGGCCCGCCAGGCCCGCGAAGACCGGCCCAGGACCGCTACCCGGTCCCGGTCTCGCGGTCCTAAGCGTAAGGACCGGCCCGTCACGGGCTTTAGGACCGGTTGAAGACCGACTCGGCAGGACCGGCCCACCAGGACCGTTGGGACCGCCAGGCCCGCGGTCCCGGTCGGGACCGGCCCACATTACACCCTTAGAAGATCCAGGCCATCACAGACTGGCCGCCGCCAAAGGATGTTCACGCCTTAAGGTCATTCCTTGGCCTATGCAACTTCTATCAGCGATTTGTGAAGAACTACTCCCTCATTGCTGTGCCATTGACGGAACTCCTCAAGAAGGTCACACCTTGGGATTGGGGACCAAAGAGAGTGGAAGCCTTCAATGCATTAAAGGCGGCTATGTCTAGTAGCCCCGTCTTAGCTCTCCCTAATTTGGCCAAGTCGTTCGAGGTACAAACAGATGCATCTAACTACACCCTTGGTGGGTCTTGATGCAAGAAGGGCATCCCGTGGCGTACGAGAGTCGGAAGCTGAAGGATGCGGAGCGATGCTATGCCGCCCATGAGAAAGAGTTATTAGCTGTCGTCCATTGCTTGCACCTCTGGAGGCATTATCTGCTGGGAACCCCGTTCGTGGTCAAGACAGACAACACAGCGGTCAGCCATTTCATGACCCAACCAAAGTTGAATGGCCGACAGGCCAGGTGGCAGGAACTCTTAGCTGAATTCCACTTCAACCTAGAGTACCGCAGTGGAAAGACCAATCATGTTGCTGATGCACTTAGTCGGAGAGCCGACCTAGCATCGGTGTGCCTACTCGCCACCCTGAGGGGGAGCGAAGTAGCCACCTCCATCAAGGACCAGGTACTGGATCAACTCACAAAGGATCCCGCAGCTCAGTATTTGGTTGAATTAGTAGGACTGGGCAAGACTCGCCAGTTCTACATAGAGGATGGTTTTCTGAAAGTCAAAGGGAACCGGCTTTATGTTCCAAAGGGAGGAGATATGCGGAGGACTCTTCTTGCGGAATGTCATAATACTCTGTGGGCTGGCCACCCCGGTGAATAACGCACCATGGCGCTGCTTCGTCGTGCCTATTATTGGCCTCAAATGGCCGACGATGTCGCTCAGTATGTGAAGACTTGTCTAGTATGTCAGAAGGACAAGTCAGACCGCTTGACACAAGCGGGACTCTTGGAACCTCTAGCCGTCCCAAAGAGACCTTGGGAAAGTGTTTCTCTGGATTTCATCACCGGATTGCCCAAGGTCGGAGATCTCACAACTATCTTGGTTGTGGTAGACCGGTTTTCCAAGTATGCCACCTTTATTGTTGCCCCACAGTATATTTCAGCAGAAGATACAGCTCGACTCTTCTTCTCTCATGTTGTCAAGTATTGGGGCCTGCCCAAAGACATTGTTAGTGATCGCGACTCACGCTTTACCACCAACTTTTGGACCTAACTTTTCAAGTGTCTTGGGCCAAAATTGAGCCATAGCTCAAGTTTTCACACGCAATCTGATGGCTAGACGGAGCGGTTCAATGGCATGTTGGAGGAATATCTCCGCCACTTTGTAACCGGATCACAGAAGAATTGGGTGAAGCTTCTGGATGCTGCTCAACTGTGTTTCAATTCACAAAAGAGCTCTAGTACAAACAAAAGCGCTTTTGAAATTGTTACCGGACAACAACCGCTACTCCCACACACAGTGAATGCACCGAACATGGCTAAGTCTCCTCGAGTTGCTAGCTTCTCAAAAGAGTGGAAACAGAATCTGGAGATAGTGCGGAGCTATCTTGTCAAAGCTCAAAAGCGGATGAAGAAGCTTGCTGATCAGAATCGTCGCTTTGTTGAATATCAAGTAGGAGACAAAGTGATGGTCAAAATCCCAAAGCGATACTTATTTGTGGGAGTCCATGACCCTCTCCTATTGCAAAAATATATTGGACCCTTGTCCATCGAGAGGCGCATTGGGAAAGTTGCATACCGGGTGGATACCCCAGCTTGGTGGAAAAGTCATCCAGTCTTCCATGTCAGTCTCCTGAAACCTTTTCGAGAATACACGGAGGATCCTTCAAGGACCCAGCTTACAGTACCCAGCATCCGGGGTCCCAATTCAACCAGGAAAAGGCGTGCTGAAGCTATCCTTGATGACAGAGTGATTCATGCCTCAAGGAAGGATCACTAAGAATTCTTGGTAAAATGGCAGGGATGTGATGCAGAAGAGAATACTTGGGAGAGTGGAACAAACCTCAAAGCCTACAAGAGCCTCATTGAAGATTATTTTTCAAGCAAGGCGCCGAGGGCGTCGCCAACTCAGGTGGGGGAGAATGTCATGGGTGGCTTTCCAGCCATGCCCCATGACCCCTTGGGCGCGTCCCGTGGCGTCCTAGCTAGCCTCCCAATGCCTAGCACCACGGACGGCCCCGTGGTCTTGGCCGTGCCAAGTTACAAGCGCGCAGGTGCCTCTGTCGCCCCACCGATATCCCTCGCCAGCGCCCAGCCGCAGGCAGACTCCAACAACACCGCGCGTGTAGACAATGCCACGCGCAGACCCTGATGCCAAAGACGCTGCCGCTGACAAAGGACCTGTTCCTGCTTTGTATGAAACTAAGTGCTTTGCATTGTAAATATAGAGTAGTTTATTTCACGCACTTACATTATGTCTCTACAGCTTTTTCTAGTCTAGTCGTGTAACTTTGGATTATTTTTTTAAGTATTATTAGGGGGGATCAAGCAATCAAAACTTTCTAGCAAGCAATCAATTATCTGTACTTGTGTCTCTCCCCCTCGACACCGCCTTGCTTTTGTAATAGCTTTCATTTAATACAATCAAGCTTTCTTTCATTCTCAATTGTCATTTTTATTCTCTCAATTTCTCTTGACATCGGTTTTTCCGTGCGGCACTGACGTTCTAGTCTAGCGCACGGAGGGGACCTCAGTTGGCGGACAGCAACTGCCTTGACATCAGTTGCTTAGCCTTACGTTGCCCTTCCAAAGAATCTCAGGAAGGCGCCACATAACAGATAGCATGTTCGTTATCTTTCTATAACAACAACAATAACAAATTCAGTGTAGCCCTACAAGCAGGATCTGGGCCACAAAGGCGGATCTAGAATTTCAAGATGACGGGTGCACTAGTGGATACATTTGACGAATCTAACTTTAGTCTCTTACCATGAACCTA
>JASVEL010012538.1:0-210718 GCA_032618575.1 Nicotiana noctiflora
AGCAACACAATAAGGGGAAAACGGAGTGGTAACTCTCGCTTGGTCAAAATCCGAGATTCGGACCAAAATCCATTTACCCATTCCCCCCGACCTCGGATATATAATTGATTTTGGAATATGACCTCAATTCATGGTCTAAATACCCAATTTTCCAAATCGCTACTCTCTGCCCAAAAATCCAAATTCTACCATGGAAATCTTAGATTTTATGTTAGAAATTTATGAAATGTGATAGGAAATTGAAAGAAAGTGGGTTAGGTCACTTACCAAAGTTTTGGGAAAGAGTTGGTCTTGGAAGAATCGCCTCTGGGGTTTTAGGATTTAAAAATTTGAAGAATGAATAAAAAAATCCCGTCCAAAAGTCATTATGATCAGTTTCAGGGTATCGCATTTGCAATATTTGCGAACCCCATAAATGCGAACTTCTCTTCGCAAATGCAAAGATTTGCTTGAGCCTGCTAACGTCGCAAATGCAAATTGCCATGATTGCTAATGCGATCAATGCTTCGTAATTGCGAAGATGCCCCTCCCCGCCCACTGCTCGCAAATGCGAGTCTGCAGACCTGAAGCACACCAGCTATGATTCAAAAGTTCAAAATACTCTGTAGCCAATTCAAAATTTACCCGAGCCCTTGGAGCTCCAAACAAAATATGCTCACAAGTCTTAAAACATCATACAAACTTGCTCGTGTGATCAAATCACCAAAAGAACACTTAAAACCACGAATTTAGTACCAAATCAAATGAAATTCTCAAGAACACTTTGAAATTCTTATTTTCTCAATAGGACGTCCGAATCACTTCAAACCAACTCTGTTTCTCACCAAATTTCACGTACAAGACTTAAATATTATATTGAACCTGTACAAAAATTTGGAACCAAAATACGGACCTTTTACCAATAAGATCAAGCATTAATAATTTCTTAAAAACTATTTAATTTTCAGACTTTTAGTTTTCATCAAAAATTCATAACTCGAGTTAGGGACCTCCGAATTTATTTTCTGGCATACACCCATGTCCCATATTTTGATACAGACCCATCGAGACTGTCAAAGCACGAATCTGGTTCCTTTTACCAAAAATATTAACCGAAGTCAATTCAATAAATATTTTAAGCAAAAATCCTTGTTTTTATCAACTTTCAACACAAAAGCTTTCTGGAAACACGCCCGGATTGCGCATACAAATTGAGGTGGGATTAAAGGCCTCGAAACACAAAATTGGATTTGAAATCATAAGATGGCCTACCAGGTCATCACATTAACAAATAGTGGACATGCCAAGTGTTTTTGTACTTACTCCAAATCAACAACAAAAACAACAACAATAACAACAACAACAACCCAGTGGGGTCCCACAAGTGGGTCTGGAGAGGGTAGGATGTCCGCAGCCTTACCTCTTCCCTTGAAGGGCAGAGAGACTATTTCCGATAGACCCTCGGTTAAAGAAGGTGAGAGAAGCCCTGGTAGCAAGTAATAGCAAAATAATAATTAGAAAACTAAATCGGAGATAGCAACAGTTAATATGAAAAGGGGTACTGATAACAAGTAGAACCAAGATAACATATTTAGAAAACTAATTCCAAGGCAGCAAACTACGAAATTACCAATGGCAACTAACAACGAAACGATACATGCGAATATAGAAAACTAAGGAGAAAAAGGGTACCGAACTAATGCTAATACTATCGAGCTAGAGAAGACAAAGGGAGATGCACGACTACCTACTAACCTTCTACCATAATCTTCAACATCCACACCCTTCTATCTAGAGTCATGTCTTTAGTTAGTTTGAGTAGCGCCATGTCCTGCCTGATCACATCTCCCCAAGACTTCTTTGGCCTACCTCTACCCTTCCTCACACCTACTAAGGCCAACCTCTCACATCTCCTGACAGGGCATTTGTGTTCTCATCTTAACATACATGAACTACCTCAACCTTGCCTCACGCATCTTTGCCTCCACCGCGGTCACTCCCACCTTGTCTCGAATAACTTCATTCCTAATTCTATCCAACCTCGTATACCCGCACATCCTTCTCAACATCCTCATTTCCGCTACCTTCATCTGCTGGACATGAGAGGTTTTGACTCGCCAACACTCAGTCACATACGACATAGTCGATCTCACAACTACCTTATATAACTTACTCGTAAGTCTCAACGGCACATTTTTATCGCACAAGACACCGGAAGTGAGCCTCCACTTCATCCACTCCGCTCCGATACGGTGTGTGACATCCTCATCTATCTCCCCATCCTGTTGAATTATAGACTCAGAAACTTGAAACTCTCTCACTAATTTAAATATATGGGCTTAATTACAAAGGATTATAATTAGGAATTTTGCCTCCTATAGAAAAGCTTAGCACCTTATTTATTTTAAATAAATACCAATTAAAAAAATTATATTCTATAGTTACCTTTTAAGTTTTATAGCAAACTAATTTTGGTTACTTCCTAGCCGTAAGCTACTAGATATGCTAATTAGTTACACCATTTTCTTTCTCTCTCTATTTTGATACATCTCATTCTCTTCCTCCATCCTATTAAAATTTTCGTTCTCCTCCTCCTTCTAACGCACAACAAGAAAAAACCCTAACCCACGCAAAACAAGCGCAAACCATCATTCTTTTTCGCTAAGTATTTAGTTTAATTTGGTTCAACAAATTTGACAGCTCCACATATTATTTTTATGCTTACCCCAAAAAACTTTAGTTTAATGAAGGATTCACAATCTGTCAAGATCAAGAAAAATATGGATATGGTCAAATTCAAGGTTCACTGCTCCAAGTACCTCTACTCACTCTATGTGTCCGACTTTGAGAAGGCCGACAAGTTGAAGCGGTCACTTCCTCTATCTTTGAGCGTGCAAGATCTTTGAAGATGGAAGGACTATTTGGATACAAGGCAAAAATTAGGGTTTGTTGTTGAGCAAAGGCGACAGAGTTTGGGGTCGATCAACTTGATTTTCTGTTAATATATTTTATTGTATTTTTAATGTATCACGCTGTATTTTCATGTATTTCATTGTATTTCATTGTCTTCTTTTCATTGTAATTCAATGTATCTCGCCGGATTTCGTGTATTTTATTATATTCGCTGTTTTTTTTCATTGTATTTCAATGTATCCCGATGTATTCTATGTATTCATATGTTTTTTTCAATTAATATAATTTACATATTTACATGTATTATATAATTTCTCTGAAGATTGCTATGTTTTGGGAATTTTTTGAGTTGAGAATCTTTTTTATAACCGGAAATATAAATTTTGTGTGTTATAATTGAGTTTGTTGGGTTATATTAGTAGTCTATTATGTTAATTGATACACTTTTCGTTTGAAAATAGTGTGATTCCTTGTTTCACGACGTAAATACAGTCAAATACAGTAATTTGTATAGCTGTAATCCCATATTTCACGCCATGAATACAGTCGAATACACCCGAATATAACAACTGATTAGCTGGACTTTCCTAATTCACACCTATTTTTGCTACTGTATTCATGAATACAATAGTTTAAATACATCATATAATCACAAAAAATATATCTATAATCCGTAATATAGCAAATGATAACTATAAATGACTAAAAGATAATGTTTTATGAAAATTTCTATTATAATTAATCAATGAGTTGAAAGAATAACAGTATAAACTAATCCCTCCATGTATGTTCCAGTGTTCTTCAATTATTATTATTTTTAATAAAGAAAGATGTTACTTTTTGAATAAAAAATTGCTAAATTGATTATAAGTTGATCGAATGGATTTGGTAATAAACTTCCACGTATTTTCGGTTAACTCATACCAACTCGAATAATTTTGAGTGAGTCAAATCATGACTTCTCTTTTAATTAATCAATTGTAACACAGTCAGAATTGATCTAATTAATTAGCTTAAAAAATTGGTGCCTGTCAACATCTTTCTCTTTTCACGTACCCAAAATATCAACAAAGTTGTGTACAGTCATCACAAACTTTATCCACAAATTTAGGACAAGAAATTGAATTTCTGAAATTCCGAAAAGCATTCAATGTACGTTGCGGATTATGAGTCGCTAATTTTTGCATTGGTTACTTAGCAAAATTAGTGGTAATGATAAATCTTTGCGTGACAAACCCAAAAACTATAATCAGAGTTCTAAATTATTGTGAGAAGATTGGAGTGAAGAAAAGGACATCTGTGTTTACGTGATGGGTTTGAAGAAGTAACATTTGCATGGCTTTTCATGAAAAAGCCTTATCGAGAAACTTTATTTTTGTTTATAAGAGGGAGAGTCGGAGAGTTATCTGTTTTGAATTCGTCGTTGAACATGTAACTCGTTCTAATATAAATATATGAACTAAGCAAAAGTTATTGGGTTTGTTCGAATATGTAAGTACGATCATAGGCAAACACGGACCTATGTATATATAGAGAATAGGGATCGTCAGACCCTGTTAACCTCAACAAAATTCTAGACATATATGTGCATATATTGTTGAAAAAGATCATATATTTTGCCTAGAACCTTTAAGATCAAATATCTGATGGGGCAATAGTTGGGCTGCTCATGTGCCACCTCCAATTTAAACCATGGGTCCACCTCTGACCATTTGCATCAACTAAATAATTCGAAAAATTCATAACATATATGATAATTCCATGAGATCAGGGGCGGACCCACGTGGAGAGGAAAGGGTCACGGGCACCCGGTAACTTTGGAAGAAAATATCGATATATGTGTGTATATACTTTCAAATTATGATATATATCTCTCTGTGATCACTCAAACTCAAAAGCATTTTGGGTGCACTGGTAGGTGTTGCTGCTTTCATGCCAAATACTTGAGTTCGAACCTCTGTAGCTACAAGGCTACTTCCCACCCAAAGGCTAATATTTTTAGCTATTACCCCATTCCTTTTTTCTTTTACTTAGTGTATTAGATTAAACTACAGAAAGTCTCTCACAAGGATATAGCTCTAATTTTTTCTATTTGCTCTACTGACAATGTGTGTTTCTATTTTTGTTAAGCTTAGTGACAATTTGTATTTATGATTAATTTTATTGACGAACTCATGCTTTTGTAACTGTAAGATCAGTATAAATCTCTTCATTTTGTCACCTAAACTACTACTAGTAAAGATCACTATAATACTGTTAAGTTACTGTTACAGTGCACCCGCTATCTTTAAATCCTGGGTCCGCCTCTGCATGAGATTATTCCTTAGTTATTTAATGTCACCTGAACCTTTTGTGTCTGCACCAACTAAATTCATTACTTATATTATATTATATATATATATATATATATTTATAACTTGTGGCTGCATGGGCACTAACGTACATGATGTGTGTGTAATAGATATACATCGTGCATTTGATCATGTATGTATGGGCCTTGAACCCCCCTTCTGCGTTAGCCCTCATTTTGATAGGCCTATAGTTGCCCTTCTAAAATGGTGAAAATAGCATGTGCTAGCCAGTTTTCAGACTAATAATTAAAATAGCTAATATTTATAAAATTATTCAAAAATATTTATTATTTTAGCTGAAACCGAAAAGTTCTAGCATAATATGCTGGATTTTGAGTTCCTGTGTATAAACTTTCAGCATATTATGTTGGAGCTTTAGCACATTATGAAATTCCAGCACATTATGCTGAAATCTCATATGTAAAAATTCTGAACTCCAATATATTAACTGAAATATTTTCCTATTTTTAAAGGTATTTTTATTCAGATTTTATATTTACATAAAAAATGATTTAATTTCGATTACTTTTGAAACTATGTCTTTTTTCTAATTACCACTTATAAATTAGGCTATTTCTGAATTTTATCCTCTAAAAGGACATGGGTAGAAATGGCACTAGGTAGAAACTCCAATGCGCTGCTATTAGGAATTAGCCAGTGTGTCCTAAATTTTAGTTTTTCGGTTTAATATTTCAAGACATAATTATCCCAAATTTTTATGAAATTAAGATTTTTAGTTTAAATTTTCAAGACAAAATAAGTACGGGTAGCTATTTGTGCACTTCCCCCGGACATGGTCTACAATGAACCAAGGAATTTTTACCTTCCTCTACCATATATGAAACCTTATTACCCTTAATGTTTAAGGTTTTAGTTAATTACATTTCAGCATGCCAACTTATCATTTTTATACAATAATTCAAATTAGGAATGTAATTAAAGATTTATTTATATTAGGCATAATTATAGGACTGTATCTTCCCACTTTTTCTTTCCTTTCATCTCAACTGTTCACAACACACACAACTAATGGCAAAGGGATCCATTCGTTCCACGACGCTCCTCTGTGATTGTTTGCGGTCATTCCTGTAATCATGAGTTTGGGCGCAGAGGTTATGATGGCAGTGGTAGGGCTATGGGTTGTTTTATTACGTCCATGGTTATTCAGATTTGAAATACGCAGGGCAGATTACTTAAGGGGAGTCATGTCCTAGATTTCAATACTCAATTTTCCTTCTCTCTTCTCTGTTTATGGTCAATATATTATCCTTATGCATGTATATTAGCAAGTATATAGTAATTCCTTGTAATTATTCTAATAAAGTCATGGCTAGTCAACCCTTCTTTACATGTAAAATTCGAGCTATGACAATTTGTATGGAGATCACTTCATGAATTGCCTATTCTTGAAACCCTATTTTTGGGGATTTTTATATTCTTATGCCACATAGGAAATCTTTTGTAGTCAACATTTTTTTTACAATATAAATTGTAGTTTAATTGTAGTAAAAAGATACTCTTAAAAATAATACAGCTTTATACAATACTTAAACTAATTTGTAGTTTATTTGTAGTTTTTTTAAAGAAATTTTGTAGGTCAAGACAAAGTTTTGTAGTCAATATTTTTTTTCAACATAGATCGTAGTTTAATTGTAGTATAAATATAGTAATTTTTTTGATACCATTAAAAATAATACAACTTTATACAATACTAAAACTGATTTGTAGTTTTTTTTTAGATGAATAGATAATTTTGTAGTCAACATTGTATTTCAACATAGATCGTAGTGTAATTGTAGTATAAATGTAATAATTTGCCCTTAAAAACTATAAAGCTTTATACAATGCTAAAACTCATTTGTAGTTATTTGTAGATTAATGTAGGAATTTTGTAGTTATTAACATAAAATCAGACTTCCTCTTCTCCATTCCCTCTTTTTTCTAAAACATACAGAGATGAGACCCATTTTTTATAATCAGATTTTTTCCATTCAATTGTAGCATAATTGGGATTTTGGACATGATTGAGTATTGTTGCTGAGGTATTGTTCTATATTTTTTTTTATTTGTGTATTGAGAAAAAAAAAAGATGCACAACATATTTGATTCAGTTTGTTGAAGCTTTTAGTCTTTTTTTAGCAAAAAAATTCCAATGGCTTTGCCTACCAATCAAATCTGATCTGGAGAAAAATATGCAGATGAGAAATCTTCTTTCCCTTTTTAAAAATTGAATTTAACGTAGAATCAATAAACACCAAGATTCTCTCCTTACTTTTAGCGTATTTTAAGGAATATTCTGCCCTTTTAATGCCTAATAGTCAAATGGTATATAAATTATAGTAAAAGTGTGGACTAGGCGGGTAATTAGCAAACTATACCTATTTAGGGTAAAAATGTTTCATATATAATATAGGAAATTTTACCACCTATACAATAGGTTAGTACCATATTTATAACATATAAATACCTTTTTAAGATTTTACATAATATAATAACCTTTTTTATTTTGTAGCAAAAAATTTAAATTTAATACTTTCCTATATTTAAGCCTTATTAGATGGTACAAAATATTTTTCTCTCGCCAATTTATGGTATAACTCCCATTTTTTGTGAAATAACGCCGTTTAATACAGCTTAATACACCTAAATACAGATTCACCTTCCCATGATTTGCGCTGAAACGTTACAGCTTAATACACCTAAATGCAGATCATGATTTACAGGAATCCATATTTGTGCGGCGTCATTTCATGTTGTATTATTGAATACAATTCGTTTAATACACTATATACATCATAAAATAACATAAAACATATCTATATCACATAATATAAGAAAAGATTTCTATTTATTGCTAATTAGGTCTTAATAAATGCCTTTTGTGAAATATTCTCTATAATATAAACGAATCCATCAGTCCTGCATCACGATAGGCTAAACTTCTACAAGAATATGGGCTTTGACCATATTCATTCTTCTTAAATTCCTATCTGTATCAAATTTTAAATTTGATTGATTTATTGAAATTGATAAAATTAGGAGTTCATAAAGAAAAGCCAACCCATTTATACTTTTTCCGTATTTTTCATGTGGAACTTTTGTTTTTGTCTATAATTTGGACTTAAGAGTCTCTTCGACACTGAGTAATAATTATTAAAAAGAATAATTAATTTAAATATCCGCACTTAAAATCTTAAATTAAAAGTAACGTTAGAAGAAATTGTAAGCGCTACTGTGTTAAAACACAAAATTAAAAAATTGTTAGAAGACTAAAAGAAACTGAAAAAATAGTAAAGATTAAGAAATATTCTGAGTCCACAATTTTCTTATGCGTCCTTAAAGAATTTTGACCCCCTCACACGCTGCCAAGGTAATGGATTAAATCCTCTCAGGATAAAACGGAATAAACCTTCTTGCAACAATGGCAATATAAAATGCAGGATACCAACAAACGTAATGAACGAAGCAAAATCACACTTACGAATTTGAGAGAGAGAGACTGCGAATTAGAATGCAGTATTTTCAGAAAAAAAAAAAAGAAGTTCTGTAATATTTTTTAGTGTGTCAAAAACGAATCCATGCCTTAGAATTTATACGCAATTATTGGAAGAGTTGTGATGTTTGTTCAAGAAAAGGTGCCTTTTCAGAAGTTTACGCGTCCTGTCGCGGTTACGCTAGGACCACGACCAGAATGGCCCTCTGAATCTGCAGTAGGGTTCTGACGCGGTCCTACCGCGGTTACGCCAGGACCGCGATCGGACTATCCTTCTGAATCTTCAGCAGTGATCTGGCATCTTATCGATTATTTGACAAATCCAAATCCAAATCCAAAGCCAAAGCCAAAGTCGAAGTAGAGCCGAGCGAGCGACGACGATTGCACGAGGATTCATTCTCTTCAACTCCTTTTAAGAGCTTTAAGAAGTGATTCTATATATAAGCACACAAATATAGTTGATCCTTACAAATGAGGACAAAGTGCTAGTCAAAAGCTCACTTCATTCAAATTTTCATTTCCCTCCATTTTATTTTTCACCATTTTCAATTCACATTCTTAGACTTTAAAGCCCAATGCTTAAAGTCTTTGAAGCCCAATGCCTTTAAAGTCTAACAATCCCTACATGAATGGGAATGACTGTAACAAGAATGATCATAGTGAAAGATGTGTGGTTTGCGATTAAGGATTAATTGCATCTGGATAAGTAGGTTTCCCTTTGAACTTTTCGTAGTGAACATATGTCGGATATACTCGGTCAATCGATAGATTTGATATCTTTGAACGGTCAAACTTTAGTGTATACCTAGACAACCATATGTCACACAACCAACCCTTAACCGTCTTTTAGTTCTCATTGTTGTGTTCGTTTTAGCCATGAATACCGCCTGGTTTCATAAGTGCGTAGAGAATTGGCCTTACAGAATTCTCATTGAAGAGGCTTCCACTTCACACTTACATAGGTGATTCCTAAACCTGTTAGATTGAAACTATTGATAAATACCACATCAAACTTAGGTAATCATTAAAGAACGTGTAAAGTTCCATCCTTGTTACTGAACATTGTCTTCATCTTGAGAATGGACCAAAAATTTTACTTTGATAATGTTGAACTGGTCAATCACAACTTTGTTTGAGCTCCTTGAATCTAGATCTCGGAACATCCAAAATTCTAGGTAGAGTTACCGCCATGTTGACTTGTCCTCGGTCATAGTCCCATTCCTTTAGATGATTTCTCAATTTGTCATAACCTCAATCCCGATCGTGATGGCGTCCAACACAGTTACTAGGCAAGCCTGACCATTTAACGCCCTCAACCCGAGCATGAAGCTCAAAACCAGCTAAATAAATATTTATCACATATAATAAGGCTAAATGATTCAACTGATAGATAGAGATAACACTGAGAATCATGATAACACAAAGGAAACTCCTAAAGACTTGGGGTCATGAGTCTAGAGCCTCTAATAATACAGAGTAACAAATCCTCAATAATACAAATGTTCTAAAATGCGGAAATGATAAAAGGGGATAGGGGAGGAATGGGGTTCTGCGGACATCAGGCATCTACCTCGACAACTCCTGAGAAGCTCTGAAAGCATCAAATAGCTCAACTATGCTCCCGAGACATCTGAATATGCACACATGGTGCTGGGAGTAAAGCGAGTACTTCCTACTCAGTGGTAATAGACATATATAATGGCTTACAGTAAGAAATCCCGAAATATAACACTGCAAAGCTATAATAAATAATTCTACACATTTAGCGATGGAACAATAAGTAATGACAGATAACAGCCAAATATCGATGCATGAATGCAATGTAATGCACATGACCGCTACGACGCGCAGCCCGATCCATTTGGGTACTCGCGCTCAATGTGGGGGTTTAGACTCCCGAGGGTCTCCTACAGCCCAATCACAATATCATCATAGTATTCGCTGCGGCGTGCAGCCCGATCAGCCCGATACACACTTAGTCCAGATATATGCATGCAAGCCACATGGGCACAGTCAAATTTATCATTTTTACTTCCATTTATTAGGAAATATACACTAGGTGTTAAGCCTTAGAAATTTACTAATCATTTCGAGATAGTGTTTAACTCAAGACTGATATTATGAAAACATGTTATACATCATAAAAATAATGATAATAACCCCTAAGCGATCCAAATAATCGGCGCACAACCCAATTATACTTATAACAATCCAAGTAGGATGTTTATCAATTAATTTCTAGTCAATAACACAGTATGAACATCACTCGGGCGGACTAAGCCATAGTGCCCAATCACAATCAACCCTGCACTTACCATATAATACGTGTCTCGCCTCAATATAGCATCACAGTGTGATATACCAGGGTTTCAAACCCTCAGGTCATCATCAATATCTATTACTCACCTCAAACCGGCCACGATACTAGTTCGCTAAGCCTTTCCCTCTTGAATCAATATCCTCATGCGCCAAATCCGATCAAAACCACAAGGAATACGTTATAATAAGCTAATGGAACATAACCCAATTGAAAGAACTCGATAAACACCCAAAAATCATGAAGTTGGCAAAACCCGAGCCCCCAGCCCAATTCTTGAAAAATTACAAAAATCACATCATCGGGTTCTTGTCTCGCCACGAGTCCGTACATATAAAATTCATCAAAATCGAAGTCCAAATGCTCCCTCAAATCCCAATTTCTCATTTAAAAACCCAAGCCCTAGTTCTTTAATTTTTCACCCAATTTTCCAAGAATTAAAGGTGGATTCTTTGATAAAATAGCATTTCTAGGTCACGAGACTTACCTCCAATCGATTCCCATCAAAACTCTCTTCAATTTCTACCCAAAAGCTCTTGAGGTGGTTACAAAAAGATTTAAATGTTTGGCTTATCTAGCTCCAATAGTAGACGCCATCACAACTCCCGATGGTGGAAAATCTGGGTCGTGACAGTTGATCTTTATTTTTAAAGTTGGAAACCCCGGTCATTTGGGTCAAGGTGAATAAATTCATGTTACTAGGAATTGATCATTTATGTTTTAAGTCATTGGATCACTATTTGGAGTAAAAAGAAAAAAGATAATCAATTATGTTTCATTTCTTGTCTTTCTTTTTCTTTATTTAGTTTGCTGTATTTTTTGTTTGACAATAAAATACATGTGGTATTATTGATGCGTTTGAGAGTTTTTAACTTTGATATTGAATTGAAAAAGAGGTTGAGGTTTTTTTTAGTTTAATTAAAAAATATAAAATAGACAAAAATAATATTGAGTAGTGGGTTTGCAAAGTAGAAAGGAAAAAATTTTGGGCTGAAATATTAGGCCTGTGATTAAGTCAAGATTTAATAGATGGTTCATATCCCTTTAGTAATTTCAGTAGGCTCATATCTTCTTAATAAGCTGTTGAGCTTTTTTTTTTTTTTTTCGTAAATAATTCCAGCAGCCCAATACCAAGTGTATTTTCATAGCTGGCCCATTTTCACTAGTTAACAAGACTCATCCAACTTTCAACACCATGTTTGTCTCACAGTTAATTTTCAATAAAAAATCAGTTTCTCTAGTAATTAAAATAATTTAATTATTTTCTTAATTAATTGATTTAAGCGCTAGGCAATTAATAAGCGCGTTTTAACTCACAGAATCACTTATGTAGCGCGATGTTTAACATTAATAAATTAATTCAACAATCACATACCATACTCATGAGTTTTAGTTATTTTTTAATTTAGTTAATCCTTTGCTAAAATGGCGGATTCGCTTGCGTTGTGTGATAGTTGACTAATAATTTTCAAGAATTAATTTTTTTTCCAGATGTAGTAATTTCTCAAAATCACTAAATAATTATTGTCATAATTTCGGATTCGCTTGCGAGGCGAAATTATGATAAGTTAATTTTGTTATTTGATCATGCATTCGCTTGCGTAGCGTGGCATGACAACATAATATTATGCAAATTATTTTTTAATAATTCTCATAATCAAGAAATAAAAGCGGATAGGTAAAAATCATATAAATCAAAGCTTGTCCAAAATTAATTCAAGCCAATTTTAGTCAATAAAAGCGACCGTGCTAGAACCACGACACTCGAGGAGAGCCTTAAAACCTTCTCCGCGGTCAACAAAATTTCTTATCTAGACTTTATTTTTACCAACCAATAATAATAGAGTCAAAACATTCTTTGACTAGGGATTCAAATAAAAGGTGACTTGGAACACCTAAAAATCAATTTCAAGTGGCGACTCTGCAAATAAAATAATCCTTACTCAAATCACTTTAATTGAAAAAACTCTTTAACCTACATAAATCCACACATATACATATATATTCTTGGGGGGGGGGGGGGGGGGGAGTGAAAAAAAGGGTGTGACAGACAAGACTAATATTTCATTCACTAAAAGTCAAAAATCTAAACAAACTATTCAAGAGAACGTCCACGATGCTTACGGGATATCAAACACATTATTTTCATCAAATATATTTAATTTGAATCCGCTTGTGAGAATGTTGTCTTAATATATTCACTTTCATCTACATCTACAATTCGTATGCAATATTAATTAGTTAAAAATTAAGATAATTAAATTTTTAAAACTAATTAATGTTCTAAGACTTTGATCTTTTTATTGATAAGGTTAATAAAATTTAAGCTTGGATACTCTTCTTGATAAATTTTTGTCGTATAATTTTGTATTTATATATTTCAAATACATATTTTTATTATGTCTACGGGCCAGCCAGACCTAGCCCCAGTCAAGCCTCAAATGCCACGGGCTTAAAAACCTTATTTTTAAATGGGCTTTAAAATTTTAGCTCAGCCCTACAAAATTATGGGTTGAGCTGGACCAACGGGCCAAGCCCATATTAATGGCTCTATTGACACTTGAATGTGGCTCCGCCACTGAATGGGACAGGTCTTGGCGGAATGTCTCTTGACATAATATCCCCATTTTTTACTTGAACACCATAGTTCTTAAATGTTTAAAATTTGAAATTCTTATTTGGTGGTGGAAAATAGAAGGTTACTGATCCGTTATTAATAAAATCATTTGCATGTTGATCATTTATCCTTAAATGTTTAGTTCAAATGTTGATTTAGTAATTTACTGTAAAAAGCTCAAACCTTCATTGTCGGACCTTAAAAGGTATTGAAGAAGACAAAGTGGATCTTTTGATTTAGTGTTATTTGGTTAAATTGGTGATCGAAGATTGTTTATATTTGTATTTGAAAATTTTATTTTAAATTTGAGATCACTTAGAGTAGATTTTGGGGTATTTGATTGAAATTGAAGTTGTAAATTCGAAAAATACTTTTTAAAAATAACAAAAAAAGTTATTCCGATCAGGTAGACTTCAATATACAACTTAACAGATAGGTAGAATAAATATAGCATAAACTTTAGCAATCTTGTAGAAAAATCCCCGAAAAGCAAAATTTTCCAACTAGTATACTTTGATGAACAACTTAACAAATAGGAAGAGTGAATATAGTAATAAACTATACTCCTTCGGGTCCATAATAAGTGTCCAATTTACCTTTTGATTTTGGTCCAAAATAAGTGTCAAGTTAGGTAATCAAGAAAAAATTAAATTTGTTTTTACTTTTTAACCCTTATGTGCATATCCATAAAAAAAATTCTCTCTCATCACATTTACTTACTAAATAAGGGTAGTTTAGTCATACTAGATAATTTTGTATAGGATTTAGTATTTTCTTAATAGACGTGCTAAAAGTAAATTAGACACTTATTATGGAACGGAAGGAATATTAATCTGGTACAGTGCTGAAGAGCAATAACTTGGTGCAAGTTCAAAAGCTATTTTTAAGTACCATCAATTTTGGAGACATTTGGCTAGACCAGCCCCTTGCAGGGTTATTCCTGTTAATCACCCTAGATACCAAGTAATTAGCTGTGGAAAATAGAAAGTTAAATTGACTAGACTTAATTGTCATTTGGACATAGGAATTGTAAAATTTTAAAATAAGAATTTTTTTTTCCAAGTGAAAATGGTATTTGAAATTTTGGAGTTGCATTTGAACATGAATATAATTTTGGATTGTTTTTGAAGTTTTGTGAGTGATTTGAGTAAAAAATTTGAAAAATAACTTTTTGGAGTTTTTCAAATTTTAGAAAATCTTCAAAATGCATCTTCAAGTAAAAGTTAAAAATTTTATGAATAAATGCTGATTTTGAAAAAAAAAAATTGGAAAAAGGGAAAAACATTTTATGTCCAAACGGGCTCTTAGTTAAATTAAATCTTTGAAAAAGTTCAACTAAATCTTTTGAAAAAAGGTCGTATGGGAAAGACTAGTTTATGAGTGAATGGCCCAACATGTTTATGGCCCAACATGTCAATTAACAGGGCTGAATATAGCTTTGAACCCTGTACGTTCTGAGCGAAAACTTTAAAAATATAATGATGTGATTTTTTTTTCCTAATTATATCATATATAAAATCTTATTATTAAATATGTGCATAGTATGTATATTATTCGCCCAGTCCACAGTTTATCAACAATATATATATCATTCGTTATTTAGGCAGAATCTGTCATTTTTAGCGCGCGAAAATCAACCACAGAATCTGAGATTGATTTATTCCGCATTAAATTCAAAATTTGAAACGGATATGAGATCTCGAAGCTGCGTAATTTTGAAAGGGAAAGGAGATTTTTGTTCTTCATCTTTATCTTCATCTGTTCTTCCATATATTTTTCACCATTGATAGCCATTAAAAAGCTTGAAATCTTTAAATTCAAATTTGGATTTTAAAAAATTATTATTGGGTGTTGTTGAAAATAATCAGGAATATGGTTTGAGTTTATATCTCAATTTTACGGAGTTTTGGTGAAGATTAGACTTGATTTTGACTGAATTTCAGATTGAAACTCGAAGAAGAATGTGACGACCGAAAGGGTAATCACCTATTTTCCCCATCCGTTCCGTGCTTCCGAAGCCTTGAAAAAAAACTCATTTTATATTTTCTCGATTTGCATGCGCAGTCCGGGCGCGTAGCCGAAAAATTTGAACGTTAAAATATGTGAATTCTGTGAAAATTTTGAAGAATATTTTATATTAATATGATTATAGTGGACTTCGGTCAATATTTTTGGTAAACTGGCTTGGACACGAGATTGGACGGTCCCGAAAGGTCCGTAAAAAAATATGGGACTAAGGCATGTGCCCGAAGTCGAAATCCGAGGTCTAGAACCTGAGTTAAAGAATTTTTCTGTTAAATTATTTTTCTGAAATTATTAAGGAAAATGGAAATGAAAATTAATTAAAAGGCTAGGATATCGGGCTTATATTTTGGTTCCGATATCCGACACAAGTCTTATAGATTGTTTAAGCGCTTTCTGTAAAGTTTGATCAAAATCGGACGTCGTTTGATGTGTTTTGGGCTATAAGTTCCAATTTTGAAAGTTATGAAGTTTAGAAGAAAAATCATCAGTTTTGAGGCTCGATTCTATGTAAATGATGTTATTTTGGCAATTTGATCGCGTGAACAAGTCCGTATGATGATTTTGGAGTTATGTGTACGTTTGGTTTGGAGCCCCGAGGGCTCGAGTGAATTTTGAGTAGGTCCCGGAAGGCCTTAGAATATCAGATGTGGCAGTACAACAGGTCTCACGCGGCCGCGGTACATTTCTGCGTGGTCCGCGTGGACTGGTTCAGAGAGGCGTTGGTTTAAGCTCAACCAGCACGATTGTGCACCAAAACAGTGCGGTCCGTGCTGGAAGCCATGCGGTCGCAATGCATTTCTATGCGGTTCGCGTGGCCAGGATAGTGAGGCTATGGATTGAGTTTGACCAGCCCGGCCGCGCACCAAAACAGTGTGGTCCGCTTTGGGTAGGTTCAGAGAGCATTTTTCTTTCGTTTTTCGGTGCGGCCGCATGGCATTTTTGTGTGGTCCGCGCCAACCTCTAGTAAAGTATATAAAACCCAAGATTTTCAGTTATTTTACACTTTTTCAAAACCCAAAACATAAGGGGTGATTTTCCAAATAATTCTTCTTCTTCAAAACGATTGGTAAGTGATTTCTACTATATTTTCTTTACTCCTTAACATCTTTAAACATAATTTCAACTTCAAAACAAAGATTTTAATGGGGGAATTTAGGAGTTTAGGGTAGAACTAGGGTTCCTAAATTTGGGGGTTTTGGACCTTAATTTGGGGTCCGATTCAAAAATAAATCACATATATGAGTTTATGGGGGAGTGGGTAATCAGGTTTTAATTAGAACCTCGGGTTTTGATCACGTGGATCGGGGGCGTTTTGGGAAATTTTGAGTAAAACTTTGGGAAAATCATTTTTATGCATTCAAACCAATTCATATAGTGTTTATTAAAGTAATTGAACAATTTATGATTAGATTCAAGCGAATTGGAGGTTGAATCATGAGGTAAAGCAATAGTTGAAGGTTAAGCGGATTTCAAAGCGTTGAGGTAAGTGTTTGGTCTAACCCTAACTTGAGGGAATATGAGTTGAGTCTTGTTGCTAATTGCTATGTGATCGAGTACGATATATAGGCATGGTGACGAGCATCTGTACATTGGTGTCTAGCATGACCATGAGTTCTTATAATGTGATTATTATGAATTAGCTCTCAATTCCATGTCATTGGAGAACGTCTATATATTATGAATAATGCGTGAACAGTAAATGATCATTGAATTTTTTGGAGTGTTGGCTCAGAATAGTAAAGTGAATTATAAGATAAGTAAAGTAAGGAAAAAGTAAACGTTGTTGATTATTCCCTTGCCGGGACGTAAGTGTTTAATGTATTCTCCCTTGCCGGGATGTTTTTTATGTATTTGTGTGTTGTGTGTCCCTTGATTGTGACTGTTTCTTGGGGACTCGGACTATTAAATGATATGGAGGAGGGGGTTGCACGACGCAACAAATGATACCGAGGATCGGGTTGCGCACCGCAACAATGATAAATGGTAAATAATGTGGGTCGGGTTGCACGCCGTAACAACGGTAATTATGGAGCGGGTTGCACGCCGCAATAATTGATGATATTTTGTGGTTATGTACGAATATTGATTTCGTGTTTCATTGTGGAATTAAGGTATTTTTAGTTGTTACTCTGGATTACTGTTTAATTGTATTTCCCCGCAGCATGTTTCCCTCTCCCATATTGTTGCTTTCTTGGTATTCGATTTTTTGATGTATATTTTATAACTGCACAGGTTTATGTGATGTCCAGTCTAGCCTCGTCACTACTTCGTCGGGGTTAGGCTAGGCATTTACCAGCACATGGGGTTGGTTGTGCTGATACTACACTTCTGTGCATTTTTGCACAGGTCCAGGTTTTGAGCAGCAGTAGTAGTCTGGGAGTATGATTTTTATTACCACGAGGCTGAGGTAGATTGTAGGTGTCCGCAGGTCCGGCGTCTCTTCTTATGTTTTTCATTTATACTATGGTCTCATTATTTCGAGGCAGATAGCTGTTATGTTTCTTTCAGACCTTTATATGTAGTTTATTCTTAGTGGTTCGTGAGTATGTGACACCAAATCTTGGGTAGAGGATATTGTTGAGTATTTCATATTTATTTCAGACTTATAAAATTAGACTTCCGCAGTTATTGTTGTTATTATTACCGATGCTGTAATTGATAATATAATGATTTTACTAATGAAAACAGTAAGTAAATTGGCTTGCCTAACTACCACGAGTAGGCGCCATCACGATCGCGATGGTAGAAAAATCGGGTCGTGACAAAGAAGAAGAAGATATATTTTCAGAAATTGTAGATAAATTATAGAATTGTAGATTGGGAAGACTAAAACTTCTACAATTATGTCAAAAATGCCAATAATGCTACAATTGAAATGAGAAATTGGGATACTAAAATTCAATGTATCTAGTTTGTAGATATCTTGTAGATAAATTGTAGATTATTTATATTCTGATTGTAGATGCATTGTTTTCTGTTTTCAAAAATCCAAAACGACTAAAGCTTATACAAAATCTTCTGCAAAAAACAGTCTATAATTTATCTACATTTTTTCTAATTTTTCTACAAATTTTCTATAATTTATCTACAAAAGAAGGTATGTTTTGTTTATGAAAATTAACTACAGATCAGAGTGCAGTTCTTGGAAGTAGAAGACAAAACTATAGAATGCACATACATGTGAAGAATTCATTCTCATTCAAAGGTGTAACTTACCATCATTATAAAAAATAAAATACACAAAAACTTCGAATACCAATATTCGAATCTCAGTGAAAGCAAGCAAAATTGGGTAATTTATTTTATTTGTTGTGATTTGCATTAACCGGACACGACAAATAGGAAAAAGAAGCAAAGAAAGAAATTCATAACTGTTTTAAGTTACAGTTGAAAGGTCAAAAAATAATTGCACCCTTAATTATAGTGCCTAATATAAATGCACCCTTAATTCTATCCCTAATTTGAATTATGGTGTATAAATGGTAATTTGGTATACTAAAATGTAATTAACACAAACCTTAAATATTGAGGGTAATACGATTTCAAATATAGTATAGGAAGGTAAAAAACTCTATAATGAACTAGTCAATTTTTTTTAAAATTTTTATGAAACTTAGCTCAAAGTAATAATATAAAACAAGAAAATAGATAAGAATGTAGGGAACAAGAGAGAAGAGATTCTTATTTCTTTCAAATATCCACAGAAGCGAATCCAGAATTTGAATCTTATGGGTTCCCCTTCTCAACAATCTCAAATAATATACAATAATAATAGCTTAACGGGACAAAAAAATTCAGCAAGTTTTTTCATTTGGCTGGCCTCTTTTAATTTAACTTCATTTTTAGTGTTTTTAAGAAGAAAATAGAATCAACACAAATGCCTGTGGATGTTGTTTAGTGAAAAAACCAAAGGTGAAGTTAAAAACTGTCAAATATTGAATTCGAACCCTCGTCAACCAACTTACAAAAACATAGTTATGCAGGGTCCTCCTTTACTGCTTAATCATTAGCCGTTTCAACTATTGGATTCCCAGCTAAAGTTATTTATATATTTATTGTATTTCTCGATACAAATATTAAATTCGGTCAAAAGTTACTGAGTTCCCGGGAATCCGTATCTAATACTGTAATTTGTCTTTGTATATTCAAGTATGTACAATGTGGTGCTAAAATCTTCTATTTATAGGATTACATAGAAGCATACAAAAGAATACCATAAACGTGACATTACATATTTGAGATCATGGAGGAAGATCATGAGGTTATGAAAGTATGAAAAATAGTGAAACTTATCTACATAACGAAGAAGAGTAGTGGAAATTTACTACAAAATATAATATTTCAGAATGTAAATACAATGATATATGTTTCGCTGAAAATAATTAATAAAATAGATCAATACCTCTATTATATACGGTAAACGCACGTCACATACTTCAGGACACATAACAAAAAAGGAACACCTAAAAATAGAAGGAACAAAGAGGATATACACAAGATTCAATGGCTAATGATTAGATGATTTCCTAGAGGGGTGTGTGCCCTATAAAATAATACAGAGATTTTGTTTTTTCATATGTAAACTATTCATAAAATATAAAAATAAAAAAGCTGCCCCATACCAATACCATATTTTCTGCTACAATTATCCCCGCCCATGAATTAGATATGCTCTGCCACTGCTACCATAGCTTATCGACACAGTGGCTGAGTTCAGTACTTGGGTTGCCGCCTTGTCATATGCTCATCGGTTCAATTTTTAACTTTTTTTTTATCATTGAATATATTATATAGGTTCAAAATTTTGTATTTATTAAAAACTATTAGTACTTTTAGCATATGTATATAAATACTCGTCAAAACTTGGATTCAATTAATGGTAATTATGGAGGTTCAATTAAAATATGATGAATTATGTGTGCGCGCACGGACGCAATGTTGAGTGGCCTTAACTTATAAGTCAATTTCAATGTAGTGAAAAAGAGAGACGATTTAGTATTTTAACTTAGATATATTCGATTTTTTAGATTTTTAGTATTAAACCATTGTGTAATATAATATAATGTTCCGATCAGTCGTTTTAAGCAATTACATTCGGTTCGGCAGTTTGAGGTCACGAGCAACTTCATATTATGTGTATCGTCTTACTATTGGGTTTTAATATATTTCATTAATATATTAAAGAGTTAAAAGAGGGTGAATGAGAAATGGAGGGAAGAAATTTTGAGTGAAATTTCAAGTTCCCTCTCCTTGGTAAATGTGCATTGTTCCATATCGGAAAATGAAGAGGTTTTTTATGGGTATATAAGCAATTGCTCTTCTTCTAGCTCTTAAAGAGTTGAGAAGAAAGCAAGCCTCACGCCGTTGCCGTTGTCGTCATCACTCGCTCGGCTTCGGATAAGTAAAATATTAACAGAAATGTTATTAAAATATTTATTTTAATAACAGAATATTAATATTAAATAAATATTAATATTAAATCCAAATTTCAGTTTTTCTGTTTTTGTAACAGAAACTTAACTACCCATCAATTTTCCCTCTTTATTTTCCCTGTTTATTATTGAGTAAATGACCATTTATGCAATGACATTTATGTTGTGGCAGTTTTGCAGAAACAGCCATTCTGAAGAGACTCTTAAGATTTCAGCCCAACTTTTGGCTATAAATACAACACTATTCTGCTCAGAATTTCACTACGAATTTCTGAGTTTCTCCTCCTTTCTTCTGCATACTTTTAGCATCAAACAAAGCAAAAAGTAAGTTTAATTTGCTACCGAACTTTGTGTTCGCTGAAACACTGGGGTTTGAAGTACCACTACACCAGTGTGTAATTCGTTCTATCCTGGGAGGAAATAATCCATAACCTTGGGTCCTAGGAGGGGATTAAATTCCTTAAGGAAACACTGTGAATTCAGTGGGCTCGAATCGGTTTCTTCGTTTCTGTTTATGCATATTTTTATTTTTATTTATTTATATTTCCAGAATTATTTTACAAATATAGTGTAATAACACTTACGTGCATGGTTGAAATCTGTTTTTGGATGAATCGGAGTCGAATTGGAAGAAGGAAACTAGGCTAGGAAGTTTAAACGGTGAGAATTTGACAAGAATTAGACTTTTGTCTAAACGGCCCTGGAATGGGCTGTGAGTGATCTCAACGGCTTTTTATGGTTATTCTGGACTTAGGCGTGCATCCGGATTCGGATTTGGAGGTTTGCATGATAATTTGAGGCGTTTCGGCGAAAGTTGGAAAAGTTGAAGTTTGAAAAATGGAAAAGTTTGACCCAAAGTTATCGTGATATCGGGGTCAGAATGAGATTCTGAGAATATAAACAGCTCCGTTATGGCATTTTGGACTTGTTTACAAAATTCAACGTCTTTTCGGGTTGATTTGATAGGTTTCGGTACAAGTTTTGAAAGTTGGAAGGTTTGAAAGTTTCTAAGTTCGATTCTTGGTGTGATTCGATTGTGATTTGAGACCTCGAGCGAGTCCATGTTAGGTTATATGATTTGTTTGTGTGTTTAGACGGGGTCCCGAGGACCTTGGTTGTATTTCAGGTGGGTTGCGGGCCATTTTCCCTTATTTTTGAACTGCTATTTCTGGAATCTAATATCCTCCTTCGCGTTCGCGAAGCCCCTTCAGCGTTCACGAAGTGTCTATGCTGGTCGCCTCATTTTCCTCGCGTTTGTGTAAAATACCTCGCGTTCGCGGAGCTCTGTCTCTTCCTTCATCGCGTTCGCATTTGTCCATCGCGTTCGCGTGGTTATGCCATTCCAGCCTTTGCGTTCGCGTACTATTTCACGCGTTCGCAAAGAGCAGTCTTTGGGCCATTAGACTTTCCTTTTTCGCGTTCGCGGACACACTATTGTGATCGCGATGAGTAACCTGGGCAGCTTTCATTTTCTTCTTCGCGAACACGATACTCCCTCCGCGTTCGCGATGCACAAAAGCCTGGGTGGACACAATATAATTCCACATCGAGGGTTACACCATTTTCACCATAACTTGACTTGTGGACTCAGTTTTGAGCAATTCTTTGATGGGTTTTCACACAAGTCAATTGGGTAAGTGTTCTTCACCTAGAATCAAATATATTCTATGATTTTATCTTCTTTTTAATCATTTAATTTTTGTTTTGGGTTGAGAGAAATGTTAGTTTTTGAAGAAAATTTCTAAAATGAAAAATCATGATTTGAGGGGCCAAATGGTATCGGAATTTAATAAATTTTGTATGGTTGAACTCATGTTGGGATGAGTATTCGGTTTTGTAAAATTTGACGGGTTCAGAGGTGCGGCGAGAGTCGGCTTTTGGATCGATTTTTGGATCTTAGTAAAGATTGAGACTTTATGATCCAGAATAGTTTCTTATGCGTTTTATTTGTGCTTTGAAGTTAATTTGGTTAGATTTGAGCCGTCCGGAGGTCTTTTCACCCGAGAAGTGTATTTTAGACTATCGATTTGTCGTATTTGCGATAAGTATCTTGCCTAACCTTGTGTTGGGGAATCTCTCCTTAGGATTTGGGTCTTCCATGCTAATTGTAGTCCGTGCATACGAGGTAACGAGTGTGTGCTTGGACTTATTTGTAGGGAATTTGCTCTAGGGTTCTTAGGTCCTTGTGTTCATTATGTGGAAAGTAGCCCGTTATGATTGTGTTTCCTAATTACTTAAATTGCCTCTATATGCTCCATATGATGTCGTTAGCTTTCCTCTAACCTCATCGTATGATTGTGTTTTCAATACCTCATCGTATTTGTATTTGTACATTCCAATACTTCAAACTTCAATAATTGTTACATCTTTAATTCAATTAGTTACTCAATTATATTCCCTTAAACCGCTTGAGGTTGTATTTTACTTATAAAAGGATTTTTGACTAAGTTTTAAGTTATTAACTCCCATGTTAAAGGTAATAATTCATTCAACGTTGTATTTTTATTGAAAATGGAACTTATTCAAATAATTTCTAAAAATAACTTCATCTTTTTTCGTTGTTTTCCTAATTCATTTAGAAATTGTAATTTACTTATATTATGTAAATAAGACTTTCTTGAACATCTTAGTGCATTTGTACGGACATTATGTATTGAATAGTATGTGGATTTTGTTGTTAAAAGTGAGATATGAGGGCACAAGGTGCCATGTATGTTGAAGGTTTGGAAGTTGAGATTATGATATGAGAAACCGAAGATTGAGATTGTCGGGATTGTGCATTAGACATGGTGTGGTTGATTGAGTTGGCATTGCCTTCTTAGTTGAATACATTCTTACTTGTCTCTGTTCCTGTTATGCCAGTGTTGATTTACTGGTTATCTGATTTACTTGGTTATCGTATGTTACTACTCGTGTCCTCCCTTTATCCTTCCTACTGTTGTATTTTGATTTCCCTTCGCTATTGATATTAGCTCGTTACCTTTATCTCAATATTTTATTATCATATCCTGTTCATTTCATTTGACCAGTAGGTATTGACTGTTTCATGCCACCGAGGTTAGTCTTGATACTTACCAGGCACCGCCGTGGTGTGTTCACACTACACTTTTGTATATTTTTATGTACAGATCTAGGTATTCGATCGATTGTAGCTCTCTCTCTCTCTCTATATATATATATATATATCTTGTTTGGTCGTATTTTTCAGCCTACATATAACCCATTTCAGTACTACTGTTATACATAGTATATCATGACATTAGGAATATCATGATTTTTAGTATATGGATAAGCTGTATAAAGACAGAACCACCATTTTAAAAGCTTTACTACACCAAACAATTGATAAGAAATAATTCTAGCATAACTAATTTCAGTATAACTAATCCCAATATTAATAATATACCCTATTCAATATTATTCTCGTAACCTACCAAACGATTATGGTAGTGTGGTAGCACCAGATTCAATTGAACTCATAACTTTCGATGCAGATTAAAAATTTATTAAAGTTACAAAAATAATAGATCATATGAACCCATAACACTAAAATATAATGGATTCAATATTAAAATATTAAACTATATAATTTAAATCTTGAATTTGACTCTGCAAACAACCCCTAAATTTCTTGATTAGAATTCTTGGTTCGGATCCATGCTGCATCAGCTCTGTGTTGGATGTAAGAAAATGGGGACCTTTTTGACATTGGACATAATGTCATGTAGCAAAAAAAACTATGGCCCCTAAGATTTGAAGCAACCAATATGAAAACTACCTGTATTTGGAAGTACCTTATATTACTGACAGCTAACATGATAATTTCTTTACCCATAATGTCTCAATCCCTGTCTCCACCTCTAAAACAGCCTGTGATCCTTAACCCTCCTACGTAGCCTCTTTTTTCATCATATAAAATTCATTTCTCTCTAATAAATTACTTCCTTATCTATTCTTTTTGCCTTTCTCTTGACAAATCATCAATCTGATCAAAAGATGAATTATAATCTAAAGTTTATGAATTTTAAATTTATTATCGAATTTAGAGTTTATTTTAGTTACTTACTTTGCTAAACGATAAGAAGGGATATTTTGATGCACAAAGCATAATACGTACGTTCAAGTAAGATTTGAAGAAGAACTGTACTCAAAAGACATAATATAGATATCATATTTTTAATACAACATTAATGGTTGCTTTCACATATTAAATCCATCACCGATAAATCACACAAAAATAACTTTACAGCTACTCCAACCCTAATATCCTAACTCCGGCCCTAAGTCTGGATATTATTATTACCTTGCAATGTAAAGACAAAAAGTTCATCAGGAAGGTTTTTCCAGTTTGCTTTTCAGGGTGTCATCTAGATTTTTCATGCATTTTCATGATCCAACATATATGTAAAGTCCTTTTTGCAGTTGTGGATACTATTCTGTCTTCTGTTAATGCTGTTATTCATCCATATAATATCTACAGATTTTCTACCAAAAAAATATTCTATATAAGTATGTGCGTACAAATATTACACTATTAGGTTAATTAAGTTGACCTACAACAATAATTATTTATAACAAGACTAATACGCGGTGGCAGGGCTACATAGCTCCACGGGATGTCAATTGATTGCCAAAAATATATACTCCATGTTGTTTCAGTAGGGAAAAGTTATTTTTATGTATATATATATATATACTACATGTTAAATCCCTTTAACTTCTTTGTGTATTTACATTTTTAAATTTTGATTCCCTTAATAAAAATTCTGGAGTAGCTAATATGGTAGCCTAAAAAATAAAATAATACCCCACTAACTTTCTATAGACGATCAAATTGAGCTATGGTCTAACTTTTTAATATATATTTTTTTGGGTGTGCAAATAACTAAAATCCATGTTATACTAATAATAATGACAGGAACATTTCTTTCATTACAAGAAAAACAGAGTTTGTGCTGAAATATTTATGATAAATAGGTTCGTCACAAAATTATAGTAAGGGTTTTCTGACAGAATCGATTTATTACGATTTTATTATTCCTTCACAAAGTTAGGATTTTTTCGTCACAAAATTGTTTTTTTCTTGTACTGTTTTCACTCTTATTTATGTCACTAACGATACTGTAGAATATATGTGGTTCAGGAAATTTAGAGTAAATATCAAAGGTGTACTTGTAATTTAAGGTAAAGGTATTTATTATACATAGGAAAAGAACAAGAATGAAGAAATGATTATACGGCAGAATAAAAGAAAAATATTAAGACATATCCATATCCCTTATGGCAGTAACAGTAACAGATGCATGCAAGAGGCATACAGTGGGCCTAAAATGCTCAGATCTATATATGAAGATATTTACTGTAGTTATAAACTTAGCTCCCTTCTAGATATAGATTTTGGTAATAATTTTTAATTTTCTTTTTTGGAAAACAATGTTGTTAATAAAATATGATTAGTTTCAGAAAAAATTCCCAAAATCTATTTCAGACAGTTTTTTGGTGAAAATTTTCACTCTCAAAATTTTAACTTTTTAAATAAAATGATGTCCATAAACACAATTTCAACTCCCATAATTAATTTTCATTGCAATTCAAAAACTCATTTTATAAATTGCAATTTAATCTATGTCCAAGTGCTAGCTTAATTTCTTAATCGTAAGATACATTATTCATTAAAAGCTACCCTAGCTAACATGTTAAAATATACTATAGTATAAAGGGAGGAGAGATGCGGGGAAGAGTTAGAGAGTGGATCTGGGGATTTTGAAAGGCAAAATATTATTGTTTCCTCATGTGAACTACTTGCGCAGAAATATAAAACGTAGCTTTCAAAATTTCCAGTGGCCAAAAATTTAGCCGTTTTGCCTTTTTTGGAGGATCGATCATTCCTATAGTTGGTGGCCTAGGGCAAATTGTATAGGAGGAAAACAAAAATTATACATCGAATTAATTGTGTAACTGATATGGCAAGATACGTGGATCATTAGAAAAGTGACAGCTGGAAAAGAGTACTTAAAAAGATTTGAGTCTTAATAGGTACAAGCAAAACGTCTGAGGAATGAGAAGGAACAGTTGCTCGAGTCTCTCAGTATTCTAAAAAGACACCGGTGGAATGAACCAAGACAGAAAAAATGATAGATTCACTGGACTTCAATTAATGGGTATGAATGATTACAAATGTTACAGAATCTTCACGAAACAGTTACGATTACCATTTATAACGTTCCATTGATGTCATTAGTGCTCATAATGACTTAGTCATAAAGGGAAAAAGACGTTGTACTTAGAAATGTCTATACAAGGAATAGAAAAGTCATTTGTATGGACACGTTCTAATTATCATTGGAATACAATTATTTACTTCTACTTTATATTGATTACTTTGCTATTCCATACTTTAATTTTCCTTTCTTATTACAAGAATATTTCTTTCTTGATTATCAGTAACTCGAGTACTTCTAAAAATAGGCTTTGATCAAAATTCTTATTTTCTGGTTAAACAAATTGGTTCCGCTATAAAGAATCTGATAACCTTTCCACTTTTCAAATCCATTTTTCTGCCAAAAAATTATGTCAAAAGCCAATGACAACAACCAACAAAACTTGCAAAACCCACAAAATTGGCAACACTTGAATCAGCATAATCAGGGAGATGGAACTCCAGTACCCTCACCATGAATCTATCCTCGACAATCACGAGGAGGGACACCTGATAGATCTAAATCGTATGTAAGTGATCAACACGGGGACGATCAAGATATCGATGCAGCATTGAAGCAGTTAATTTCAGAACAAGTCAGCAATGCTCTGCAAGCTTTTGTTAGTGGGTTACCAATCGTACCACCGACTCCTTCTCCAAACAACACCGTGACCATGGGGAATCCACTCTCAGGCTTGCTAATTCGGGCAACGCCGGAACTCCCAACGAATCTCGTGTTGAAGGTGTAAGGCCCCGTAAAATTTTTGCGCTTAAAACCTAGTAGCTGTGATGTCATGGTCCGAATAATGTGTTAGGAATGCGTAGAACCGCGGTTCGGACTCTTGGTAGTGATTTAAGTTTCAAAAATTTAAAGAATTATTTTTTTTTAAAAAGTGTCGATTCTGCGGTCAGGAATGCGACCGCAGATCTGCTATACGGACCGCATTCCTACCGCAGAGCTTAACAGAATGTTTTTCAAAAATCATGTTGAAAATGCAGTCAATATGCGATCGCAGAATGGAAATGCGGACCGCAGATCTACCGCATAATTTTTGAGAAATTTTGAGTGTCAAATCTGTGGTGCATTCTGCGACCGCGGATCAAGAATGCGGACCGCATTTTGGTCGCATGTCGTAACAGAACCTGTGAAATTTTGAGGCAATTCTGCGGTCCATTATGCGGACCGCATGTTGTTTTCTGTGATCGCAGATGCGACCGCAGAATTGACTCGGTCCAAATTTTTATAAATGTTTGACCCGACCCCTTCTTTAATAAAACACTTTCAAACTTCATTTTCTCACATTTTCTTACCAAAACTAGAGAGAGGAGAGAGGGGTTTTAGAGAGAGAAATCTATTATCTTCAAGAATTGTTCCAAACATTTAGTCCGGAAGATCCTAGGGCAAAGATTGAACTTCCCCAATCTTTACAAGGTAAAAACCCTAACCATTTTCCTTGATTTTCAGTTTTTAAAATGGATAAAGAAAGGTTTGCATATAATAGCTTTTGAAAATAGAATTTAACACTCATGCATGATTATTGAACTTGGTTTTTAGTAAAAAGAAGTGAATAGACGTAAGAGTCTGCAAAGAACGAGGTCGGCAAGAGTAGGATAACTTGGGTAAGCATAAAGTAGGAGATTAAAGGAAGAAAACCCGACACCAGGTATGTATAGCTAATTTTGATTCTTGTAAAATCGCCCATATGTGTGAAATTTGTTTGGCATGTGTTAATTTGAGAGATTGTATGAAATTCTTTGATTTTGTTGTTGGGTATTCAATTGATGTTGAACTACGTGTGGTGTGGTATGAAATATGAATTGACAGAAAAAAATGGGAACCGAAATTGGTAAATAATTGAGAACAATCGTTGTGATGGTATACATGGTTTATTGTGGAAGGAGTTGAAACACTTGAATCGTGGTAAATTATTGAACATACTTGTATGGGTACTCTTGAATATGGGAACATTGTAACTTGGTTGTGATATCTGTTTGAAAAGTATTTGAGAACATGAACCAATTTGTAAGTTGCTTATTTGAACTTGTTGTGATTTTGTGTAGTGCCTTATTTGCTGTTTGTGATTGTTGTGTTTGAAACTGTACGGTGGGATCGGGTTGCGCGCCGCAACATGAAGTAATAAGGTGTGGATTTGGGTGATAAGGGTGGCCGAGGTAATAAGGGTGAATGAGGTAATAAGGATGGAAAGCGATCAGAATCGCTACTGAAATTGATATAAAATCATAGATATGAAATTGTGAAAGGAGACAGCAGGAGAGTTTGCAATATGTGGGGCACTGATTGCCTCTTTGTTTGACTACTTGTGTTTTACGTGTTTGATTGGTTGTTGTTCTCCTTGTTGATCTAAATCGTGTTTTGTGTTGAGAGTTATTTGAAATGAGGAAAATGTGGAAAACATGGTTGGGTGGCTTAATTGATTCTTGGTGTAATTTATTGGTTGTCTCATCATCGTGATTACTTATTTAATGGCTTGAGTTTACTTAGGACAAAGTTTGTCCATACATACCAGTACAATTCTAGTGTACTGACGTCCCTTTTGCCGGGGACGCTACATTCATGTTATGATTGTAGGTGGATTAGTAGCAGGCACTCCAGCTCATCGGCATTAGTATCCTTCATCTTCCAATGCCCGTTTTGGTGAGCCCTTTTCTTTCTCGGGGCCCTGTGTGGCTCATGCCACTTCTATTTTGGACTTTATTTTGGATTTTGCAAAGTATAGCCGGAGCCTTGTTACCTGCAAGTATTGTATCCCCTTTTGTATCCTAGAGGCTCCGTAGACATGTAAACTGTGGGATTATGGTCTATGTATATATATATGCCGGGCGTTGTAAATGTAATTTGCAAACTTATTAGTAAATCAATTGCATGGTTATATTTGTACATCATAAAATCAATTATAATTGGTAAGATATTTGGTTTATGAGAAATAATCAACACAGGGGTAACGCATGGGATAGAAAGGCACCCAGGTCCGCTTGACCGGGGCTACCCGGTCAGGCGCCAGTCATGTCCCTCGATTTGGGGCGTGACAGAAGGGTTATGTATCCCAGTTAATTCTGATTTATATAGTCTAGTACTAACTTTGTAAAAACAGCTCAAGAAGCAGAACGAATGCATATAATAGATACCCGGTGTTCTACCTATAATCAAAGGAGTAAATATGGACAAATACTCTCAACAACCTTGAAAGCCATTTTTCGCTCCTTTTCCTATTTCGAAGAAGTTTAAAATACCCGATATCCTAAAGTACGATGGGACAACCGATCCTCGAGATCTTGTGACAACATTTACAACTAGCATAACGGACAAAGATTTGACCAAGCAAGAGACCGAATCAGTGTGAGCACATGATTTTTTCCCTATATATGAATTATTCCTAAATATATGAATTATTCCTAAAAGCAAGAGATTGAATCCAAGTCGTCGATGATTGTTACCCCTTTGAGCCTCAATTATTTTCTTGCCTACCCCTCTTTCGTAAACAATAATAAGACTCGCAAGCTCGAATAGGGAAGTAAGTGAAGAATCAAGAGAAAAAATAGTGAAAGGAAAGTGAAAGAAAAGAAGAGAAAAGAAAAGAAAGAAAAGAAAAGAAGAGAAAAGAAAGGAATAGCAAAAAGAAAAAAGAAAAGAAAAGAAAAGAAGAGAAGAGAAAAGAAAAAGAAAAAAAGAAAGGAAAAAGAAAAGAAAAAAATGAAAGAAAAGAAAAGTGGAAGAAGGAAAGATCGCAACAACAAAAGTAGTCGCCTGAACTACGTTTGACTTGATCCCCAAATGGTAAGTTGACAGCCTCTCTTTGAGGTTCAGTCACACCAAAACAAAAATCCAAAAATCACCAAGAAGGAAACTAGGGCAGAAGTTGGGGGTGTAGAAATCTGATTCGGAAAGTTGTAATTTTTGAACCCGTATTGAATTGTTTTGAGCCTTGATACCCTTCTTTGTAACCCTATCCAAAAGACTGCATTACGGCCCAAAAAAAGACATTCTTATCAGTCTTCAAGAAATGCCGAGTCAAGCGAGTAGAGGTAAATCATGTCGGGGGCCACACTCCGGTACAAGAAGCAAACACTCCGGTACAAGAAGAAAAATGATGAAAATGAGAGTCTTGTTGATGAAGTCGTTCACGGATACCCCAAGGTAATGAAAGATGAGATAAATAAAAATGAGAGATTCTTATTGGTGAAAACCTTCACTGGCACCATAAGGTGATAATGAGTTGAGAGAAAAATCAAAATGAGAGAAGCTTGATGGTGAAAACCCTACGGGCACCACAAGTCGACTAAGGATGATAGATCAGATCGGGCAAGTGGAGCATTGAAGCCCAGTTTCACGGCAAAAGGTGCAACAAGAGCTGAACATCAGATTTGCTAAATAGAGTAGGCTACAGGTGCATGTAAAGGTCGCTAGAATCGGTATCCACATCCGATAGGTCACTACTCTGTAGGTTTCTTATTAGGAATCGTCTCTTTCCATTGTTCTTTACTCCATTCCTCCCACCTTGTTTTACTCCCATTTCCTGGGTCTATTTTTTATAACAAATGAGAAATGACTTTAAAATTTTCCACCAAGCTTTCCAATTGCATAAAACATGATCTGGTGAATACATCAAAATGTCATAAGTCAGGAAAGAATAGCAAGCACACTGAGTTAGTAACAGTCAACATGCTTTGGGGATCTTTGTGAAATACAAGGGTTTGGTACGTATCAATTCAGGAACAGTGCAACAGATGAAGGGTGAGGGTGAACAGATCAAAAGAATTTCCTCTGATAGGATGGGAAAAGGGTGGTAAACTAGTGACGAGCAAGACTTTCCAAGAAAAATCAAAGTTAACATGGCAAATAAGGGAGTTGTAGACCTGTTTTTTGGAGGATGAGTAGCTTTATCATTAGATATGACCTGTCTTTTGGCTCGTGGCTTATGAGCCAAAGAGCCATCATCCTTCTCCCCTTCATCTTCAGAATCATGTGGCCTGTCAGCTTTTGTTTTCTATGAGGAATTCAAAATTATATCCTGAGCTTTTTCTAAAGAGAGCCTTGAGGTAGTAATTGATTCAGCACTCACATCCCGAATGGGAAACCTTAATAAAGAAATGGGTAAACAGGTGCTAGTATAAGAACAAAAATAAATAAGAAAGTATAAGAGGAAGTTACCGTGCGTCTTAACTTTCCATCCAAATCTATTTGAAAGATACTTCAAAGACATCACTTCTATAGGAGCAATTGTTAATAATTTTACTACTCAACCACGTAAATAGGGTATCACTTTAATAGTTCCCATGGTCGCTAAAAAATAAAAATAAAATAGTTATGAGACGTATAAGCTCTTTACAGAAAAAAGGAGAAGCAAAGCTCGAAATATAACTTACGTGCAAAGTTCCACTTCTCAGGGAAGGGCATGTTCTCATCACCTACTAACCCACTTGTGGGAGCAGCAACGAATCGGGTGTACCAGCCACGTTCTTTATCATCCTTAGGACCAACAAAAACTCTCTTACTTCTTTCCACGAGAATAAAAGTCCCATGAAGGAATAACTTGGGAGAGTAGAGATGGATTAAATGGTAAAAGGTGAAGGGTAATTGAGCCAAATTTGCCAAATATCTAAGGCATGAAACAACCCTCTATACAATAGGGCCAATCTGTCCTAAACACACATCAAAGAAATGACAAAATTCAATGATGACCGGGTCAATAGGAGGCCTAAAACCTAATGTGAAGGGATATGTATACACAGAAGAAAATTCAGCTTTAAAGGAAGTGATTCATTGATTTTCATTAGGAGCCATAATTGGGAAGTAAAATTTCCAATGGCAATCTCTACGCACAACATAAATCAAACCTTTCATAATCTGAAAAGGTTAAACATCAGCATGATCATGTTAAGTCATAGAACTGACTTTATTCCTTATCGATTCCCTATCAGAATAGAAAGAAAGTACAGCATGGATGATATCATCAACAGAAGGTTCATGAATTGGTTCATTAGAATCTCTACCTCTAACAGACAATCTATGAGAAAAAGAGGCCCTAGTTCTAGAAGATGATGGGGGAGTAAAGAACGACGTACAAAAACTAAACCAAAACTAAGTAACCTACCACCTCTCATACTTCTCGCAAGAGCAGAAGAAGGGGAAATTTGTCTACAATAAGAACTTTTCGGGGATCAGGATTTGAAGAAGACATGGTTGTATGAAGATGTACAATGTGTTGAAGGGCAGGATGTGCATAATGAACACTGGAGAGTTTCTTTTGTGAAAGTAAAGACAAATGATGCATTTATATACAAAAGCAACCGTTATGCAAAAAAAAAGGTAATGATGGAAACGTCATTATGAAAACTGTCAATTTGTGATTGATGTGGCTGTAAAAAAGCGCTAAAAACCGCTAAAGAATTGTAGAACCAATCGATGACCGCCACTTATCGCACGCATTAAATGGAAGGGACATGCGACGCGCCAGTTCAGAAGAAGGTATAATGGTATGTGAGAAACAACGGCAAAAAATCCTACTTTAAATGAGATCCACTTCCCAAATATTTAACTACTAAATAATTGGGAAGTGGGGGACTATCTATATTGGAGAAAATAAACATTACATGTAGAATTAATTGTTTGGCTGACATGGCAAGACCCGTGGATTATTAGAAATGTGACACCTGGAGAAGAGTACTTAAAAAGACGTGTGTCTTAATAGGTACGAGCAAAACGTCTGAGGGATGAGAAGGAAAGGTTACTCGAGTCTCTCAGTAATCTGAAAAGACACCGGTAGAATGAACCAGTACAGGAAAAAGGATTGATTCATTAGACTTCAATTAATGGGCACGAATGATTACAAACATTACATAACATTCACGAAATAGTTGCGATTACCAATTATAAAATTTCCTTAATCATTAATGCTCATAATGACTTAATCATAAAGGGGAAAAGACGTTGTACTTAGAAATGTCTATATAAGGAATAGAAATATCATCTGTATGGACGCGTTCTCATTATCATTGGAATACAATTATTTACTTTTCATTTATATTATTTACTTTGCAATTCCATACTTTATTTTTCCTTTCTTATTATAAGAATATTCATTTTATTGATTATCAGTAACCCGAGTACTTCTAAAAATAGGCTTTGACTGAATGTCTGAAGCACTGTCGTCAGGTGTTGCTCATTATATTCTGACTTCTGGAGTATACCAAAATGTCATCAATAAAGATAATGAAGGATAAGTAAAGATATGGACGGAATACACTATGCATCAAATGCATGAAAGTTGTTGGGCATTATTTAGACAAATGAAGTAAAAAGGAACTCAGCATGACCATACCGAGTCCTGAAGGCAGCCTTCGGGATATCTGGCTCCCAAATCTTCAACTGATGATAACCTAAATGCAAGTCAATCTTAGAAAACACTCTTGCACCTTGCAATTAGTCAAACAGATCATCAATACGAGGCAAAGGATATCGGTTCTTCATTGTAACTTTTTTCAACCGCGATAATCAATGCACATATGCATAGAACCATCCTTCTTCTTCACAAACAAGATAGGAGAACCCCAATGTGATACACTAAGACAAATAAAGCCCTTATCATGAAATTTCAATAACTTCTCCTTCAACTCCTTCAAATTAGGAGGAGCCATACGGTAAGGAGGAATAGAAATGGGCCGAGTGCTCACCAATAGATCAATGTCAAAATTAATATCTCTATCTGGCGGCATGCCCGAATGATCAGTTAGAAACACATTAGATAAATGTCATACTATTGGAACTGAATCAACCGTAGAGGTATCAATACTGACATCTCTCACATAAGCTAGTTACACGCCACATCCCTTCTCAACCATCTATCGAGCCTTAGGAAATGATATAACTCTACTCGTAGTGCGATCTAAGGGACCCCTCCACTCTACTCGTGGTACACCTAGCATAGCTAGCGTCATAATTTTGGTGTGAGAATCAAGAACAACATAATGGGGTGACAACCAATCCATTCCCAAGATAACATCAAAATCTACTATGTTGAGCAGTAATAAATCGGCTCTAGTCTCAAAACCACTAAGAGCAATCAAACATAACCGATAAACGTAGTCTACAACAAGAGATACACCTAAATACAGAGCAAATAAGAGGACACATAAGAATAAGTGGAGCCTGGTTCGAATAAAACCAATGCATTTCCTATGATAGACCAGAACAATGCCTGTTATGAGAGAATCAAAGGAAACAACCTCGGTACAGGTAAGAAGGGCATAGTATCTAGCCTGACCTCCCCCACTAGGATGATCCCTACCACCCCGACCTCCACGTCGAGCTAGCTGAGTGGGTGGGGTGGCGGATGGTACTATAATCATAGCCTGAGGACCTGGTGGAGCATGTCGTGGCTAAGAAGGTTGTGAAGGTGCACCCTTCCTAAGTCTAGGACAATCCCTCACCATATGGAGGGTGTCTCCACACTCAAAATTAGCTTTGGGAGGGTGTGGTGGCTGTGACTGGCTTGAGCTAAGTCTGCTAGATTGACCACTGAAAGCACCCCGTGCAGGAGGTGCAATAGATATTGAAGGTGCATAATAAGGCTTCTGAGGTCTAGGAGGAGCTGGAATACTACTGCCTGCTGGAAGAGCTTAATGAATGGGGCGACCCATATAACACCTACAATGATGAACTGCATCTAGGGCACGTACACCAGAGTAATGGCCTAACTATCGAGATCTTTTGGCCTCTCTTTCCTTTCTATCTCGAGCATGTATGCCCTCTACTCTCCTAATAATGCTCACCACTTGCTAATAAGAGATATCCATCTCTAACTCCTGGGCCATGCTAGACCTGATGTTGGGAATAAGCCCCTCAATAAACCGACAAACTCTCTCACGTATTGTAGAAACCACGGCCGGTGTATTCCTAGCCAAGTCAATAAAATAGACAGCATACTCCGAAATAGTCATAGTACCCTAGTGAAAATGCTCAAAATCTGTGTGCATGCATCCTTGAGGCTTTAAGGAACATACTCCCTCAAAAACATATCTAAAAACTGGGTCCATGTAAGGGAAGTTGCCTCACTTGGACTGTCCAACTCATAAGTAAACCACCACTGATAGGCTGCTCCTCAAAGCTCGACGGTAGAGAAAGAAACCCCACTCGATCCTGATATACCCATAGTATAGTATGGGGGATATGGTAGCACTCTTCCAGATATCCCAGAGCGTCATTTAATGCTAGACCACTGAATGTAGGAGGATGGTACTTCTTGAACCTCTCAAGCCTCCTCTAAACTACATGACGATATCCTGGGAAATCCCCCATGTATTAGTTATGTCTTTTGGATTATAGGACGATATTCCGGGAGATCCCCTATACATTTACATTTGGGGACTACTGGATGATATCACGGGAGATCCCCGGTTGCTATCATTATGTATTGAATTATATTCTTTTCTGTGATTTTGTTCTTTATAGACTGTTAATATTTTAATTATACTGTCACATTTTTTACTATTTTACTTTGTTTCAATATATAACAATAGGTCCCTGACCTTCCTCGTTACTACTCGATCGAGGTTAGGCTTGACACTTACTGGGAATCGTTGTGGTGTACTCATGCCGTTTTCTGCACATATTTTTGTTTTTTATGTGCAGATCCAGGTTATTCTGCTCAGATGTTCTATCAGTGGGGGGTAATATCAGAACTTCAAGGTATATCTACCGCGCTCTATTCTTCCCTTTAGCTTTAGACTTCCTGTATTTTCTTTTGATTAGACATTCTGGAGTTAGAACACTATGTAGTTTTCTCTAGCTTGTGATTTCATGAGATTATGGATTTTGGGAGTTTTGATTTAGTTTTGAGAGTGTGTATTATATATGCCGAGCGACATTCGAAGCTCTTTTGTTATGTTTTAAATCGTGACAATCTAGTTTTGTATTTTATTTCCCTTTTCCACAATGCTTACCTATTCATAGAGACGAGGTGCCTTCACAACTGTTCATAGAGGGAGAACTTGGGTTGTGACATGTGGCCGACATGGAAAGACACGTGGATCATTAAAAAAGTGATAGCTAGAGAAGAGTACTTACAAAAATGTGTGTCTTAATAGGTACGAGCAAAACGTCTGAGGGATGAGAAGGAACGGTTGCTCGAGTCTCCCAACAATCTGAAAAGACACCTGTGGAAGGAACCAAGATAGGAAAAAGGATAGTGTCATGCCCCGAACTTGGGCTTGGACGTAATACGACACTCGATGGCTAACTACATGTGATCGAGAAAACCGACTGGTTGGCTGAATCAATATGTGATATCATAACATACTGAATGCAGAAGATAAACAAACACATGCTGATATACTGAAAGTTTGGATGATATAAATCAAAGTGCGAAAATACTGAAACAAAGTCTAAAACATATATGTAGACAATATTGCTTAACATGAAAAGCCTAAGACTCTGTCTAACTGTTACTCTAGTCTATGAAGGCACTAATAAAGTACTGAAAATACTAACTACCAGTAAATACTAAAAGACCGTAATGTAATAATAATGCCCCAAAAAAACTAGGGATCACCAAACACCTGGTACGAGAATCCTAGCGCTCGGAATCATCAAACTGTAAATCATTACATGCATCGTGAGATGCAAGCCCTAGGCAAAGTGGACGTTAGTACATTTGAATTGCACTGGTATATAAAGCAACTGAAAGAAAGAATTATAAATACTGAAATTGAAACTAAGCTTATAACTGAAAATTGATAATTGGTACTGAAATGATACTATTGAAACAAAAACTGAAATGATAACTGATAATTGAGGTGATAACTGGTAACTGAAATGATAACTGCTAATTGAACTGAACAAAGGAACTAAGGATATGAATACTCCCTCTTCTGAATGATGAACAACCTATTTATCTGAATAAGCTACGACCTCAGGCCCAATATATATGTGCACAAGCTACGACCTTAGGCCCAAGTATACGTATACATAACTATGGCCTCATGCCCAAAAATGCATAAAGCATAAACTACAACCTCATGCCCAAAAATGCATAAAGCATAAACTACAGCCTCATGCCCAAACATTCATAAAGCATAAACTACGGCCTCACGCCCAAGTATGCATAAAGCATATAAAATACAGCCTCAGGCCCAAATACAAGTGTTCAACATTCAGGGACTAAGAATCAAACTGCCATACATGACAGTGAAATATTGAATCATACTGAGTTACATAATACTAGAATACTGGATCACACTGAGTTACATAATACCGAAATACTGAATATAGACTGCGACATGTATTCTTGAACATATTATGAACACTGAAATTTCAACTATTTATGGCATATTGAGTAATCTATATTAAGACTCAGGGGAATCAAATCAAAGTCTATATTGAATACACACTTAGCTCATAACATTCAGAATAAAAGTGGCGTACAAGTTATGAAGCTAGAGAATAGAAGTTCTATAACTATTCAAGGAACATGGCTTAACTATATTTCTGAGGCAATTGGTAACGCCGTAAAAAATGTAGTGTAGGGAGAATCATTAAAATTTTCAAACATAGAGAGTTGTCCTCACATACTTTAACTTCCTGCTCTTGAGCATAATACAACATTCGCCATCCCTTTCTACTTTAAGCTATATCAATACAAGTCCAAGAGATTCCATATTGGCAATAATTCTCATGTTTTGGTTGCTTAGGCGTTTTCTCAAACAGTTGGTGACATAAAGCTTCATAGTCTTTATTAATGGTGTTTCTACACCCAACAAGCCATTCTCTTGATCCTATATAAATTCTAAATTCTCAAATTTCTTATAATCAATGTCATTCATCTTCACCCATAAGATAAATAACACCCTTAACCAATAATCAACAATCAAAAAGTACAACATATAATTGTTCATTCTTTTCTATCTAACCCATCAACTCATATCTCAAGAACTAGAGTCTATAATCATTAATCCAATAGTATAATCAATTAGAGGTTGAAGACATTACCTTTTTGAAGTTCAATCCTCTTGAATTCGAGTTCTAGGATTTCTTCTATCAACAATGATGTCCTAATCGAATATCTAATGATATGAAGGGTTTGCCCATGTTAATAAGATGTTGGAAATTGAAATTAACTTAGATTCACCATAAGAACATACCTTGGATGGTGGAGTGACCCTTAAGGAGTTTGGTTTTTGAGATTTCCCTTTTCTAGAGCAAGTTTTTATCTTTTAAGCTATTGGGGACGAATTAGGGCTTTAAATTGACCCCTCATGAGTGCCCCTATGCGCATGGTAGGCCTGATCGTGCAAAATGGTAGTAACACTACCTCAAAAGAAGCACGATCGAGCTTGGGGGTATCTCAGGGCGCGCATATCGCATATTGTTATGTAAAATGCGTGTAATGTTTTGCACAGAGCTCCATTTGGGTTCCACAATATATCTTTGGAAACCTATCTCAAAGGAATACAACCTTCATGCTTTGTGTTTTCACAAATTCCTTTCACATTTTCACTAAATCCTATTAGAAGAGAGACTTTCTGCAAACTTAGTCGATTTTGTCAAATCTTATGGACCTCTCTCTCCATCTTGATTCCAAAACAGTTGTTTCACCAATATCATCCATATAGGAACTCATATGTCTAAAATATCAAATTAATACCCATTTAACATATCCACACCTAGTCTGACTATACGGGGTGTTACATTATCTCCACCTTGGGATAATTTGTCCTCGAATGATCGTTCTGACTGTAACTTCTGCTAACTCGGGACCTTAAACGGGTATGGTGGAAACATGAAATTTCATTAACTCTTGCATACTAAACTGAATGGATACATGATTACTGAATTGTTGAGATACTAAATTGAATGATTACTGCATTGACTGAATATTGGTCTGCCATAGAAACATGAATACTGAACTAACATATGTATATGAATATTGAACTGGTACAAATAATTAAGTACTGAACTGACATCAATATTTGACTACTAAGCTGGCATGAACATTTGAGTATTGGACTGACATGAGTAGGTGAGTATTGAGCTGATATGAGTACCTGAGTACTGAACTGACATGAATATCTAAGTATAGAACTGGCATGAATATCTGAGTATTGGAAACTTGGATGTTATAACGTGACATGTGAAATACTGGCTGTACCACCGCTAATTCTGGTGGCAACTTCAACTCAAAATCTAATTGACTGTTCCTTCGCAAGATTCTATATTTCCCAAAATAGCAGGGAGTATGCTTCCTTTTCTTCCCAAATATCATAACATCTTTAATAGGAGAAACTTTTAGAAACACCCAATTATCAACTTGAAACTCTAGGTCTCTCTGCCGCACGTTCAAATTGGACTTTTAGCAGCTCAGAGTCATCTTCAAATGCGCTTTAATCAACTTAACTTTATATATAGTCTGATAGACCAAATTTGATCCCAACAACTCTTCTTTACCAACTTTGAACCAACCAATTGACGATCTATACCTTAGTCCATACAAAGTCTCGCACATGCCATGTTGGTGCTAAAATGGTAGGTGTTATTATTTACAAGGTCAACGAGGGGTATTGGATCATCCCAATATCTTTTAACATCAAGGACATATCCTCAACTGTTTGAAAAATGCGCTCTGCCTAGCCATCTTTCTTAGGATGAAAAACTTGTGCCTAATCCTTTCTGAAATGACTTGTGAAAGTTCATTGTAAACTTAGCACCAAATTACGAAATGATGAACCACGTAGTCCCATGCAATCAGACAATTTCCTTAATGTATAACTTGGTATAATCTTCTATTGAATCTGTAGTCTTTACTAGCAAGAAATGTGCTGACTTGGTAAGTGATTTACGATCATCCAATCAAATCATGTTTTTAAATGAGAAAGATAATCCCATTATAAATTTCATATTTACCATCTCCATTCAAAATATATGTATTCTGTGATAAAACACTAGGCTTTCTGTTGCTCAACTTTCACTTGCTGACAATTCAGACAATTGGCCACAAAGTCTACGACATTCTTTTTCATGTCGTTCAACCAATAAATCTCTTTGGTCATGATGCATATTTGGGGAAACTGGATGGAAAGAATACCAGGAATTATAGTCTTCTAACATGATCTTCCCTTTTTAAGTCCATATATATCTGGAACATACAATCTGTCTTGGTACCTCAAAGTAAATCATCTCCGCCTTATTCAAAAGCCATCATTTTATACTTGTGAATCTCCTCTTCAACTGCAATACATAGGTATCAACAAATTATTTCTCCTTCTCTTTGGCTAATAATGGGGAACAAGTCCCGTTCTAGACAATAACTCCATCATCTTCGGAGTCTAAAGTCGAACTCATATCTTGGCTGGTGAACTTCTTTAACCAGAGTTCTCTTATCTACCTCAATCATGAGTTATACTTTTCACACTTTCTCTTCTTAAGCACACCAGTACTCCGAAGACTCGAGCCTCGTGCAATGGCACTACCCCTGTGACACATAAATAAGCATGATTTTTTAGCTTTTCTGCGATCACTTTATTATCAATAACTAAGCTCGGTGATCATTCTAATAACTTTGTGTTTCTTACATATGCTATACATAATCCCTGTGGTAACTATACAATTTTCCCTCATTACCAAACAGATTTTCTTTTTTATATCCCATGCTAACTACTCGGGTTTCAAATTTCTAATTGCACTAACGGATGGTTTTTACATCACCACTTAGAGCAAAGGTCTTATACTTACGGATCCTTCACTTTTTTTGTTGGGATCCAAATAACTTTCCTTATTTTTTGCAATTCTTTGCACTCTACATCAATGATGACTCCTTCCAACTTACTTATGAGAAATCTTTCTTACTAGAAAAAAGTAAATTATTTACTTAACGGAAAGCTAATGTATTCACAACTATCATACACAATCTTAATCATTTAACTCTGCTTACACTATCAAATCTTGGGGAGACCCATTTTCGATAATTCTTAAAGGCTATTCTTCTATAGTTTGCTCTCCCATTTCTAGCTAATATTTTTCCCACTGCCACTATAATTCAGGTTTAACTTAAACTTTTCGGTTCTGACATGCGTTTGGTGTGTCAAACTGTTACCAACTCTCTATTGTTAACTTTACTAAGTAGATGAAATTGTAACTCTACTAGCTGTGCTGAAAGTGTTGATTCACTGTATCTACTTAAACATACTAACTATGCTTTTACTAACTACCTGCTAGTGTCATGTGTTCATGTTTTGCTTTGAATAACTAAAGTGAAGCATAAGGCTATTTCTAACTTCCCTCATTATCCGGCCCTATTCTATGGTCACATACTATCCTTTTTTTCTAAACTATATGCATAGATCACACATAGGAAATTCATCTGTCTTAAACAATATTAGAATACCTTACCCTAAACTTTTTGTATACAAAATCATATCATAATATAAACATTCGCGGTAATTACTTAGTCACGTAACCTAAGGGGGAATTGACATATCTTTTATCTTACATCAATATCTGCTTCTTATAGTAACTTACTAACGTGGTACTTCTAGTTATGATTTGAATAAATATGAAAAACTTAAAATCGTTCCTTTGAAATTCACTATTGGCTGCTCTTGGTTCTCATTTAATACATCATATCTTCAAGTTATTTGCATGAGTTGTATGAAATCATATATTTGGTAATACAAACGTTTCTGACTCCTAGGTATTTTGTCCTTAGGCTCTTTTCTGTCAAAACTATAGTGATCAATTTTGTGCCCGTTGCGGTTAAATCTTTAACACGTTATACCATGGGGTTTGACATCTAAACTATCATTATCCAACTTGTGGCGCCATTTCTAAGAATTAAAAATGAAATTGTTCTAGGAGGTAAAACACATACGAATACACTGCCATGTACAAATTTATCCTTCAAAGTATACCATCATACGATAAATCACTTACTGCACCATCCGACGATTCTTGGGTCTTAATCCAAACCTAAAGTATTCGAAGATTTCACTATAATTACTGTTACTTACATTTTCTTTGAGAACCCATATGCATTACTGTATACTCACAAGACCAAAAATTTTGAGATGCTAAAAATGGGATATTTGGTAAACATATAACTAAATACGTGCGTACTGAATAACCATAAATTTGCTAACTGAAAGACTATATAACCGGTAACTGAGGTAAATTGATGACCATAAGACATGATAATTGCGTTTGTACTTTCTGAAAAAGGTTATGCTCTAATCTGTACTACTATCCATTGCATCCCACTTTTAACATCCTTTCAACTCTCATATTTACCAATTTGTACTCTATAATTATACCCCAATAGGAAATTATCCTCTCTAGAACCTTAGGTGTCTCCTGTGTGTCGCTTAGGCATCCAATACGTTTGGATTCGATAGGAAGAGAAGGTCAACTAATGCTCTAAGCTTCGTAGCATGATCTAGAGTAGAAAGAAAAGAGACAATCATGGATGTCTTGGTATTTAACCTATATGACTGGTTGGCATGCACATATAAAGGAAACTCCATTGGACACGGCTTCATAGACTCCCTAAGACTTTTAAACCTAGGGCTCTGATACCAAAATTTGTCATGTACCGAACCTGGGTCTGGACATAACACGACACTCGGTGCCTAACTATATGTGACCGAGTGAACCAAATGGCTGGCTAAATCAACATGTGATATTATAACATGCTTAATGCGGAAGATAAACTAACACATACTGATATACTGAAAGTCTGGATGATGTAAATCAAAGTACGAGAAATACTGAAACAAAGTCTAAAACATATGTGTAGCCAACATTGCTTAACATGAAAAGCCTGGGACTATGTCTAATTGTTACTCTAGTCTATGAAGCCTCTAATGAAATACAGAAAATACTGATTGTTTGTAAATACTAAAAGATCGAAAAGTAATGATAATGCCCCGAAAGAACTAGGGATCACCAAGAAGCTGGTACGAGCATCCTAGCACTCTGAATCATCAACCTATAAATCCTTACCTACATCATGAGATGCAGGCCCCGGGAAAAGGGATGTCAGTGCATTTGAACTGCACTGGTATGTAAAGCAACTGAAAGAAAGAATTATAAATACTGAAACTGAAACTAAGCTGATAATTGAAAATTGATAATTGGTAATGGATGATACTATTAAAACAAAAACTGAAATAATAACTGATAACTGAATTAAACAAAGGAAGTAAGGATATGAATACTCCCTCTTCTAATTGATGAACAACATGTTTATCTGAATAAGCTATGGCCTCTGGCCCAATATATGTGAATGGCCTTGGGACCAAGTATACGTATACATAACTACGACCTCAAGCCCAAAAATACATAAAGCATAACTACGGCCTCAGGCCCAAACATGCTTAAAGCGTAAACTACGGCCTTGGGACCAAGTATGCATAAATCATACAAGCTACAACCTCAAGCCCAAATACAGGTCTTCAACATTCATGAATTGAGAATCAAACTGCAATACATGATAGTGAAATACTGAATCACACTAAGTTACATGATACTGGAATATTGGATCACACTAAGTTACATAATACTGGAATACTGAATAGGACTAGACTGAGACATGTATTATTGAACCGATTATGAACACTAGAACTTTAACTATTTATGACATACTGAGTAACCTATATTAAGACTCAGGGGCATCAAAACCAAGTCTATATTGAATACGCACTAAGCTCACAACGTTCAGAATGAAAGTGGTGAATGAGTTATGAAGCTAGAGAATAGAAGTTCTACAACTATTAAGAAATGTAGTATATGGAGAATTATTAAAATTCCCAAATATAGAAAGTTAGACTCACTGTCACGACCCCAAATCCGGTCGTGATGGCGCCCAACACATTGCTAAGCCAGCCTGACCAATCCATATCAACCACGGAGCTAGAAGCTCTCTTTAACCCATTTAAGCAAATTAATTCAAGAAATAACAGCGATATATATAACGAAAATGGGGAACCAAGTCCCATAATACATCAACTCCCATAGACCAAGGGTCAAGAGTCATGAGCCTCTACTGAACATGAGTGTATAAAGGTTTACAAAATACCAAGTGCGGAAAGAAATGTCAATACAAAATCAAAAGACAGTAGGAAGGGATGTCGGGTCCTGCGGACTCTGCAGCTACCTCGAATATCCACAAACGTCGCCTCGCACAGCTACTGGATCACTGCTGAGAGGTACCTGGATCTGCACACAAAGTGCAGGGAGTAAAATGAGTACCGCCGCACTCAGGTGGTAATAAACAAGAGTAAGACAGCGGAGATAAGAAATCCGTAATAAAACACTATGTAAAGCTACAATCAGCTACCCTGTCATAGAATTAATCTTCACCGTACCTGTACCAACAAATACCAATAAATAGCATAACAATAGCAGATGTAGCTAAATGCAATGCAATGCATGATATGACCGCTACGGCGTGTAGCCCGACTCCAATTTTTGGGTACCCGTGCTCACTGTGGGGGTTCAGACTCCAGAGGGGCTCCTACAGCCCAAGCACATCTCATAGAGATATTCTCGCGGCGTGCAGTCCGATCCAACATATATCCTGCTGCGGCGTGCAGCCCGATCCACTACTAGTCAGCTAATATGCAGATACAGCCTCGCAGGCTCAAAAGTAGTTTTTGAAAACTCTTTTATCATTTTTCAGTTGGAAAACAGTAATATCAAGTTCCAGAGATTGGAATTGGCATGATAACAAAAATATCTGCGGACTAGTAGTAAACTAGCATGTCTATATGATAAGACAATGATAACGATCCTCGCGGGATCCAATAACCGGCTCACGGCCCACATGTATAATCAACCGCCCAAGAAGGGGGTTCCTCGGCTCAAGAGTGGCCATTATCACAATATATATATACATATATGCGACCATCCGAGAAGGAGGTTCGACGGCTCTAGAATAGCCAATAATACAATATCAACAGGTTGGACTAATATATAGTCTCCAATTCATGATCGACCCCGCACTCTCAAGAGTGTGCGTGTCTCGCCGCTATACAGCGTCACAAAGTGGTATACCGGGGTTTCGAACCCGCCGGTCATCACCCACATCTATTACTCACCTCAATACGGCGCGACGACTACTCCGCAATGCCCTTGCCACGAGAATCAAGCTCCTCGTGTGTAGAATCTAATCAAATAACAATAATTATATCAATTACGGTCAAAGAATCATAACCCACTTCAATTTATATGAAATTCGCATAATTACACTAAGTTGGTAAAACCCGACCCCGGGCCCCACTGCTCGGAAAATTCCGAAATTAGCACCAACGCGATCCTTATCTCGCCACGAGTCCGTGCATATAAAATTTATCGAAATCGGAGTTCAAATGGCCTCCCAAATCCAAAATTCCCGTTTTCAATATTTAGGCCACATTTCTTCAAGATTTCAACCCAATTTCATGAAGATTGATGTTAATACTACCATAAATTGATGTTTTTGAGTCAAGAATCTTACCTCCGACGAATACCCGATGACTTCTCAGTGATTTCCTCGAGTTTTCTTCTCTCTAGGGCTCAAATGTGTGTTTTGGGTTAATGAACCCGTAACCCTCTGTTTCTGGATTAAATTCACTGCCAGAACTATTTCTTCTACGTGATCGCGATCATCTTCACGCGATCGCGATGCTCAAAATCTCGGCCTCACGCGATCGCGACATTACTCACGCGATCGCGATGCACAATCACCCTGCTTCACGCGATCGCGTCCTTAATTCCTGCGATCGCGTAGCTCATTTCCCCTGGACCCATTTCTACTTCTACGCGATCGCGTAGATAAGCATGCGATCGCGATGTACACCCGTTTTCTTCTACGCGATCGCGACTGGCTACCCTGCGATCGCGATGCCCTGGCCCCCAGCTCTACGCGATCGCATCCCCCTCCCCGCGATCGCGGAGAGAAAACGCTTGCTGTGTTTATGACAGCAACTAGTTTTTCTCTTTTCTTCCAAAAATGGTCCGTTTGGACCCCCGGATTCATCCCGAGACCCCCGGGACCCCAACGAAAATCACCAACATATTCCAAAACACGATACGAACTTGTTCCAATCATAAAAACACCCTACTAAACATCAAAATCTCCATTTACTCACGGATTCAAGCCTAAGTTTCTTCAAAACTTTCAAAACTAACATTCAATCCAAAACCCGATCAAACGATGTCCGAATGACCTGAAAATTTGCGGACATATCCAAAATCACATAACGAAGCTATAGAAATTGTCGGAATTCCATTCCGACCCCCGGATCAAAATATCACCTACCATCCCGTTTTCGCCAAAATTCAACCTTCGCCAATTCAAGCTTAAAACTACACCGGACCTCCGAATTCAATTCCGATTGTTCTCCTAAGTCATAAATGATCCCCCGGAACTAGTCGAATCATCCGAATCCGGTTCCGAGCACTCTAACTCAATAGTCAACTCTTGGTTGACTTTTCATATTCAAGCTTTCTTCAAACATGCTATTTGTTTCATTTTCAATCCAAATCACTCCTAACTCACCCGATATACTCTAATAATGTTTTAAAAGCATAATATATGAAAATGTAAGGTAACGGGGTGGTAATTCCCGTAACGACGGGCCGGGTCGTTACATTCTCCCCAACTTAAACAAACGCTCGTCCGCGAGCGGGTTAAGAAACATACCTGGATTCTCAAATAAATGTGGGTATCTGCTCTGCATCTCCTTCTCAGTCTCCCAAGTTGCTTCCTCCACGGGACGACCTCTCCACCGCACTTTTACCGAAGCTATGTCTTTGGATCTCAACTTACGAACTTGTCGACCAAAATGGCTACCGGCTCCACATCATAGGTCAAGTCCTCATCCAGCTGTATCATGCTGAAGTCTAATACATGAGACGGGTCTCCGACATACTTCCGGAGCATAGATACATGGAACACCGGGTGAACTCCCGACAAACTGGGTGGCAAAGCAAGCATATAAGCCACCTCCCCAACTTTCCTAAGCACCTCAAAAGGTCCAATAAACCTCGGGCTCAACTTCCCTTTCTTTCCAAACCTCATAACACCCTTCATAGGCGAAACTTTCAGCAACACCTTCTCACCTACTGAATAAGACACATCTCGGACCTTCCGGTCTGCATAACTCTTCTGACGCGACTGAGCTGTGCGAAGTCTCTCCTGAATCACCTTCACCTTATCTAAGGCATCTTGGACTAACTCCGTCCCTAACAACCTAGCCTCGCCGGGCTCGAACCAACCAACTGGAGACCTACACCGCCTCCCATATAAAGCTTCAAACGGTGCCATCTGAATGCTGGACTGATAGCTATTATTGTAAGCAAACTCCGCCAAAGGCAAATAATCAGCCCATGTACCACCAAAATCAATGACACAAGCACGCAACATGTCCTCCAATATCTCAATAGTACGCTCGGACTGCCCATCCGTCTGTGGATGAAATGATGTGCTCAGCTCTACCTGTGAACCCAACTCTCGCTGAAATGTCCTCCAGAATTGAGATGTGAACTGGGTACCTCTGTCTGATATAATGGAAATAGGAACTCCATGCAATCTCACTATCTCACGGATGAATATCTCTGCCAACCGCTCTGAGGAATAAGTAGTACACACTGGGATGAAGTGAGCTGACTTAGTCAACCTATCCACCACCACCCAAACCGAATCAAACTTCCTCGCTGTCCGAGGGAGTCCACTAACAAAGTCCATAATTATTCTTTCCCACTTCCACTCCGGAATATCAATATGCTGGAATACACCACCAGGTCTCTGATGCTCATACTTGACCTGCTGAGAGTTTAGACACCGAGCCACATGGCTCACAATATCTTTCTTCATCTTTCTCCACCAGTAATGCTGCTTCAAATCCTGGTACATCTTCGCGGCTCCTGGATGAATAGAATACCGCGAGCTGTGGGCCACCTCCAGAATCAACTCACGAAGGCCATCAACATTGGGCACGCATATCCGGCCCCGCATCCTCAATACGCCGTCACTATCAATGGTGACATCTCTAGCATCATCATGCTGAACTCTGTCCCTAAGGACAGCCAAATGTGGATCATCATACTGGCGCTCACGAATACGATCATATAGAGGTGACCGAGATACAACACAAGCCAATACCCTGCTGGGCTCCGAAATATCTAACCTCACTAGCCGATTGGCTAGCACCTGAACATCATAAGCAAATGGCCTCTCCTCAGCCGGAATATATGCCAAGCTCCCCATACTGACCGCCTTCCGGCTCAAAGCATCGGCCACCACATTGGCCTTCCCCGGATGATATAATATAGTGATGTCATAATCCTTAAGCAACTCAAGCCACCTCCGCTGTCTCAAATTAAGGTCTTTCTGTTTGAACAAGTGCTGGAGACTACGATGGTCGGTATACACCTCACAAGACACACCGTATAAATAGTGCCTCCAAATCTTCAAGGCATGAACAATGGCGGCTAGCTCCAAGTCATGAACAGGATAGTTCTTCTCATGCGGCTTCAACTGCCGAGAAGCATAAGCAATCACCTTACCTTCCTGCATCAACACACAACCTATCCCCACTCTCGAGGCATCACAATAAACGGTATATGAACCCGAAGTTGATGGCAATACTAACACTGGAGTTGTGGTCAAAGCTGTCTTGAGCTTCTGAAAGCTCTCCTCGCACTCATCCGACCACACGAATGGTGCACCCTTCTGGGTCAATTTAGTCAATGAAGAAGCAATGGATGAAAATCCCTGAACAAACCGGCGATAATATCCCGCCAAACCAAGAAAACTCCCGATCTCTGTAGCTGAGGACGGTCTAGGCCAACTCTGCACCGCCTCTATCTTTTTCTGATCAACCTGAATACCATCACGAGACACCACATGTCCCATAAATGCCACGGACTCGAGCCAAAACTCACACTTGGAGAATTTAGCATATAGCTTCTCCTCCCTCAATCTCTGCAACACAGTACTCAAATGCTGAGCATGTTCCTCCTGACTACGGGAGTAGACTAGAATGTCATCAATGAACACAATCACAAACGAATCCAAATAAGGCCTGAACACACTGTTCATCAGATGCATAAATGCTGCTGGGGCGTTGGTCAACCCAAACGACATCACAAGAAACTCATAATGACCATATCCGGTCCTGAATGCAGTCTTCATAATATCCGAGTCTCTGATCTTCAGCTGATGATAGCCTGAACGAAGATCAATCTTAGAAAACACCCTCGCACCCTGTAACTGATCAAACAAATCATCTATGCGCGGTAGAGGGTACTTGTTCTTCATCGTCACTTTGTTCAATTGCCTATAATCAATACACATTCGCATAGAACCATCTTTCTTTTTAACAAATAATACCGGCGCACCCCACGGAGACACACTAGGGCGGATGAAACCCTTATCCAGAAGCTCTTGAAGCTGCTCTTTTAGTTCTTTCAACTCGGCCGGTGCCATTCGATAAGGAGGAATGGATATGGGCTGAGTGCCCGGCACCAAGTCAATGCCAAAATCAATATCCTTGTCCGGCGGCATGCCCAGCAGGTCTGAGGGGAATACATCTGGGAAATCCCTCACAACAGGTACAGAATCAATGCTAGGAGACTCAGCTCCCACATCTCTCACAAAAGCTAAGTACGATAAACACCCTTTTTCAACCATCTTCTGAGCCTTTAAGAACGAAATAACACGGCTAGGGACGAAATCAGTCGAACCCCGCCACTCAATCCGAGAAATACCAGGAATGGCCAACGTAACTGTCTTAGCATGACAGTCCAATATAGCATGGTACGGAGACAACCAGTCCATACCCAATATAACATCAAAGTCCACCATCCCCAACAATAACAAATCTGCCTGGGTCTCCAGACCCCCAATAGATATAACACAGGATCTATAGACATGATCCACAACAATAGTATCACCCACGGGGGTGGATACATGAACATGTAAATCAAGACTACCACGAGTCGCACCCAAGTGATGTGCAAAATAAGAGGACACGTAAGAATATGTGGACCCCGGATCAAATAGAACAGAGGCATCTCTGTGACAGACAGAAATGATACCTGTAATCACTGCATCGGAGGCAACTGCATCACGCCTGTCAGGAAGTGCATAGAACCGTGCCTGGCCTCCACCAGATCTCTCCTCGCCCCTGGGGCGTCCACGAGAAGACCGACCTCCACCTCTACTAGACTGAGATGGTGCTGAAGAGGAGGGCTGATCCCTCTGCTGAGTCCTGCCCCTACGTAGTCGAGGGCAATGTCTCCTCATGTGGCCAAACCCCTCGCCGCAGAAGAACCCTGGGCTGAAGAAGTAGGTGCTGCACTCTGGGCTGGAAGGGCACTAAGTGATGACTGACTCTGCTGAAATCCCTATCGACCACGACCATAAGAACCTCCGCTCTGCTCTGGGCGGCCTGAATGGGCCTGTTAGACTAACCCCTCACAAACTGACCTCTTCCCTCAGACGGAGCACCACTAAAACCTCGAGAATATCGAAATCGCTTATCAATCGGCATTTGCTCTCGATCCCGCTGATGAACACCATCGATCCTCCGAGCTATCTCCACAACTTGCTGGTAAGGAGTCCCCATCTCAACCTCTCAAGCCATATTAGCCATCAATGAACCTCCTGATCCTCTCCCTATCGGTGGGGATCATCCATGTGGCATGCCAAGCCAACTGAGTGAATCTAAGCTCATACTGAGTCACAGACATGTCGCCCTGAATCAACCACTCGAACCGGCGACGTAGCTCCTCGCGACGAGACCGAGGTACATATTTCTCTAGAAAGAGAGTAGAGAACTGCTGCCATGTGAGAGGTGCTGCTCTAGCAGGCCTACGCCTCTCAAACTCCTCCCACCAATCAAATGCGGGACCAGCGAACTGAAATGTAGTAAATGAAACTCCGCTGGACTCAAGAATACCAGCCGTACGCAGCATCTTTCGACACTTATCCAAGAAACCCCGGGCATCCTCGCCCTCAACGCCACCGAAATGGGGTGGTCGAAGTCTACCAAATCTCTCAAGGCGACGTCGCTCGTCTTCGGGCATAACCTCAACCATATGCTCGGAGCTGGAGCTGGTGCAGTCGGAGGAATAACCGGTGCAACCACTCGAGCGGGGACGACCTCGGCATCCGAAGTCCTCGAACAACCGGATCGGTGTGCGAGCTGCAGCGGGTCCGCCGACCACCCCCGACCGAGATGTCGCTACGCATGGCGGTAGTCGAAACTACCCAAGCCAAACCGGAACACACCGATAATATCCGGGCAAGAGTCTCCCGAAGACCAGGAATAGCAATAGATATAGTCCGGCCCTGAACTGGGACCGCTGGAGCATCAACCACTGGGGGCCGCTCCTGAACTGGTACAACAGGCGGGTCAGCTGGCACTGCCTCACCCGCCCTACCTCTACCTCTAGCACGACCGCGCCCACGGCCTCTAACAGGTGGCAATGGAGGTCGTTCACCTCGTCCTGATGCTCGCGTTCTCGCCATCTGCGAGAGAATAGAATATAGAAGTTCAGTTCTCAGAACAACAAGATCGCACGACACAGTTCAAGAAAAGTGAAGTTTTCCTAAAGGTTCGCAGCCTCCCGAGGATAAGTACAGGCGTCCCCGTACCGATCCACAAGACTCTACTAACCACCTCAAGACTCATGAGGCCTAGTAAACCTAGGCTCTGATACCAACTTGTCACGACCCCAAATCCGGTCGTGATGGCGCCCAACACATTGCTAAGCCAGCCCGACCAATCCATATCAACCACGGAGCTAGAAGCTCTCTTTAACCTATTTAAGCAAATTAATTCACGAAATAACAACAATACATGTAACGAAAACGGGGAACCAAGTCCCATAATACATCAACTCCCATAGACCAAGGGTCAAGAGTCATGAGCCTCTACTGAACGTAAGTGTATAAAGGTTTACAAAAATACCAAGTGCGGAAAGAAATGTCAATACACAATCAAAAGACAGTAGGAAGGAATATCGGGTCCTGCGGACTCTGCAGCTACCTCGAATATCCACAAACGTCGCCTCGCACGACTACTGGATCACTGTTGAGAGGTACCTGGATTTGCACACAAGGTGCAGGGAGTAAAATGAGTACTGCCAGACTCAGTGGTAATAAACAAGGGTAAGACAACGCAGATAAGAAATCCGCAATAAAGCACTATGTAAAGCTATAATCAGCTACCCTGTCATAGAATTAATCTTCACTGTACCTGTACCAACAAATACCAATAAATAGCATAACGGCTAGCAGATGTAGCTAAATGCAATGCAATGCATGATATGACCGCTACGGCGTGTAGCCCGACTCCAATTTTTGGGTACCCGTGCTCACTGTGGGGGTTCAGACTCCGGAGGGGCTCCTACAGCCCAAGCACATCTCATAGAGATATTCCTGCGGCGTGCAGTCCGATCCAACATATATCTCGCTGCGGCGTGCAGCCCGATCCACTACTAGTCAGCTAATATGCAGATACAGCCTCGCAGGCTCAAAAGTAGTTTTTGAAAACTCTTTTATCATTTTTCAGTTGGAAAACAATAATATCAAGTTCCAGAGATTGGAATTGGCATAATAACAGAAATAGCTGCGGACTAGTGGTAAACTAGCATGTCTATATGATAAGACAATGATAACGATCCTCGCGGGATCCAATAACTGGCTCACGGCCCACATGTATAATCAACCGCCCAAGAAGGGGGTTCCTCGGCTCAAAAGTGGCCATCATTACAATATATATATATATGCGACCATCCGAGAAGGAGGTTCGACGGCTCTAGAATAGCCAATAATACAGTATCAACAGGTTGGACTAATATATAGTCTCCAATTCATGATCGACCCCGCACTCTCAAGAGTGTGCGTGTCTCGCCGCTATACAGCGTCACAAAGTGGTATACCGGGGTTTCGAACCCGCCGGTCATCACCCACATCTATTACTCACCTCAATACGGCGCGACGACTACTCCGCAATGCCCTTGCCACGAGAATCAAGCTCCGCACGCGTAGAATCTGATCAAATACAACAATTATATCAATTACGGGTCAAAGAATTATAACCCACTTCAATTTATATGAAATTCGCATAATTACACTAAGTTGGTAAAACCCGACCCCGGGCCCCACTGCTCGGAAAATTCCGAAATTAGCACCAACGCGATCCTTATCTCGCCACGAGTCCGTGCATATAAAATTTATCGAAATCGGAGTTCAAATGGCCTCCCAAATCCAAAATTCCCGTTTTCAATATTTAGGCCACATTTCTTCAAGATTTCAACCCAATTTCATGAAGATTGATGTTAATACTACCATAAATTGATGTTTTTGAGTCAAGAATCTTACCTCCGACGAATACCCGATGACTTCTCAGTGATTTCCTCGAGTTTCCTCTCTAGGGCTCAAATGTGTGTTTTGGGTTAATGAACCCGTAACCCTCTGTTTCTGGATTAAATTCACTGCCAGAACTATTTCTTCTACGCGATCGCGATCATCTTCACGCGATCGCGATGCTCAAAATCTTGGCCTCACGCGATCGCGACATTACTCACGCGATCGCGATGCACAATCACCCTGCTTCACGCGATCGCGTCCTTAATTCCTGCGATCGCGTAGCTCATTTCCCCTGGACCCATTTCTACTTCTACGCGATCGCGTAGATAAGCATGCGATCGCGATGTACACCCGTTTTCTTCTACGCGATCGCGACTGGCTACCCTGCGATCGCGATGCCCTGGCCCCCAGCTCTACGCGATCGCATCCCCCTCCCCGCGATCGCGGAGAGCAAACGCCTGCTGTGTTTATGACAACAACCAGTTTTTCTCTTTTCTTCCAAAAATGGTCCGTTTGGACCCCCGGATTCATCCCGAGACCCTCGGGACCCCAACAAAAATCACCAACATATTCCAAAACACGATACGAACTTGTTCCAATCATAAAAACACCCTACTAAACATCAAAATCTCCATTTACTCACGGATTCAAGCTTAAGTTTCTTCAAAACTTTCAAAACTAACATTTAATCCAAAACCCGATCAAACGATGTCCGAATGACCTGAAAATTTGCAGACATATCCAAAATCACATAACGAAGCTACAGAAATTGTCGGAATTCCATTCCGACCTCCGGATCAAAATATCACCTACCATCCGGTTTTCGCCAAAATTCAACATTCGCCAATTCAAGCTTAAAACTACACCGGACCTCCGAATTCAATTCCGATTGTTCTCCTAAGTCACAAATGATCCCCCGGAACTAGTCGAATCATCAGAATCCGGTTCCGAGCACTCTAACTCAATAGTCAACTCTTGGTTGACTTTTCATATTCAAGCTTTCTTCAAACATGCTATTTGTTTCATTTTCAATCCAAATCACTCCTAACTCACCCGATATACTCTAATAATGTTTTAAAAGCATAATATATGAAAATGTAAGGTAACGGGGTGGTAATTCCCATAACGACGGGCCGGATCGTTACATTCACATACCTTAACTTCCTGATCTTGAGCGTAATACAACGTTCGCTAGCCTTTTCAACTTTAATCAATATCAATAAAAGTCAATGGGATTCCACATTGGCAATAATTCTCATATTTTGGTTGCTTGGGCATTTTCTCAAATACTTGATGACATAAAGCTTCATAGTCCTTATTAATGATGTTTCTACACCCAACAAGCCATTATCTTGATCCTATATAAATTCTAAAATCTCAAATTTCTTATAATCAATGTCATTCTTCTTCACCCATAAGATAAATAACACCGTTAACCAATAATCAACAATCAAGTAGCCAAACCTATAATTGTTAAAGCTTTTCTATCAAACCCATCAACTTATATCTTATGAACTAGAGTCTATAATCATTAATCCAATAGTATAATCAATTATAGGTTGAAGACATTACCGTTTTGAAGTTCAATCCTCTTGAATTCGAGTTCTAGTGTTTGTTCTCTCAATAATAATGTCCCAATCGAATATCTAATGATATGAAGGGTTTACCCATATAAATAAGATATTGGGAAATTAAAATTAACTTAAAATCACCATAAGAACATACCTTGGATGGTGGAGGGATCCTTAAAGAGATAGGTTTTTGAGAGTTTCCCTTTCTAAAGCAAGTGTTTATGTTTTGGGGCTGTGGGGGACGAAGTAGGGCTTTAAAATGACCCCTCATGAGCACTCCCGCGCACCTGGTAGGACTGACAGTGCAAAATGGCAGTAACACTGCCTGAACAGAATCATGGCCGCGCTCAGGGCGCGCATATCGCATACTGTTCTATAAAATGCACATAACTTTTTGCACAGATCTCTGTTTGCGCTCCACAATATATCATTTAAAATCTATTATGAAGGCCTACAACTTTTATGCTTTGATTTTTCCCAAATTCATTTCGTATTTTTACTAAACCCTGATGGAAGATAGACCTTCTGCAAACTTAGTCAAATTTGTCAAATTTTATGCACCTCTCTCTCCATCTTGATTCCGAAATAACTATTTTTACCAATAATCATCCCTCTAGGAATTCGTATGTCTAAAATATCAAATACCCATTTAACGCATTCACACCTATTCGAAATGTACGAGGTGTTACAGATAGATTCATTAAACTTCAATTAATGGGCATGAATGATTACAAATGTTATAGATTTCACGAAACAGTTACGATTACCAATTATAACATTCCATTAATGTCATAATGACTTAGTCATAAAGGAAAAAAGACGTTGTACTTAGAAATGTCTATATAAGAAATAGAAATATCATTTGTATGGACACGTTCTGATTATCCTTGGAATACAATTGTTTACTTATGCTTTATGTTGATTACTTTGCTCCATACTTTAATTTTCCATTTTTATTACAATAATATTCCTTTTTTTGATTATTAGTAACCCGAGTACTTCTAAACATAGCTTTGACCGAAATTCTTATTCTCTAGTTAAACACAAATATTATGCTAAATTAGCCATATGTGGCTTTAAGGAGAGCAATGTTTTATACACACACACACTATATATATATATATATATATATATATATATATGTGTGTGTGTGTGTGTGTGTGTGTGTGTGTGTGTATGTATGTATGTATGTATGTATGTACTCCATACTTTAATTTTCCATTTTTATTACAATAATATTCCTTTTTTTGATTATTAGTAACCCGAGTACTTCTAAAAATAGCTTTGACCAAAATTCTTATTCTCTAGTTAAACACAAATATTATGCTAAATTAGCCATATGTGGCTTTAAGGAGAGCAATGTTATATATATATATATATATATATATATATATATATATATATATATATATATATATATATATATATATATATATATATATATGTATGTATGTATGTATGTATGTATGTATGTATGTATGGTAGAGGTAATTTTTACTATAATGAATTTTAATTACGGAAAAGGTTCATATATATTCATCTACTTTTAAATATTATTTATATTTACCCCCCTTTATACTATCTGACTTTATATACCTTTGTTGTTAGACATTTAAATAAAAATGTCCCTCTGTCTAATAGACCAGTAGGACCCAACAATCAAAAAGACACGTGGAAGCTATATACTCATTTATATATACCCATCTATTCAATCTAACCGAGACCCTTAAAAATAACCCACACCCGAATCGAGATATTTTCGCCTTCTTTATTTTTTTTTCTCCTTCTATGATCTCTAAAATCTTCCTTCCGAAGCAATAAAATCCAGCAAAAGTAACACTTCTCAATACTCAAACCTTTAAAAATAGATGCTAAGTGTTTAATACTTGACTAAAAGTAAAAGCCCCACTTTTCCTATGTATTAAATAAAAATAGAGTGAAACATTAAAAAGAAATTGAAAAACAGAGCGAAGAATTTGTTCTTGAAGTTGGCCAGTAATGGTGATCTCTATTTCTAAACTTGTAACAATGACCATTCACCATTATTTTTGTTCTTGTTGTCAGTGTTGAACGACATTGTAGCACTGTATCCTTTTCAACTTTTCTTTTATTTTCTATTTTTTGTTTTGCTTATGGGTACGGATAAAGTTGAATTATTTTTGGTTTTTATTTGTAAATAATGATTGAATTAGTGTGTATATGTGTGTGTTTTCTGTGTAGTTAAAGATTATTTTTTTCTGTTGCTTTTGTTTCTGGATATAGGTTAAAAATTGATTAGAGTTATCTTTTTGTTAGGGGTAAATAGCAAAAGTTAAATTTGTGCAGAGGTTTTAGTAATTGATACTCAGTTACAAAAATTATTTAAAGATGTCAAATTCGAAACTTCTTGGTGCAAAGGAAAAAGTAAACCCTCATAAATCTTAAGAATTGAGCGATAAAATCGAGAGTATACTTGTGATTTTCATGATTCTTTCGTGGTTACGAAAAGGCTAGCTAGCACAACTGCTACAACAAGAGAAGACCGAATAATACGTCTCATTTTTGTGATTTGTTTGTAGTTTTGGATTCAGGTGTGGGTTATTTGTAAGGGTCTGGGTTAGGCTAAATAGATGGGTATATCCAAATGAGTATGTAGCTTCCGCGTGTCTCTCTGATTGTTGGGTCTTACTAGTCTGTTAGACATATGGACCATTTTGTTTAGAAGTCCAACGACAATGGTATATAGAGTCGGATAGTATAACGTAGGGTAAATATAAATAATATTTGAAAGTAGAGGGATATATATATATATATGACACTTTTCACTTTTAATTAACATGTGTTATGTCATAGGCGGCTTTCCAGCTATGCCCCATGACCCTTTGGGCACGCCCTGTGGCGTCTTAGCAAGCCTCCCAACGCCTAGCGCCACGGACGGCCCCGTGGTCTTAGTCGTGCCAAGTGACAAGCGCGCGTGTACCTCTGTCGCCCCCACCGATATCCCTCGCCAGCGCCGAGCCGCAGGCAAATTCCAATAATACAGCGCGCGCAAACCGTGATGCCAAATACAATGCTGCTGAAAGACGCTGCCGCTGACAAAGGACATGTTCCTGCTTTGTAGGAAACTAAGTGCTTTGCATTGTAAATATAGAGTAGTTTATTTCATGCACTTACATTATGTCTCTACAGCTTTTTCTAGTCTAGTCGTGTAACTTTGAATTATTTTTTTTAAGTATTATTAGGGGGGATCAAGCAATCAAAACTTTCTAGCAAGCAATCAATTATCTGTACTGGTGTCTCTCCCCCTCGACACCGCCTTGCTTTTGTAATAGCTCATTTAATACAATCAAGCTTTCTTTCATTCTCAATTCTCATTTCTGTTCTCTTAATTTCTCTTGACATCGGTTTTCCCGTGCGGCAGTGACGTTCTAGTCTAGCGCACGGAGAGGACCTCAGTTGGCGGACAGCAACTGCCTTGACATCAGTTGCTTAGCCTTACGTTTCCCTTCCAAAGAATCTCAGGAAGGCGCCACGTAACAGTTGGTATCAGAGCCTAGGCTCGACATCGGACGAGGGAACATGTTTACATTACCACCATTTCTGACCATAGTGAATTATGGAGACCACATTGCGGTTGTCGAAGGTACGGTTGAGGAATTGCGGCTTACTGTGGATACAGTGCCTGAAATAAGAACCAGCCTACTGCAAAGATTGTAGGAACTGAACCGCAGGGTGCTTCAGGTCGAAGTTGACATTGAAAACATCAGTCGCGACTCCGAGGTAGATCGGCAAACGGCAGCCACAGAATCAGCTGAAATTTTTGACAAGCTCGAGGTGCTCCAACAAGGGTGTATCGAGGATTTATCCCTTAGGGCACAGGAAGCAGAAAAGATGACTGCCATGCAGCAAACTATTGACAAATTGGCAGATCAACTCAATGTTGTCAATGCTGCTTGGCTCTGAGATGGAAACCAAATTGGAGGTGCTATGAACTCCGCTTCCACAACAAATAAACTGAAAATTCCTAAGCTAAAGCAGTACAGTGGGGCTAGGAATGCCAAGGAAGTGGAAAACTTCATCTTTGATGTCGAACAGTATTTTGATGTTGTTGGGGATCTGGAGGAAGCTAAGAAGGTAGCAACTGCTGCCATGTATCTTCAGGGTGATGCTAAACTCTGGTGGCGAGTGAAGTATGAAGCCATCAAGGCCGGTGAAGATACTCTCGAGACATGGGCAGAGCTGAAGGCCGCCATACGCCTGCAGTTCTTTCCCCGAGAATGTAGAATACAATGCCAGGAGAAAACTACGGGAGCTTCGCCAAACAAGATCAGTGTGGGACTACGTGCGAGAATTCTCCGCACTCATGCTAAGCATACGCGACATGGGGGACAAAGACAAACTCTTCGCATTCATGGAAGGGTTGAAACCTTATGCTCGCGTTGAGCTACAGAGACAAAGGGTAGATACCCTTCCCAAGGCAATCCAAGCAGCTGAATGTCTTGGGGACTATCAAATGGAAGCTCGAAAGGACAGGCCTCAACCGCCTACCCGAACAGGGTTCAAAGGGGGCTAGCCTAGCAATGGTGGTTCTAGCAAAAATGGGGGAGATCGGAACTCAAGCAAATCTAGAGCTCCTTCCTCAAGCAACAACAGTGCCGCTTCAAACAACATTGACCGGGGGAGAAAGCCCCCTTCAGGATGTCGTCATTGCGGTGGACCACATTGGAATAATGAATGCCCGCATGCACAAATGAACGCCCATCAAGCCATTGATGATGGGACAGATGACGACTCAAATGATGCAGACCAGACTGAACCAGTATGTGCTTTTAATGCAATTGTAGGTTCCATCTCTAATGCATTAGAGGAGACTTGTGTTGGTATCAGTAAGAAGAAGGACCCGCGTCCAGTCATGAATAAAGGGAAGAAGAAGGCGAAGGAAGAGACTCCTCCTAAACAAGAGAGGACCTTAATGTTCGTTGAGATGAAGGTGAATGGCAAGCCCATTCGGGCCATGATAGACACGGGTGCTACCCATAACTACTTAGCCTCGACTCAGGTAGAGCGCCTTGGACTGGTTGTAGGGAAAGGCAAAGGCAGTGTTAAGGTTATCAACTCTCCACCCCAACCCGTGGGTGGAATAGCCAAGGAGGTACTAGTGAAACTTGGCCCCTACGAAGGAAAATTCAACCTGCGAGTGGTAATCATAGATGACTTTGAGCTGATTGTTGGACTGGAGTTCTTGAGGCAGACCAACACCATGCCTGTGCCATTTTCAGACATGCTACTGATGATGGGAACCAACGGGGCCAAGCCCTGCATTATTCCATGCATCCCCAGGAAGATGGCCGTTGAGAACATCTCAGCCTTGCAGCTGAAAAAGGGGGTCAAAATGAATGAGCCTACGTTCCTGGCAACCCTCTGCATTGAAGATATAGAACGCTCATCGGGCCTCATTCCTAAACCCGTGAAGGAGCTACTACTAGATTTTAAAGATGTTATGCCACAAGACCTGCCAAAGCGACTCCCGCCTAGGCGTACTGTGGACTATGAAATTGAATTGGTGTCGGGCGCGAAGCCACCTGCTCGGGCGCCCTACAGAATGTCACAACCCGAACTCACCGAGCTTCGGAGACAATTGACGGAAATGCTAGATACAGTGATCATTGTACCCTCAAAGTCCCCATATGGGTCCCCTGTTCTGTTTCAAAAGAAACATGATGGCAGTCTGCGACTCTGTGTGGATTATAGAGCTCTAAACAAGATCACAGTGAAGAACAAGTACCATATTCCGTTGATGGAAGACTTGTTCGATAGACTGGGTGGTGCGACGGTGTTCACCAAGATAGATCTCAAGACAGGTTATTGGCAAGTTCGGATCGCAGAGGGTGATGAGCACAAGATGACCTGTGTAACAAGATATGGGTCGTACGACTTCATGGTCATGCCGTTCGGCTTGACTAATGCTCCTGCCACATTTTGCACTTTGATGAATCAAGTCTTCCGGGAGTACATTGATGAATTTTTGGTGGTCTACTTAGATGACATTGTGGTGTATAGCCAAACATTGGGAGAACACCTAGTGCATTTGCGGAAGGTCCTAACTCGTTTGCGGGAGCATGAGCTATATGCCAAGCTGTCCAAATGTTCCTTTGCTCAAAAGCAAATTGACTTCCTCGGATATGTCATTGAGGAAGGACGCATCAAGATGGACCAACAGAAGATCCAGGCCATCACAGACTGGCCGCCGCCAAAGGATGTTCACGCCTTAAGATCATTCCTTGGCCTATGCAACTTCTATAGGCGATTTGTGAAGAACTACTCCCTCATTGCTTACGGAACTCCTCAAGAAGGTCACACCTTGGGATTGGGGACCAAAGAGAGTGGAAGCCCTCAATGCATTAAAGGCGGCTATGTCTAGTAGCCCCGTCTTAGCTCTCCCTAATTTGGCCAAGTCATTCGAGGTACAAACAGATGCATCTAACTACACTCTTGGTGGGTCTTGATGCAAGAAGGGCATCCCGTGGCGTACGAGAGTCGGAAGCTGAAGGATGCGGAGCGATGCTATGCCACCCATGAGAAAGAGTTATTAGCTGTCGTCCATTGCTTGCACCTCTGGAGGCACTATCTGCTGGGAACCCCGTTCGTGGTCAAGACAGACAACACAGCGGTCAGCCATTTCATGACCCAACCAAAACTGAATGGCCGACAGGCCAGGTGGCAGGAACTCTTAGCTGAATTCCACTTCAACCTAGAGTACCGCAGTGGAAAGACCAATCATGTTGTTGATGCACTCAGTCGGAGATCCGACCTAGCATCGGTGTGCCTACTCGCCACCCTAAGAGGGAGCGAAGTAGCCACCTCCATCAAGGACCAGGTACTGGATCTACTCACAAAGGATCCCGCAGCTCAGTATTTGGTTGATTTAGTAGGACTGGGCAAGACTCGCCAGTTCTACATGGAGGATGGTTTTCTGAAAGTCAAAGGGAACCGGCTTTATGTTCCAAAGGGAGGAGATATGCGGAGGACTCTTTTTGCGGAATGTCATGATACTCTGTGGGCTGGCCACCCCGGTGAATAACGCACCATGGCGCTGCTTCGTCGTGCCTATTATTGGCCTCAAATGGCCGACGATGTCGCTCGGTGGTAAAGTCTCATCTTGTGTGTTGGCCGAAGTTACAATAGTAACATTGAACCCTCGAATATGTTCGAAGATCTCGAAATGATCTTCCAGTTCGGGGGAGAATTCGCATGTGAAGACTTGTCTAGTATGTCAGAAGGACAAGTCAGACCGCTTGACACAAGCGGGACTCTTGGAACCTCTAGCCGTCCCAAAGAGACATTGGGAAAGTGTTTCTCTGGATTTCATCACCGGATTGCCCAAGGTCGGAGATCTCACAACTATCTTGGTTGTGGTAGACCGGTTTTTCAAGTATGCCACCTTTATTGCTGCCCCACAGTATATTTCAGCAGAAGATACAGCTCGACTCTTCTTCTCTCATGTTGTCAAGTATTGGGGCCTGCCCAAAGACATTGTTAGTGATCGCGACTCACGCTTTACCAGCAACTTTTGGACCTAACTTTTCAAGTGTCTTGGGCCAAAATTGAGCCATAGCTCAAGTTTTCACACGCAATCTGATGGCTAGACGGAGCGGTTCAATGGCATGTTGGAGGAATATCTCCGCCACTTTGTAATCGGATCACAGAAGAATTGGGTGAAGCTTCTGGATGCTGCTCAACTGTGTTTCAATTCACAAAATAGCTCTAGTACAAACAAAAGCGCTTTTGAAATTGTTACCGGACATCAACCGCTACTCCCACATACAGTGAATGCACCGAACATGGCTAAGTCTCCTCGAGCTGCTAGCTTCTCAAAAGAGTGGAAACAGAATCTGGAGATAGTGCGGAGCTATCTTGTCAAAGCTCAAAAGCGGATGAAGAAGCTAGCTGATCAGAATCGTCGCTTTGTTGAATATCAAGTAGGAGACAAAGTGATGGTCAAAATCCCAAAGCGATACTTATTTGCGGGAGTCCATGACCCTCGCCTATTGCAAAAATATATTGAACCCTTGTCCATCGAGAGGCGCATTGGGAAAGTTGCATACCGGATGGATACCCCAGCTTGGTGGAAAAGTCATCCAGTCTTCCATGTCAGTCTCCTGAAACCTTTTCGAGAAGACACGGAGGATCCTTCAAGGACCCAGCTTACAGTACCCAGCATCCGGGGTCCCAATTCAACCGGGAAAAGGCGTGCTGAAGCTATCCTTGATGACAGAGTGATTCATGCCTCAAGGAAGGATCACTAAGAATTCTTGGTAAAATGGCAGGGATGTGATACAGAAGAGAATACTTGGGAGAGGGGAACAAACCTCAAAGCCTACAAGAGCCTCATTGAAGATTATTTTTCAAGCAAGGCGCAGAGGGCGTCGCCAACTCAGGTGGGGGAGAATGTCATGGGCGGCTTTCCAGCCATGCCCCATGACCCCATGGGCGCGCCCCGTGGCGTCCTAGCTAGCCTCCCAATGCCTAGCACCACGGACGGCCCCGTGGTCTTGGCCGTGCCAAGTTACAAGCGCGCAGGTGCCTCTGTCGCCCCACCGATATCCCTCGCCAGCGCCCAGCCGCAGGCAGACTCCAACAACACCGTGCGCGTAGACAATGCCATGCGCAGACCCTGATGCCAAAGACGCTGCCGCTGACAAAGGACATGTTCCTGCTTTGTATGAAACTAAGTGCTTTGCATTGTAAATATAGAGTAGTTTATTTCATGCACTTACATTATGTCTCTACAGCTTTTTCTAGTCTAGTCGTGTAATTTTGGATTATTTTTTTTAAGTATTATTAGGGGGATCAAGCAATCAAAACTTTCTAGCAAGCAATCAATTATCTGTACTGGTGTCTCTCCCCCTCGACACCGCCTTGCTTTTGTAATAGCTTTCATTTAATACAATCAAGCTTTCTTTCATTCTCAGTTGTCATTTCTGTTCTCTCAATTTCTCTTGACATCGGTTTTTCCGTGTGGCACTGACGTTCTAGTCTAGCGCACGGAGGGGACCTCAGTTGGCGGACAGCAACTGCCTTGACATCAGTTGCTTAGCCTTACGTTGCCCTTCCAAAGAATCTCAGGAAGGCGCCACGTAACAGATAGCATGTTCGTTATCTTTCTATAACAACAACAATAACAAATTCATTGTAGCCCTACAAGCAGGATCTGGGCCACAAAGGCGGATCTAGAATTTCAAGATGACGGGTGCACTAGTGGATACATTTGACGAATCTAACTTTAGTCTCTTACCATGAACCTACTATACTTTTGAAATATAGGTTTAAATTATATTTTTTTTTTAATTTTTAGTGATTTTCACACACACACACATATATGTATGCACTTTGCCGGAAATATGACCGTCCAAATTGGGATTTGAACCGACAGTTTTACTTGTAGATGTGCACAAATATAATTATTGCACCATATGAGTCTTTAAGTGTGAATTCACATAGATATATTTAAATAATTTTAAGGAATTATTTATTTTTATACGTGATTTCAGGAAATGAGCGCGAGTTCACGTGAACCCATACCTCCTAACCTACATACACCTATGATCCGAGAAGAATAGTGTGTATGCAGAACTTATTACATTTACCGTTGGCAGCTAGAAAAGTTGTTTCTAATAAGTTTGTTATTATTTTACAAGATTATTAACTCATGTTTATCAATAAATTTACCTATAATTATCTAATAAGTGCCATGATTTTGTAAGATACATTTATATAATCATTGACTCATTGTGTAGAACTGCAACTCATGTTTGAAATGTTTTCTTATGTCTTCTCACTAAGCACTGACGGCACATTTTCTCTTTTTACTTTTTAACCTCTGAGAGAATTTTAAAATAAACGATAGGAACGTTGCTCAGTTAACAGATGATGTACTGGGCATGATATTGTCCTACTTGGCCTGCACAGCATTGAATGCAACTTTTGGCAATACTAAGGTGGCAATTAAATTATTGTCATGCAAAAATCTAACTTTTCGACCACTGACATGCACATGATTTTTACAATGAGACTGGATATTCAAAGAAAAGAACATATAAACGGAAAAATCACAGTATCAAAAGGAAAATAAAACTGCCAATGTATTATAATAAGCAGCGAAAGCAATTTCAGTATCATAATCACATGTAATCTAGACAACTAACATAAATAAAATTTTACGGGTTACCTCTTGAAGTGTGAACAAAGTTCCTTTATCACGTGAGCCTCCAATTCTACGGTAATTCGATGAAATCTCCATCACCCGCACAATCATGATCTTTGAACGTTCCTCGGTCTTCTACTCTTACCCAAATAATATCCAGAAATAGCAATTTCGTGTGGGGGAAATTTCTAGGAAAACTTGGCTATTTCGGCCACCATGTACCACCCTCTCTAGGTGGAAAACTTTATGTATTTATAGCACAAGTTTTAAGGGTTAAAACCTTTTTCCAAAACCTGTTGGGTTTTCTTTTCCACAAGAAAAATGATTCATTTATTTCCTATTATTTAGGCACATTAGAGACCACACACTTTAACTAAACGCTCATATTATGGAATTAGTTTCTAATTTTTGAAATTAATATCTACCATAATTAATTACGAATTATTCCACTAAAATTCATAATTTCACTCCTTATTCAATTTGAAATTCATCCATTAAATCGTATTTAACTCCCCAGGTTAAGATTCAAATACTATTCAATTAAATTAAATTACTCACAATTTAATTTATTGATTATTTCTTTAGACTTTCTCGTTACACACGAGATTCTTTAGACTTTCACTTAACTTATTTTATGTGTCAGATACAAAATCCATCGATCGGGTTTACACATGAAAACTTATAAGCTTTTATAAAGGTGTATCATCGATCTCTAAACTGAAATATGGATTTCATCAACTAACTTTTACTTACCCAATGTACATTATTATAATCCAATTTACCAAGCATATTGACCCACGAAAGAATCTCACCTTTTAATAGAAAAAAACAATAATAATCTACACAACTACTAATAATTATATCAAGATTAAGAGCATAAGTACATTTAATGGCTAGAAAATTTATTTAATTAAGTCGGCATAAAATACTTATCTCTACTTTTTCCATTCAATATATTCAAAACGTACTAGCACAAGAAGTTGAAATTAAACCATTTTCACAATCAAGAAATTATATTTAATCCTGTGCTGCAATCATCCATGATGGTTTGTCTAGTTCCATCACTAGATTTTGAACTCACACTTTATACTTATATGAATCGATGATTTAATTTTTCGTGTATAAGCAAAACTCTATACACTAAATTATTTATTATATAAGCAAATGACATAGAATAATATATGATCTATTTAATATTTTATTAAAATTAAATAAATAATTATTCCATAATAAATACTATATCTAAACCAAATCCATGATTAATAGTATATATCCCAACAATATCACACATAGACTTTTAACCATGACAATTATTAGAATATACTATATCTAAATACATGGTTAATAGTATATGCCACAACAACTACCACGCAAAGGGCCGACCCAGTTCAATACCCACTTCGTGGGTGTCTGGGGAAGGAAATACTCTAGGCAGCCTTCCCCCTGCTTTTGCAGAGAGGCTGATTCGAACCCGCGACCTGACGCACCACGGCAAGCAAGCTTACCGCTGAGTCAAGCCGGCCCTTCGAACAAAACAACTACCACGTACAAAACTCAAATAGATTACACTACTAGAAAATTATGAAAAGTCGTCCACGAATATCGACCGATTGATTTTTGACTAACTTTATTCAGTCGAAATAAGTTGTTCGGTAAAATAGAGCGACCACCTTCAATGGCAAATTCCGACCGAATTGATCGGTTTGTTCAACCAAGAGTTGACCAATTTATTTGATACAATTTCTAGAAAATTTAATTATGCCGACCGAATTCGGTTATTACATTTTAAAACAATTTTTTAAATTTTTTTTATTAGAGCAGGTGGCATCTCTCGTCGTCTTCACGGAATTTATTCATCTGAATGAGCGAAAAAAGATAGCCGAACTCTCTTTGTTTCGGGATCGGAAAGGTCGGCCGATCAGGATCAAAGATGACTACCTAGTGGCGACGATCCCACTAGGAAGACCCGCCTTTCAGAAAAAAAAAAAAAGATAGAACAAAGGATGAATTTCTCTCAGAATTTCTCAATTTGACTGGAGAGGCAAGACAAGCATTGCGGTTAGACAGAGCATTCCTTCTATCTCTCAATGCTTTGACGACCCCAAAACTAGAATTAGCTGCAGACTTCTTGATCACAGCCAGGGTCAGTTCTAGGTCGGTCAATAAAATAATTTTTTATACTTTTATTAAAATTTAAGATACCGATCGATAGCGGTAGGAATTATAAAAATATAATAAGTTTAAAAAGGTAAATTCCGATCGGTTTTTAGAGTATGTAAGGCACTCACATAATGTAGTGTCATCTTAGTTATTTACACTTAGATGCTCTAGTGTATGACGTGCTTGGATGTTTTATTCTCGATTATCTTATCAGTATTTTGTTCAGATACTTGATCAGTGGATCAATTGAAAATTCAGATATATTCGAATAACCTAAGATATATCTTTTTTAATCACTTTATTATCGAAGGGGTATCTTGACGTAACTGGTAAAATTGACATCATGTGACTTGAAAGTCACGGGTTCGAGCGGTGAAAACAGCCTCTTGCATTGAGTTTTAATGTGTGTGGGATAAACAAGAAGACAATCAAAATTAAAAGAATAAACAATTAGTGTAACCCACTTGGTGAACTGTCGAGCTACAAGTCTAGATATACACTTTCATTCAAATGAATATGTTTTTTTTTTTTTTTGCTAATAATATGAGTATGAATTACAACAAGGAAAATCAATCTTTAAAAAGACATAAAAACATTGGATTAATTTCGTTTGTGCCGAAGGAATATATATTTAGAATTTTCCTTTTATCAATCAAACCCTTTCCTAAGCTATACAAGCTTCTTAGTTTTAAAAAGTTTTCTAGTTGTATCTCAGAACTATCTCCTAAAAAAAAAAACCAAAACTATCTCTAGTATAAATCTGGTTTTAGTTAGCTAACTTCAGGAAATCAAAGTTGGAAATGACATCAAGTAGTCACTTTTAAGCATATTGTTTAACATATATCCAGAGTTTATAATATATTTAGCCATTAGCCAATTGTTTTCAAATTTCAGGACACGATCTTCTAGAATGTAAACCTTAAAGTTCACACTTCAGGACTTCGTGTCCTAAAGTTCGAAGACTGTGTCCAGAAGTTCGAATCTTATATTCTGAATTTCAAATTAGCAGCTCAAAAATTCAGGATATTAAGTCTTCAATTTCCCCATTCAGGATACTTAATCTTGAAGTTTGAATGAGCTAACTAATCTTTAAATACATTGTAAATTATGAATAGCGGATTTAAAAGTGGCTATTGCTACACTTAGTCCAAATTAAACCAATGTTGATTATCCGAGCATTATGTGGGAAGTGTCTTAAATATAAATTTGTTACATATTGCCAATTATAAGGATATGATTCATCTTAGACCAAGCTTCATCCACTTCTTACTAGTTATGAACACGAATCATTACATGGCTGATAAAGTAAGTGTTGCGGAATATCATGGGTAAACTAGCACACAATCACATACTAAGCAAATAGAGAAGAAAAAATCAACACAAGGATTTAATGAAGTTCGGCTAAGCCTAATCCTTGTGGCAAAAGTAGAGAGAGTTTTCCACTATGAATGAGAAGAAAAACACAATACAATCTATAAAATCCCCAACTACAACCCCTATATATAGATTCTAAAAGGTCCCAAACATATATGAGAAATATTTTCCAATTTGACAAGGACTATAGGTTTTTCTTTCCCAAATCTGTTAGGGAAAAGGGGTTTTCCTAAATCTATAGGGACTATGGGTTTCCTAAAAATATAAGGAAATAATTCAAGCCAGAAATAACAGTAAGCTAAGCTTCACACGATCCTGATGAAATCTTCTTTTTGATTAAAACCTAATTACACACGTATGACATTCAAGACTAACAGTTTGATGAATACCTATATAAATTGTATTTTTTGTCATCGATCGATAGGGACGGAGCTAGAGCTTTGGTAACGAGTTCCCCGAATCTAACAACTTTAGTCCAAACCCTATATTTATCTCAAGAAGTACATTGAATACGTACAAATTCTTACTTTAAAACTCAGTAACATAAACGGTTAGAATCTCAAACTCGTACTTCAAATACTGATTTCGCTTCTATCGATCGTCTACTATTTGTATGTCTTTGAACCAAATACAAGGGAAAATCCTAAATAAGGAACTAGGCATAAGAAAATACTAGCCAAAAAAATGAGTTGGTAGATGATTGAGGGCACATGAGAATGCTATGTGTGGTTAACATAGCTTTTGTACAAACTTCATAAGGTTGTTATTATTCATAAAAAATAGTTCCCAATTAATTTTGACTTTAGGAATTATTATTAATTGAGGGATGAATTATATATGAAACTTTTGAAGATAGGGTTCTGTCATTTGGTCGTGTGGTAGCATACTGCTCTTCTCCTTTTTGTTTGTCTCTTTTAACTTTGTTTGTTTGGTTGTCATCAAGTCACGTGAATGCCCCTTTCTTTTCTCTTTAAAATAGTTTTAAAACATTCTTCAATTACATTTTCTTTGATCACAATCCTTATTTCCTTTTCCTTTCTTCTTTTGTCTCCCTTAGTTCCCATGATTCCTACTTTTAGAACTTCTTCTTCTTCTCCTTCATTTCCTTTTGAACTTAATAACAATAATGAGGTTCATGATCTAAGTCATATTAATGCTCTTGTTAGCCCTAGCTATCAAGTTGCTTCGTCATCTTCTTACTCGTCCTGTCAAACTTTCTTCAATAATTCATCTACTAATCAAGATCAAACAGGATATTATCATTCTCAATTTTACCAGCCACAACACCAACCCGAGGTATACATACAGGATTAGGGTTCTTAATTTGTGTTTCATATTGGATCGCGTTTCCTTTTCTAATTTTCTTAAATTTGGAGGTTTAACTTCTAACAATCACTTGGATCACGTTCTTTTTGTTGAAGAAATAATTAACTAAAAGTATGATATCATTTCTAATAATTTAAATTTATAGATCAGATAATCACACATTTCAACACTATTATTCTGAATTACCACCAAACACACCACCAACCTAAGGTACATACAAGAAAAGGGTTACCTTTTTTTTCATGTTGGATTGTGTTTTCCTTCTATTTTCTTTTTCGCTCTTTTGGGTTGTATATTTTTCACTATCGCTTGGATCATGTTAAATATATGCAAATTAAGTGTTTTTTTTTTTTTTGCCTTTATTAATTGTTCCTGTTGATGATATAGGTTGATAATTTTGCTTCAAGAAGTGGATCACATGATCATCTAGTGAAGAAAAACAAGGGACTCAAATTAACCTTGTGGAAGAAAGGTGATAAGTTGATGCAAAAGATGAAGAATTCAGATCATTCACATATCAAATTGAAGTTAGAAGATCAGAAGAAGCAACAATCATCTCCTAATTTGGAAACTGATTACAGCAGCAACAGCTCTTCCAACAACAGTAATAACAACAATATTCCAATTAGGGTTTGTTCTGATTGTAACACTACTAAGACCCCTCTTTGGAGAAGTGGTCCTAAAGGCCCTAAGGTAATATTTTTTCACTTAACTAATTATATGAGCCGCAAACCCCAACTTTTTTGAGACTGAAACATAATTATTGTTTATACGAGTCAAAGGATGTATATATTCCAACATTTTCAAGTTTAGTATTCTTTTATTCTTTGGGTTTAACTTATATGCACCGATTAATAGTTGAGCTAGGAGTTGTAACAAGGGTATTCAAAAAAATACAAGAAAATTATACATGAAATTTAAACCTGTGACTTAAAGCAACTTCTGAACACATTTGTCAGTATACTAGAAGTTAGTATTAAGGGGATCAATAATTTTAATGTATATACAAAAAAAATATTCTTGTTTGTCAATATAATTCACCAAGGAACAAAACATGTACACTGTCAGTGCATATTAAACAAATATAACATGTGATTTGCTTAATTTATTGTACTATAGGTCAATTTAACTCGATAATTGAAAACCCCACTTTGTATTTTTGGTAAAAATTCTTACTTAAACTCTTGAATGGTACAGTCACTTTGTAACGCATGTGGAATTCGACAAAGGAAAGCAAGGAGAGCCATGGCAGCAGCGGCAGCTGCTGCAGCTGCAGCAAATGGGACAAATTTCACGACTGAAACATCAACAACAACAACACAAACAGCAACAGCAACAGCAATGAAGATAAAAGTGCAACAGAAACAGAAGATGATAACTACAAAAGTGAATAAAAATCATGTTGTACCCTTCAAGAAAAGGTGCAAATTCATAACATCTACTACTACTGCTGCTGCTGTTGGATCATCTTCATCTACTATTAATAATGCACAAAAGAAGATTTGTTTCGAGGATTTCTTCGTCAACTTGAGCAACAATTTGGCGTTACATCGCGTTTTTCCACAGGATGAGAAGGAAGCTGCAATTTTACTAATGGCATTATCTAGTGGCCTTGTTCATGGTTGAGTAGTACTTAAATTAGGGTTATCATTAAACTTCTTGAGTTAATTAAAGGGATTAGCACTAAATTAGTAGTGTGAAATTGAGTTTGAGATTATAATGATAGCTAGAATAATTAATATTAGTGAGAGTGAGAGTTGTAGCCTGTAAGTCAAGCTACGTACGAAAATTTTAATAAGAAATTAAGTAGTACTAGTAGTAGTAAGTTTGATCTTGTGTGCTGGTGATCTTTGTAAGCTTATAATGATAGTTTTTGAGCAAGATGATAACAAGAACATTTATCACTTGTTCATCTATCTGCTTGTGTGATGATTTTCAAGTTTATTGAATATTCTCCCCAAAATGGAAAATATTACTTTTTAAGGGATATTTACACTGGTTAGATTAACTGTTTATGTTTTATGACCTGTATACATTGATTATATACATATTTGACATGAATTATACATAATATTATATATATCTATCATTATTTATAGTTTAAGAGGTTGGGTAAACAGAGGCGAAGCCAAAATTAAAAGTTTATGGGTTCTGAACTTGCCACAGTATCTATAGCTCGTCTTAGTTACTAAGTTCATAATTAAATGTTTATACATATTTAATGAATTTTCTAGTAGTAATACAATGTTTAAGCAAAAGTAACTAGGTTCTGCCACAACCCCACACTATATATAGGCTAGCTCCGCCTCTGTGGGTAAACGACATTTTAGGTTAGTTCTTCTATTCTTTTATATACTAGTTTATAGATATTACTATAATAAAAACAACAAACCCACTATAATCTCATGAGTGGTCTGGGGAGGTTAGTGTGTGTACAACTTTACCCTTACCTTGTGAATGTATAAAGATTATTTTTGATAGACCTTCCACTCAAAAAAAATAAGTTCATGGATATTATACAGAACAACTCTTTTTACCTTTTCTTCCTTTTAAAACGCATGACGGAAGTGAATTCTGTAAATTGACTAGTGTGACAATTACATACAAAATCTGAACATTTACTTAAATTATATTTTCAATACACCCCTTTACGCGCAGTCCTATTTTTATGAGTCAAGTACTCAAAAATTCTTTTTAATAACATGTGACAGTAAAAACATGAATTGAGAGTAAAAAAGTTTCTTATTTCAGTAAAATATCAGTCAGTACAATGATCAAGTTGACAAAAATATGTGGATGTTTAGGTTGGGTATATGTAAAGAGAGTATTAGGGTTTGGGACCAGCTTCACAAAAGAAAACAAATTAGGCTTTTAACAGAAATATAAAGTGACACTTACACTGTACACGGCTGGCATGAATGGTTCGTATCTATGAATAAGTATTCTGATGTTTCATTATAAGCAGTAGCTCTTGATGTTCGCAGAAGTCGTTTGCAATCTCAGGGATACAGTTTTATATACGGTTTCGGCAGAACTCAATATCTTTGGTTTATACATTGTATATTCATATTAGACAATCAACTTAACATGTAAAACTAAATTATCCTGGACCCAATAAGTTAGAATGTTTAAGGGGTATTATCATTTTTAGACCGCGTCTGAAACTATTTATATTTGACAGCTGAAAAAGTGTATAAAATTTGTATATAACATACTGAATGTATATATGTAAAGATATAAAAACTTCATACTTTTTTCGGGTTATTATTATTAGGGCAACACTACTAGAAATTCGGCCAAAATCAATCGCGGTCAACTGGCCGACTTCAGTCGGTCAAACAATTGACCAAAGTCAGTTGATTTTTAAAATATTTTATTTTTTAACTTTTTTTTTTAGAAAACCGACCAAGTTCGGTCTGTTATTTATTTATTTTTTTGGTGCAAAAAGAGGGAAACTATATTTTTGCAACCCACAAATTTATTTTTCAAGAAACCGATCAACTTTGATCGGTTTTTATTAAAAATAATATTAAAAAAACCAACTGAAATAGGTCAATTATTTTGGTCGATTGTATTAAAAAAATCTATCGATTTCGATCGTTAATTTATTTTTTTAATAAAATTGACTGAAATCGGTCGATTATTTTCGCGCGAAAATGCAATTAAATAGTATAAATAAAATAAAAGAATGTTTCAAGTCAAAATGCACCATTGGTCTAGTGGTAGAGTAGTAACCTTTAGCTTCCATAAAGCAGAACCCAATTCGATACCAAGATTGTGCATTTTTTTATTACATAATTACGCTGCTCGGTTTTTTTCGATAGATTCTTTTTTCTTTTTTGGTCATTGTGGAATTTAATTGTCTGACCAAAATCAGTCGAAAAATACTGACCGAAAACGGTCGGTTGGCTCTACCGACCATACAATTATCGACTGCCATGAATCGAATGGTTTTCAATCAATTTTTATCAATTACCAACCAACATCGGTCGATTTTGGCAATCAATTCCCCCTTTTTAATAGTGTACGTACGTACTTTTATAAGAAAATAAGGGGGAGCTACAGGTTTACATACGGACTCGGCAACACTCAATAATTGTAACTCTTATGCTGTATATTTGTATTAAAAATCTATTTAACATTTATAAATATATTTATAAATGTTTTAGAATATAAAATCATAAAACGCAAAATCTTGAATCGTCCTTAACTGAAGTAGAAAGTACTACGTACTTTTATATGAAAATAAATGCAAACTTTAGTTTTACGTATACGAATTCGGTAAAACTCAATAACTTTGGCTTATCCGTTGTATATTTGTATTGGATAATGATCAACCTAATATGTAAGAATAAATTATTCTGGACCAATAAGCTGTATATTGTGGAATATAGAACAACATTAACAACAACATACCTAGTGTAATCTCACAAGTAAAGTTCGAAAGGGTAGTGCGCAGACCTTAGCCCTACCTGGAGTAAGGTCCACGAACGTAACTCTTTAATTCAAATTCTTGTATCCGTCTTTGAACTTATGTAGAAACTAGAAAGTGGCAAGCGCTTTGATATGAAAATAAGGGGGAACTACAGTATTTCATATGGATTCGACAGAGCTCAATAACTTTGGGTCATCCATTATTATATATTTATGTTAATTAAAAAATCAACTTAGCATGAAAAAATAAATATAATTATTCTGGACCAATAAGCTGTATGTTTTGAAATCTAGAACTTATTAACTCAAAATCCTAAACCTGTCTCAACTGAAGTAGAAAGTAGTATGTACTTTAATATGAAAATAAGAGAAAACGAAAAGAGATAAAAAAAGCTATCAGAATTTCTTATTTTTTTCACTGTCAACTCACCCTCATCCCAGGGTCCCCTACAACCCACAACAGTAGAAAACAAAAAAAACTTTGAACGTTATCGAAATGTTACAAACACGTACGTCTGAATTTTCCTTCTTACTTTTTGCAGTAAATTAGGAGGCTTTTGCGTTCTTTCATTTCATCTGATTCTATTAGAGTCAACGTGAAGGGAGGACACGATGCATTAGCTATTTACGAGTATTAGTAATTTCATTCCACCTTAAATTGTATATATTAACCCAAATGACTCGCCCAATCCGTTTAAGGTTGGGCTTGTTATTGACCCGCTCATTTATTGAAATTAGCTCATCTTGACCTAATTCATCTCAAGCCATTTAAAGTTAAGCTAATTTTTAGCCCAAATTGATCCGATCGATTTTCGACCGTTTTCAATTCGTCGAGAAAAGAATGGTCGCAAATAGAGAGAGACCACAGTATATCAATATTTCCGACCGAAGTCGATTGGTAATTGTCAATGCATTTTGACCAAGTTATCTAACACAAAATAATCTTACTGCCGTAATCGCTCGGTATAGTTGAAATATTTTTGAATCGTGGGTTAACTAGCACACAATGACACACAAAGCAAATAGAGAAGAAAAATCAACACATTGATTTAACAAGGTTCGGCTAAGCCTAATCCTCGGGGCAAAAGCAGAGAGAACTTTTCACTATGAATGAGAAGAAAAACACAATACAATCTATAGGTCCCAAACATATAAGAGAAAGATTTTTTAATTTGACATTGACTATAGGTTTTCCTTTCCTAAATCTATTAGGACAATGGATTTTCCTAAACCTATAGGGACTATGAGTTTTCTAAAGTACAAGGAAATAATTTAAGTCACAAATAACAAATCTTCTCCTTGGCTTGAATTCTCTTCATCAACAGGAACAACGTCTCTCTACCTTGCCTCGCAAGGGCTCTACCCATTGCCGCACATATCAATCAAGTATAGGAAATGCCTAAACTTGTTAAGAGACTCAATCTCTTTAGCCATAGCACTAATTTGCCAATTTGGTTCTGTACTCTCAATAGCTTCTAAGTAGCTATAACACTCAAATACATCAACAATCTCTGCAACTGCCACAACAAATTCTACAGCAAATTCCACTGGATTCATATATCCAAGAAGATTTCCATCAATTACGCTTGCAAACGTTTGCGATCGGTTGATGTGAGCACGTGATTTTTGCCCTACGTAAGAATTACTCCCAAAATATTCAAAATAAAATAGTTTTGTGTTGAGCGTGATCTTTGTGATTTTGTGTGTTGTTTTTCTCTTATTATTTGCATTTTTGTGTGTGCATTTCTGTATTTAAATGAAATACAAAATATTTGCATTTTTTTTATATAAATTCATGTTTGTAATTTAGAGTAAATTAAATTTTTTTTTACGAAAATGAAAATAACAAAAATTATGTATCTTTTGCATTTTTTCGCTATTTAGTATCCAATTGTGTGATTTTATTTTTTGTGCTTTAATTGTGTGTGCGATATTTATTATTAAGAATTGATTTGTATTTGTAAAGATAATTTTTGGTTCTCAATTTAATCTAAGATTTGATTTTTTTAAAATTAGGAGTTTAAAGAAATAAAAGATAAAGGAAAAGAAGACAAGAAGAGAAAAATCGGATTTGGGCCAACTCCAGTTCAATTCACCCAAGCCCAAACCACACACCCTTATACCCATCCAAATACCCGCCCAAAAGCATTTACCCAGCCCAGTTCGTCTCTGTGACCCGTTCCCCACACCCGAACCGCCCCATCACCCCCTTTTTATCTGAGCCGTTGGACTCTTATAATCCAACGGCTAAGATTAAACCTTGATTTTTAATATACCAAGAGACCCCCCAATACCCAAACCCGTTTTCATTCCAAAATTCCCCAACCCAATCCCTATCTCGTCTTCTCCCACAAACGAAACCCTAGCCGCCGCCTCTTCTCACCTCCACCCAAAACCCGGCGGCAACGACGCCGCCGACCACCAAACTAATACCTTTGAAACCACCTAGCCACCCTCAAGCCTAATATACTAACCATTTGCTTCGAATCAACTTACATGGTCTCGAATCTTCTTTTGAAGGTTTGAACAAAATTGAAACCAACCCCAATCGAGTCCGAACTCACCCCGAACACTCCCCTGACCTCCCTAATCATCAAACCCCCGTTAGTTTGATTCGAATCTGGCCGGAAGTCGTCAAGCCCCAAAACCAAGGTTCAAGAACCCTAGATTTGAATTAGGGATTTTTCGTTTAAATTCAAAGGGGAATTGGGGTCTAATAGACCTTAATTGGATTGTTTTCATTTGAAAACATTTCAATTAAGGTCCTTTCGACCTCGAATGAACGAGACCCAAGTCGGCCGAGTCTCCATTTCTTTTGTTTCAAGGTATTTCTTTTTTCTTCTCTATTTTTGTTTAATTATACTCGTCGCTTTAGTAGTTTTTTGTTTGTTATTGATTTTTGTTGTGATTTCCCCAATTCTCTGTTTTTCTTCATCTATTTGGGACCGTTTTATTTGGTCGATTTGTTGTTTCTGATTGATTGCTATGAATGATGTTGCTATAAAATAAGAACTCGATTCGATACTTCGTCGAATAGCCAATTCTTCATTTTGGACTGTTCTAGCCGAGAATTTGCTTGAATCACTGTTTTTGTGATTGTTTGTTATCGATTATCGATCAATTGTATGTCGTTTAAATCCGTTACGAACCAGGATACAGAGTTTGGTCGATAGTCAAATGTTACTATTTTTTATTGGAGATTTTTGTTGCATTGTTTGTTTGAGGATTTGAGTCGCTTTGTTGATTTATTCGACTCACTGGTTAAGCTCCCTGTTAATCAATTTGGTTTGGATATTGTTGAATCCTAATGTGTATATATTGCCGAGTTTACGGATAACTGGACAATCTAAGAGGGAAGAGATACAGGGAGAGAGTTTTGTTTTTTTTTAACATTGAGAGTTTAAAGAACAGAAAATCAGAAAACCTATTGCTTCATTACACCTCTTAGATCAGTCTGTCGAGTGTGTAATTGGACACTGTTTCATTGGCATTTTTGGTCCTAGTCTACTACGATTCTAGTCAGTTCCTGGGTCTGTTCATGTTATTGGTTGGACTACAGATTTTCGTTTGAACTCATGCCTGGGTTGCTGTTGTTGTTTTCACCATTGCTGACTTTTCCTCCAACTAATTTCTGATTTCGGGTATTTTCTCACACTCAAATGATGCTTAAGACTGCCTTCACATATGTAGAACACAAGTTTGAAGTATAAAATAATGAAGGAATGCATGCTTGCAAATAAAAAGAGGACTTGCTGGCTTGGTTTAGTATTTTGAAAAGGTGAGAAAAGTAGATAACATGGGAGTAGTGATTAGAAGGTAAATGGATGCACATGGGAGGGAATATACAACTGAAAAAGGTTTGAAAAAGGGGAATAATAGGTGCTGGACAGATCTGAAACTGAAAAAGGAAGGGCTGTTGGTTGGGATCTGTAGGTTATAAAAGAGAACTCCCTGGAAAACAGTGGACACACACACACAGACATACTCTCTGGAATTCACACATACAGGCACACACTCAGAACACTCACACAGAGACATAATCTCACAAAAGACATTGATATACAGAAAGAAAACTCACTGGCAGAACACTAGAACACACACTTTGAAAACTGCCGCTGGTTCACTTTAAACTCTCTGTTTGGCTTTAAACATCCCTGGAACTTCCTGTTATCCTGGGCCATTTGTTTCTTCAAAGCTGTTTTTGGAATCTGGGTGTCATTGTTGTTCGTTTGATGCTGTTATTGTATTGACTTTGCTTGGTCGTTGCTGGTACTGATTACTGCTGTTACTGCTGCCAAATTTTGTTGTTGACCTTCTCCTTCATTTGTAAAATAGGTACACACTCAAGTTCATCAATGTTAGCCTCTTGTTTGAAAAAGAAATGGGATCTGAAGAGCTTTTAGTTCTGATGAATATATATATTTGTTCAGTATCTTTATGTTAAAATTGTGTGAGTATGTGTGATTCGATTCTGTTAATTGATTGAGGTTGTTTTAATTTCGAGCGAACCACTGGTTCTGATTCGAGGTCTTGTTCGCATTTTGGATTTGGAATTGTTTGGTGGTTTTGGTCTTTGCTATATGAACATTCGACATCATTGTACAGTCATTTCCTAGATTTTCAATTAATCTAGTTGTGAAGAATGTTGGCAACATAAAGGTTATGTCCATCCTTTGGCTTTAATATTCAGATTATTTCAGATTGTTTAATGTTAAAAAAAAATTGTCTTTAAAACTGGTTCTTGTATTGAGGTTGGCGAAACTTTCAGACTTGGTGAAGTCTTGATCATTTTTTTGAGTTTGCGAAGAACTTGCTAATGTTAATATGCAGATAAAATAGAGTATTGCTCACTTGCAAAGCAAAAAATAAAGTTTTAGGAGTGTAAGATAGGATGATATCTTCTTTAATCTTTTTATGGTCAATTGATGCTTTATGCACAGTGTTGATTTTAGAAAGATCTTAATATGTTATTAATTAATTAATCTTGTGTAATGCTTTAGTTTAGAATAAGCCATTGTAGTTAAATGGACAAAAGCTTCATACTACTTGAGACAAAAAAAAAATGAGTCTGTGAATTGCGTGTATTCAGTAATGCGTGAATGAACAATGGCATTATACAGATGACTGTTTTATGATTTCAAATAGCTGCATCATATACCCTGTTGTAATTAGTTTTCTATTTTGGTACGGTTTCAAATTAATAGAGCGGTTTAAAGTTTTAATTAGAGCATATAATTTATAAACATGTATAAAAATCAGGTATTTTTAGCCATTTATAATAATTGAAGCGACCGTGCTAGAACCACGGGATCCGGGGGTGCCTAACACCTTCCCTCGGGTCAACAGAATTTCTTACTTAGAATTTCTGGTTCGCAGACTTAATTTGAAAAGTCGTAATTTTCCTCGATTCGGGATTTAAATAAACCGGTGGCTTGGGACACCTTAATTTATTCCAAGTGGCGACTCTGAAATAAATAGAATAATCCCGTTTCGAATATTGTCACTTAAATTGGAAAAACTCCCTTGCGCTCCTACCCCCGGGTAGCGGGCGCGCCAAAAGGAGGTGTGACAGTTGATCACTCACTTCTCTCTACCTATTACAATGCTATATAGTTTTTGTTGCGCAGATGCATTAATGTTATCATTTTGATCAATATTTTGCACCTCTTCCACTTTCTCTACTTTAGAACTACTCGGCTAAGCTAGTGGAGATTCAATTTCTAGCTCTATGCGGTCACTAACACCACGATATGTTTCTGCTTTTGCCTTCACCATCTGATTGTCTAGTGAGACAGATTCATTCAATGTTACATCCCTAATAATAATTAGCACTGGACTCTTTTGATCTGAGTACCACATCCTATAACCTTTCACTTTTGTTGCATACCTTAGACATATGCACTTATTTGCCCTTAGCTCAAGTTTTTCATCCCTCATATGAGCGTAAGCAGGACAACCAAATATCCTTAAATTTGAATAATTAGCAGGTTAACTGGACCATAACTCAAAAGGAATTTTATACTCCTTAGTTATGGATGTAGATCTATTGACAAAATAACAAGTTGTATTGATTGCTTCAGCCCAAAAATCTTTGCTAACACATGAGTGTGAAAACATGCTTCGTGCCCTATCACAAAGTGTTCTATTCATACATTACAGTACCATTTTATTGTGGTGTTCCAACACAAGTGTGGTGTCTTACTATGCCCTCCCTACTGCAGAAATTATCGAACTCAGAGTTGAGTCATTCCAACCCATTATCAGTTCAAATACGCTTAACTTTTCTTTCCATTTGCCTCTCAATCATCATCTTCCATTTAACAAATATCGAAAATGCCTTATATTTTATTTTTTTAAAATACACCCACACCATTCTTGAGTAATCATCAATCAAAGTCATAGAATACCTGGCACCATTCTTGAAGGGAACTCTGTTTAGACCCCACAAGTCAGAGTGTATATAATCTAACTTGTCTCTCGTCTTGCGCTCGACCTTCTTAATGAACTTTACCCTTGGTTGTTTACTAAATACGCAATGCTCACAAAAATTCAAAACTTGATTTTTGTACCCATTCAGCAAATTCTGCTTACTCAACAAAAATAATCCATTATCACTCATATGACCAAGTCACATTCATATCACTTTTCCCAAAAGCTACAACAACTCCCCCTTCAACTACACTGGCATGAAGATGATACAATTTAAAATGTAGTTTATCCTTAATAAGTACCATGGAGCTTTTACACATTTTTAGTATTCCATTTTCGGAGTAAAATTTATACCCGTTATCATCCAAAGTCAAAAGAGAAATCAAATTTCTCTTTATCCGAGGAACATGCCTACACTCAATATTTCTATTAATTCTGTCGAATACTCTAAATTTGATGTTACCAACCCCCTCTACTAGTAATGGATTATCATCTCCCATATAGGCACTTCCACTCATTTGCTTATAAGTTTCAAACCAATTCTTGTGTGGACACATGTGGAAAGTAGCACCAAAATCATGAACGCAAGAATTTTGCCCATGACTAGAACTCACGGCACAAACTTCCCATACATAATCACTATCATCAGAATTATTGCTTGTGTCAACAATATTTGAATCCTTGGTAATTCGATGATTTTGATGTTTATGATAGTATTTTATGTTACGAGCAAGTTTGAATGAAGTAATAGAACATATGTTTGCGTTTGGTTGAGGTCCCGAGGGCCTCGGGGTGATTTTGGATGGCTAACAGAAAATTTACAGAGGAATTTTACTTTATGCGATCGCGTAGGTCTGGCTGCAATTGCGTAGAAGGCCTGAAGAGGGGTGCTCAGACTTGCTCTATGCAATCGCATGAGGTGGTCTGGGATCGCATAGATATGGGGGATGGTTCAGTGCGGTCGCGTGGGTGTGTATGCAATTACGTAGTAGGAGGACACAGTGCTCTACAATCACAAGGAGTCTTCTACGACCGCGTAAGAGGAATTTGAGGGCCTGGATTTTTGGCCTGTGCGATCGCAGGGCTAGTGATGTGATCGCATAGGAGTCGCTACAGTAGTCTGATAGAATATTTTAAAACCCTTTGGTCCGCGACCCACATTATTTTTCCACCATTTTTACTCCGCCAAGAAAACCTTTTGACCGATTTGAAGATGGTTTTCAATGGGTATTTATTGGAGGTAAGTCTCTTGGCTTAGAAAATACCATTTTATGGAAGAATCAACATTCAAATTCATGAAAGTGGGTAGAAATTGTAAAGAACTAGAGCTTGGTTTTTGAAAATGAATTTTTAGGATTTGAAAGGCCATATGAGCTCCCTGTTCGGTAAAGTTTATATGTACGGACTCGTGGCGAGACGAGGAATCCGTTGGTGTGATTTTCAGAAATTTTTGAGAAGTGGGCCCAGGGCTCGGGTTTTACCAACTTCATACATTTTAGTACTTTTCGAGTATTTTTGATTGGGTTATATTTCTTTAACCCATATTTATGTATTATTTGTGATTTTGACTAGATTCGATGTGCGAGGAGGTCGATACAAAAGGAAAAGGCATTGCAATCCAGTCTACGGCTGGTTAGAGGTGAGTAGTTTGTATAGATGATGGCCTGAGGGTTTGAAACCCTGATTTATCACATTGTGATGCAATGTTAGGGTGTGACTCGCATCCCATGGCAGGTGCGAGATTGTTTATGACCGGGGATTGTGACTTGGTCCATCCCGAACAAGAATATTTCTATATTAGCGACATATATGCATCCTGTATTGAATATATTTGGGCTTATTGCCATGTTTGGGGCCTTGTACCGATCTGTAGCATCCTCAGAAGATGAATATCATTGTGATAGCATACTTTGTATAATCATTAATCTCAGTCATGTGTTTAATCATTGTTATGAAATGTTAAGTCACTTTTCCTGAAGTTAAATATCTAAACTATGTTCTTCTTAATAAATTAGAAACAGGGAAATTAATTGGATCTATTACGTGACTCATATGCACATTGTGGACTGAGTATGGATCGAGCTACACTCTACAGTAATGATATGATGATATTGCGCTTGGGCTGTAGGAGCCCCTCCGGAGTCTGTACACCCCCAGTGAGCACCGTCGACGTTAAATGGATCGAGCTGTACGCCACAACGGGTTCATGTGCATTGCGTTGCATCCTTGCATTATACATGACTGATATATTTGAAGTTATTTTGTTGTTGGTTTGTAGTAAGGTGTCAAACTGTTAGTTTTAGCTTTACTTTGCGGCATTTCGTGAATTTTTTATCTTCAGACATTTTATATGCTTATTACTCACTGAGTTGGTTGTACTGACCCCTACTTTCTGCACATTGTGTGCAGATTCAGGTGCACCGGAGGCTTAGCTGAGCAGTCTTTGTCTCCGAAGCTTATTAGAGTTGTTGAGGTAGCTGCTTGACGTTCACAGGACCTAACTACTCTTCCCATTTCAGCTTTATTTATATATACATTCCCAAACTTGTGTATTTTCGTTTAGATATTGTTATCCAGTTTGTTTTAGATGCTCTAGACTCGTTACCCCAGATCTTTTGGGAGAGTTTTTATCAAACTTCGCATTTCTCAATATTATTCTTCTATAAATATTGGATTATTATTCTAAAACCATTATATTCTCCTTAAATTGTTAGTTTTGAGAATTACGGTTGATTTGGGAGCGATTGTTGGTCAGGCTTGCCTAGCTTTAGGGTTGGGTACCATCACGACCGAGTTTGGGTCGTGACATTCCGGAGTAAACCAGAACTTGTCAACAAGATATATCAACTCCTTTAACATTCTATTCTTTCTTTCCGCAATTCCATTAGATTGCGGTGATTAAGGAGCAGTCATTTGGTGAATAATTTCATATTCCAAACATATTTCTTCAAAAGGAGATCATATTTGACGACTATATTACGTTGTAAGCCAACCACAAGAATTAATAAACTGATGAAGTTAATAAATGAATGAAGTTTTTAATCTTCAAATCAATCTGACACATCCAGAATTAATAAACTGTAAAAAAAAATTAATCTTCGAAACGAGTAACATCTTATACAACTAGATCTAATAACGGTAAAGTTTATAATCTTCAAACAGAATAATATGTGACACAATCAAATTTAATAAATCGTGAAGTTTTTTAATATTCAAATCAAATAATAAATAGGAGTAAAAAATCATTAAGATTTTAATCTCCAAAATGAGTATAAAACTACTTAGACTTTAATTTTCGACAAATGAGTAGAAAGTTACGAAACTTTAATCTCAACGAACGAGTAAAAAATCACGCATATTTTGATTTTGATCTCGAAACAGGAGTAGAAAATCACAAAGATTTTATTATCCATAAAGGAAGTAGAAAATTACGAAAATTTTAATTCTCTTTCCAAATGGATTTTCAACTCAATCATTATAACACTTTAAACAATTAGATCTCTTTATCTAATCAAACACATATATATTCATCTTTATATATATTATATTCAAGATGTCAAGAGCATTTTCAAGTATAGTGTAAGTCTAATTTATTCGTACAATTTTGAAAAATAACCATCATACAAAAAAAATATTTGGTCAAAGAATAACAAAAAATATTCGTAAACACACGTTATTCCTAATCATGCATATTTATTATGAGATCATTACCTAATAAACATCTATCCTAACATTTATGGAACTTAAAATTTCGCAAAATCACATAGGACAATAAATTAATAAAAGTGAGTAGAGTGAAGAAAATAAAACCCGATTTATGGTAACTTTCTTCTAAAATTCATCGCATTAAATCATCTCTTTGATGATTCAAAAATTATCATTACTAAAAATCTGGAAAAAAAAAGCGACCAAAATTTGGCGACCAATACTGGCCTGTCAAGAAAAGCGACCAATATTAATCGCTAAATTGAAGAAAATAATTAAATAATTGTTTTAAAAAAAATTAGCGATCAAGATTGGTCACTAATTTAGTTAAAAATATTGACCGGACTGGTCAGACTTGCTTGGTTAAAGAAATACTAAAATTAGCAACCAATATTGGTCACTAAAGTGGGACCCATTAATAAAATTTTAATTATTATATTATTATTTTAAAAAATTTATAAAATATAAATAAATATAATTCAAAATTAGGGACCAAAGTTGGTCTCTCACGAAAGGGAAAGCAAATAGAAATTTGGTCGCTAATCTAGGACCCGGATATAAAATTTTAATAATTATTTTATTATTTTAAAAATGATTTATAAAATATTAAATAAATATAATTCAAACTTCGCGACCACAGTTGGTCGCTTACTTATGGAAAGCAGATAGAGACCAACTTTGGTCGCTAATATGGGACTCAGTTCTAACGTTTAACAATTATATTATTAATTCAAATATTATATAAAATATAAATAAACCTATTTAAATGTAGCGACCGACGTTGGTCGCTAATTTTGATTTTTTGGATATTTAGCGACCAACTTTGGTCGCTAATTTATATTTTTGTATAATTAGCGATCAAAGTTGGTCTCTTTTCAGGTCAACATTGGTCAAAATTAAAAATCACTTTTGTATTTACTATCTAAATAATATAAATATAATTCGTGAACACTTTTTAATATAAGAGATGAATACACTAAAATATACTCTAACATGCTATATATGTAGTTAAAGTATTAGCTAATGTTATATATATATATATATATATATATATATATATATATATATATATATATATATATATATATATATATATATATATATATATATATACTACGATATACTATGCACTAAGTATAAGTGTATTAGGTAATATTATATCGAATATAGCTTTTATAGTTATTTACACTAATTTTAACTTTTTTTACATTACTTTTATCATAAAATTGAAAAATACAAAAATAATTTAAGTTTTCGCTATTTAATTCGCATATTAGATATTTTTAGGAGAATATATTACTTTGAACCTATTTTTGTTTTAATAAAATCCTTGAAAATTCCAAAAATAGTTCCAACCTTTATTTTTAACTTTTATTTTAATATTAATAGTTTATCAAAATCAATTAGAAGTTTTATATTTTTATAGGTATTTAAATTGAAAATTTTTAACCTTCTCTTAGTCCATTTTAAGCACAAATCTTGCCAATTTTGAGGCTCAATCTTCTGAGCCCATTACACCACCCCAATCTTTAACCCATAAGCCCATGCCCACAACAAGACCATCAGATTTTGAACCCTTCTACTTCACAAGAATACAAGACAAACCCTAGAAGACAACAATGAAGGAACACAAACCCTAGACCCCAAGAGAGACAACAGCCGCCGCCTGCTCACTCACGAACACCCCTCCAGTCGTCCGCTTCTTCACCTTCAAGCAGCCGCAACACCACTGAAAAAAAGAAAGAGAAGAAAACCAGTCGACCATCAGCCATAACCCGCAACCCCTCAACCGAAAACTCGCCGGAAAACGACCAGCTAACACCAACAAGCCGTCTTCTTCTCCAGCCGCACCACCACCCAACAGTCACCGCACCACCACAGCTCACTGTCGCCGAGCTCCCTCACCACCGCACCGTATTCCCACACAGTCGACAAACAGAAGGGAAGAAGATCGAAGATGTATACTGCTTCCTCTCTACTCTATTTTTGATTTATGAAAGATTAAGAAAACAGACAAAAATTACAAACGAAAGGTCCAATCAACTGAGTTTAAAGGTCCAATCCCTTTTCTCTTCACTTTAATCCCTTATGTGATTTGGTTATATGTTTCTGATGGTGTTATCCTTAAGTTCTGTGTATGTGCCATTATCCAGATTTGGGTGATTTAACTTCTAAGGCTTCATTAACCAGTTAATGAAAGTTTTAACTACTGAGTTAAGTTGGATAAAAGAAGCCGTGGGATTTGAAATTGAAACGAAATAGAGTAGGGTTAATGTGATGTGATAATATTCCTGTTTCGATATTGCTAGTTTTATTGTTCCCTAGTAACATGCTTAGGCCGATCACACTTGGACAGGCAAGCCTTAGATTTTTGTTAGTCGTCTATCTTTCTTTCTATGTGATTTACTTGTCAACTTGATAATATTAAACGTTCAAATTCAAGTCCAATCCGCAACATCACAAAGTCACTAACATTCTGATCTTCTAACAACATTAAATTCCTCAAGCTTGTTAGTAAATTGTGCCCGATACTAGAAATTGAGAGAAGAAACGAGACGTTAGTTCAATAAAAGAGAACAAAATAATTTTCGAGCCCAAAAGTTACTTGTGTATCCTTAAGAAATTTAGTCCTTTTAGTGTTGCCCAAGGTTATGAATTTCTTCCTCCCCGGATAGAACGAAAAAATTATTCTGAACTTCGGCGAACTCAATAAACAGAGCAAATCACACTTTGACACTTATGTTTATTTAGAAAATAATGCAACTTGTGAATCAAGCCTCACGTCCAATCCCGCTTCCGTCGGCTCAGCACTAAACTTGCACTCTAAGTACTCCATCTTAGTCCATCTCAACTTGAAACCCTTAGACTCAAGGGCATGTCTCCAAACTTCTACCCTCTCGTTGATGCCGTCTCTCATCTCATCAATCAACACTATGTCATCAGCAAATAACATACACCATGGCACCTCCCTTTGAATATGGTGGGCCAGTGCATCCATTACCAGGGGAAAAAGAAATGGGCTGAGTGCAGACCCTTGGTTACCCCCATAACAACCGGAAAATGCTCCGAGTTGCCTCCCATTGTCATTGCTCGAGTCTTAGCTCCATCATCATGTCCTTAATCACCCTAATGTAAGCAACCGGCACACCTTTTGCCTCCCAGCACTTCCATAGAACCTCTCTAGGAACCTTATCATAGGCTTTCTCAGATCAATAAACACCATGTGCAAATCCTTCTTCCTATATTGTTCCACCAACCTCCTAATAAGGTGGATAGCACGCCCCGGCATGAACCCGAACTGGTTGTTTGAAATAGATACTACCCTCCTCACCCTTCTACCACCCTCTTCCAAAGTTCCATGGTATGACTCAGTAATTTGATACCCCTATAGTTGTTACAACTCTGGATATCACCTTTGTTCTTGTACAATGGCATTGTAATGCAATTGAAAATATGAATTCTAAAAGAACTTAGATGTAAAGTATTGTGGAGGATTTGACACGGATGCTGTGGAATTTATGAGGATCCGAGCAACATAGCCTATAACGACCATCAATGTAGAAAAAGTCAAAAATTAGATTTTTACCTTGTTGATTGCTGATATAACATGGAGATAGTTAAACTGCAAGAATACTCTGTCCTCCTTTACAAATCTTCCTGATGTTACCAAAAATGTTACTCTTCTTTTCTCCTGCAAATTTTCGTCCTGTTAATCTTGGTTCTTTTAGTTTAGTCTTAATCCATATTAATATTATGTTTTTCTAGAATGATTTGTAAGACTGCTTTTATTCCAATAAACTTGAAGTAATATGAGCTATCTAAAGTTGATACATCCTGCATTAAACAAAATTATCCCTAATAAATTGTCTTACTGCTTTCTGCATGTGGACATCTACATCTTCCAATTAACCATATATTTGGTTTGTGCAGTTCAGCTGATAATTAAAGGGTCTCGTGGAAATGGCAACATATATGTGGAGGAAATATGCAGATTATGTGTACACAAAATGGGAGAAGACAATTCTATGGGATATGGTAGAACCATTTAGGAGACCAAAATCGTTTACGCCTCTTGTTACAATCTACGTCTGTGCATTTTATACAGGGGTTATTGGGGCAGCCATCACTGAGCAACTCTACAAGGTATAGTATCTTTAGATCCTTAATTTTGTAGCATTAAATGCTTGGAAATTCCTTTTGACAGATTTGAAATTGGAGCTTTGTGAAGTTAGTTTTGGAAGTTAAGAACACTACTGTTGGAGTAGCAAAGGCAGGGTTATAAACTCCCCCCCCTCCCCCCAAAGTATTGACTAGGAATGCATAGAATTTTCTTAAACTGATTATGTTGATTGTTGACTTACTTCACTTTACTACTTTGTTTTGAAGAGGTTGTTGGTATAAAGTATAAACTAAAATGATTAATCATATTTACTTAAACCTTCTGAATAGTGAGTTGAACTCCTTTTCTGTTAAAAAATTAACTTACCACTAGTGGAACTCCTTTGGTAAATGATGTGTGGAACTTCAATTCCTTGAATTTGCATTTCCCATAAAAATGAGTTGAGAACAAAAGTTAGGAGTTTGACGTGTAAGAAATCATCACTGAACAAGCTTCAGTTATTATTTTAGTATTTCCAGTGTGCAAATCAAGTTAGCCATTCAATTGTTAAACATATGTGTACAATGGGTCGGAACCAGTATATAGTTTGACCTGGCTATCTGAAAGGCTTTATGCAGTCAAGGTAGGAGAATCATCTGAATTTGTTTTGTCTAGTCAAATTGCTATATTTCTTTTGCTGCTTCTCCGAGATCTAAGAAGTAGATCTAATTCTTATTTTTTCAGTTAAGTTATCATTACGTCTACCTATAGACTTTTTAAAAATGGTTTGTATGTTTCATTGCCACTTGAGAAGATAAGTAGCCTGCTCATGTTCTGTATCATATGATCTCTATAGAAACACTTATTTGTTCAAAGTAGATGACTTTCCCTTGTATAATAAGAATCAAATTTTCTTTTTCAGCGTTTAGTTTACTGTTTGTTGTAATTCTTGTCTTAGTAGTAGAGCCTTGTTTCTCCATAATGACAGGAAAAATACTGGGAAGAACACCCTGGGCAAGAAGTTCCTCTAATGAAACCGATGTTTTATGGCGGCCCTTGGAGAGTAATGAGAGGTGATGTCCCTCCTATGGGGAAGTTCAATCTCTGAGCTCCGGTCAGTTGAATAGTTGCAAGATATCCAACATAAGCTCTATGAGAATGAAATGTACCAGCCTAGGCTTTACAGCACATGATGCGTCGTAGGCACACGCGAGTTCAAATTCTATCTATGAACCAAGTTTGGCATACAAGTAGAGAGGGGTAGAAGGGCTGACCAAATATCCACTGAATTCCGAAATTGGTCATAAAAAAGTAGAAAGGGAAGGTATCACTTTCTTTGCATTTTGTTGTGCATTTATATTTGACCTATTATCTCAGTAAAGATTATGATTTAGCTGTTCATTCTGCTGTGAAAAATAGAAATTTTATGAATATGACATAGTATTTCAATATTGAAAAGCAACGAGAAGTGACTTGAGCAGTATTTTGCATCTACATTAAGGTGGCAGCCAAATAACAACTCGGTGCAACATTTCATAGGTTTTCCAATTTTCCCTAATCTATTTTGGTCCTTCCCCTTCTCTCCCTTGTCTTTCTTCTTAATTTTAATTGGTGGTATCCTTTTCAAGATCAATTTTATTTAATTTATATATATATATATATATATATATATATATATATATCTATGCATTTGTTCCATCAATATCTGAAAATTTTGGCTGAAGGACATGTACTTTATTGGACTGCTTTTCTCTTAACAATTGCTGTTGCAGACTGAAATGACCTTATGCTCAAGGTTTATGGCTTAGTGATCCATGAGGTGGGTCGAGAGTCGGGTTCAAATTTCAACAAGGCTAAACATTAGGTGATTTCTTTTCATATGTCGAGGTCTTACTAGACTAAGTTATCTAGTACGTGTGCCAGTGGGAGGTAACCCCGTACCACAATTATAAAAAAAGATTATCGAAATGGCCTAATCACAGAGGACAACTCTTAACAAGTTTAATAAAGCAACCCAGCATGAAGCACGTCATGTCCCATTAAGTAAATTTGTTGGGCTGGGCCAAGCTCAGGTTTAAATGGACTGAGTTCTTTTCTTCAGTAATTATTTTTTTGTGGAAATGACACTGAGGTTGCTACTTTTAAGCATGTTATTCCAAAGATTAGATGATGCACCCGTGCGATACACGTGCCCAATTGATTTTTCTTTTTATTTTCTTTTTTTTTTATCTTTTTAATATTTCTTGGTTTATTGTCAATTACACACTTTATACGTCTTTAGGGAAAGAAGAAATGGAATAGGCTTTTCTATAATAACGCATAGAACCACGATTACATGTATTGTTATTTATCTTTTGCATTATGTGCATTTTAATTTTTCTGAAATTGTATTACTATACCAATCACTTTGAAACACTTGTCGAGTTTAATGCTTTATTATACAGTGATTAGATAATAATTCAAGTAGAATTTTAATTATTTCTACACAGGGCCTCTTTTATTTTAATATATTTTTTTACATCACTATGCCTTAAGTTAATTATTATTAAATAGTAATTAAAAAGTTAGTTGAGAATTAATTTGTCATATATTTTTTTGATTTTTTAAATTGAATGATTTATTCTTTTAGTATTTTCAGTGTGTTAATGCATTATCTTTTTCTTTTTTACTAATCATAAGTTAAATATTAATATTATTCCCAAATAGTTGATGAAAATGTATTTTTTGGTTCTTTTAAATAATAATCGTGATTTTAATTATTAAGAATTTTAACAAGAAACTTTGTGATTTGTTCTATTGGAATGACATAATATTTTTTTCTAGTTTCATTCGATATGATTGAGATACTATTTAGGGTATTAATGTAATCATTATCACAATAGTAGTATTTATTGAGACTATTTTAAAAATATTAATTTTATATTTATCTATTCTAAATTTTTTATAATATTGAATTCTAATTGAATAGAGTATGTACTCAACTAACTTCGATCATAGAGGGAGAAGTATAATATTGTATGACTATACTTCTCATACTTCTTAATATATAACAATTTTTAAAAGATAATAATTTCACAAATTAGTTGTCTTCATTTTTACTTCAGATATTCTCAACGCATATTTTTAGAGAGCGTATAATTATTATAATTTTTTATATTCTATAATCATAAAGGGAACTTGAAAATATATTTTATTCTTAAATAAAAAAATTTCTGAATTTTATGAAGTATTCCAATTGAAATTTGTGTAAAATGATATCAATTGATAATGATATAATAACATTTGAATGTCAATCTGCATATAGTATCATTAATTTTTTTAATGAAATCTTCTTTATTGAAATAGTTAATAAATAAAATGATATTTCTTAAGAAAATAATAGAATTGTCATATATAAATGTATGTGACCTTAGTATTTTTAATCGGGCGAACATTTGAATTATAAATTATCAAAAAAATAATTATTCTAGTTCAAATTACTTGTTGAAAAAAATAATAATAACAATCAAGTAATGAATTTAATAAAGATAGTAAAAGTTGAATGGATAGTGGGGTCCACCTAAAGAATTTAATAGCTTGTGGATACGTTAGTTTTGGTTTTTTTGGTTATTAAGAACCTACAACAAAATTTTTGAGCCTAGTTACTAGGCCCTAGTATACAAACAAACAATGCACTAATATATTTAAAATGACTATTATGCCTTTGGTCAACCTCCTCTTCTCTTTTCTATATAATAGAAATAGAAATATCCACATTTTATAATATATTTGAATATTAGTGTCTTGAATTTTAAATTATTAGTTCAGAAATTTAGGGCATTTAGTCTTGAATTTCAAATTAGCAGCTCAAAAATTCAGGACACTAAGTCATGAAGTTTCAAATTCAAGATACTTACTCCTAAAATTTGGGTGAATTGGCTAATCTTTATATATATTGTGTAAATTATAAATATTAAATAGCAGGCTTAAAAGTGGCTATTGCTGCCTTTGCCCTTATAATACAAAGAATTTGAAAACAAAATTAAGTATTAACTTTCAAATTTCGAAACATTACAATTTGCCATTAGCATTTTGAAATTTAAAGTAATTGCGAAAATTTACATAGCTAGAAATTTCACCGAATTAGGTAAGGTACTATAGGTCACAAACTTCTTCTAAGTGAAATAACATATAAAATATAGAAGGGAACATCCTTTAATTGGAAAAATATTCATGGAGCTAAACCCTTTACACCTATGTCACAGAATTACTTTTTCGTACTCTCTTTTTCCCGTCTTATGTAAAACTGTATCTCGGAAAATTTGTTAGAAAATGACAATTTTACATTTGGAAACAACAACGACCCAGTGAAATTTTACTAGTAGGGTGTGAAGAGGGTAGTGTATATGCAGATCTTACCTCTACCCCGAAGGAGTAGATAGGCTATTTTCGAAAATCCTCGGCTCAAATATTTAATTATTTTTTCTGAAGCATATCGTGTGATATGGAGAACGACCACCTATTATTCAATGTTGATAATAAAAAGAATTTGGTTACCTTATATATATAATTAGTTTATGTGTCAAAGTCTTTTTTTTTTTTAAAAAAAAAGAATCAGTATCTAATTAAAAATCAAAAAGTTAAGACGTGTTCGATTCCTCCCTTCCCCCGCAGGTAATTAAGAATTTTATTACTCACCAAGTGATTATATACATAACCAATCCTAAGCCATCTCAGCTTATTGTCAAGTTTCGTGTCTAATAAAACATCGTCACATAAAACGGAATGAAAAAGAAGTTCATGGTGTCAAAAGTTGAGATTTGTTAGAGTTTGGCTTTGTTTAATTTTTTTTTACTTCCGTACCATTTGTATTAATTTCCATTCGATATATATTGCTTTTGTAATTAGTGGCTGAGCCATCTTATCCAAAGTTGACACCCCTTCATCCGAAAAATTACACTGAATAGTTTGATAATGTTTATTTTATATACACATATTACTATATGTTGACTCCCAGCTTGACTTCTTCACATGTTTACTTCTTTATATTTTGGTATTTCCTTAGTGAAAGTTCTGGCTCCGCCACTGTTTGTAATTTTTTCCATATTATCCAAAACTAATTAGTCGTCATGTATGTGTTTCTTTTATAAGACGAGACAAAATATACAGACACAAGTTACATTGCTACATATGGCTTCTCAAATGAGTAATTGACCTGGCTAACTAAAACCAGTGGTCCTTCACCAAAAGCAGCTTCTAGTTTGCAAGAGTGGGCCAAAATGTATTCTGGTATATATAGTCGGTCTACGTACCTCAAACTCCACTTGTGGGATTATACAGAATATGTTGTTATAGGATTCAGTTCGATCCATATTAATTAATTTTCAAATCAATGTTATTATCTCAGCAATAATGTCCCTGCCTAAACATTATTTAGAGAACTTTGAATATGTGTGCATTTATTGCTCACACAATGCACAGTCCCAAAGACCAAATCATTTAATCCCTATGTTCATGACGGATCCAAAATATGAATTTTATGGTTCAATCTCTAAAATAATTAGTATAGAATATATTATATTATTAAAGTTATGAATTTATATTTACTATTTGTTCATATTTTAGATAATTCTTACACATAAATTTTATTATATTTCATACTCAAAATACTAGATTCATATGAACCCGATACTATTACGCTGGATCCGCCCCTGCTTATGCTTTTCAGTGTAGGGGAAAGTGGGCCTTATAGAAAGTTTCTAGTCTCTTGTGGTCCTATGCTCTATTCAATGAAATGAATCCAAATCACAAGCGACAAAAAGAATGGCTTATGAATATATTGATGAAGACAGAAGAAAAGCCAGTGAAAAAAATAATATGTTTTGTCTGTAGCATGCTACCAGATCAATTTCTCTGAATGATATATTATACCATATTCCTAAGAATTTTACTTTTTTCTCATTGTCACAATTCTTGATTTTATAGCTTGATAGAGGAAAAGATGGGCAACAGTTAGGGCAAATTGTGTTGTTTAAGTCTTGCTGGACAAAGTTATTCGAAAATTATGCTTGTGAGAAATAGCAAATATTATGTGAAATTAATTGGGGTGTACGCTAGTTGATTCGGACATTACTGGTATTTAAAAAGGAAAAAAAGGAAGGGTCAAGTCACGGTAAAGAAATAGAGTTATCAAGAAATTCGAAAACAATACGAACATGGTTAGATTATGGAGTTTGAAGATGAAATTTATTGGATAATGAACAGTGATCCAAAGAAAAAATAGTGGAAATATCACTCACCTTGCAATAGAAACATGATACTTGCTCCTTCCCAAATATTAATCATTATAACAAACTTAATTTATTTCAAAATATATAACATTTTAGCAACTGAAGAAGCATCTAGTCCTTCTCCATTTTTTTCCTTCCCAATTTACCCTCACTCCTTTAATTAATGGAGTTTTAACCAAACGAGGCGTTTAGGACAAATACATGGTTGCTTAAATATTGAAATACTCACTCCTGTGATTATGCCTCTTAGTTTCTATATTAATAAGGAGAGTAAAAAACTTTAAAAGCCAGATAATATGAGTCAGAGTTAGTATTGTACGAGGATAAATCGGACGCAAAGTATAACTAGTTTGTATGTACATATGGCCGGTCCGGATGAAGTGCAGGATGGGGACGCCTCCCCATGAGGGCAGCGACATTCGGGGACGTCCTCACTTATGGCCGTACGCCGAGAAGGGTACAGTCCCGCCCTTAAATGTCGAGTCGGCGGACCTGTCTAGGTGGATGTTCCCAACCTCTCCCGTTTTATATTTCCAATATACTTGTAATATCTTAGCGTCAATGTAATAGTCGGGCGAGGGGACCTCTTCCCTATATAAAGAAGGGTCTTCCTCAATTTGTAGGGATCGATCAATTTTTAATAAGACAACTCTCTCTCTATATCACTCTTCTCTCTATTATCAATATTTACACTGCTCATTTGTTCTAGATACTACATTAAACTTTATTATCTTCTTGTAAAGGCTATCTACACACACTAATCCGACGATCAATCTTCAATATATATTACCGTTGATTCCGATTGTCCCTTTATTTACATTGATTGATTTGTTCAAAGGTATTCAATAACTTTTGAGCAAAATAATTTGGCGCCATCTGTAGGGATTTCGAGAATCAAACTCGTAGTATACATTCGCAAGATCCGATCATCGGAAAAAGTTTTGGGATGGCTGAAAGTAACACGCGACCATAGGCTGTGGATGAAGTTACCACAAACCTCCTGAGTGCCATGAACGAGGCTGGGGGAAGCACAACCATCAACGTTACTCCCTTTACCGCGCCTGAAGCAGAAACCTCCCCCATCCCTCACGAAAGGGACTCCAATCCAAAAGAGGCACCTCCAGCGGTCAGAAGCAGAGGCGAATCTAGGATATAAGACTTATGGGTTCCTGCCATAATTTTAAATTAATATGCAATAATAACTGGGTTCCCAGTTAGATATTTACCAATATTTAGTGAATTTTTTAATATAAATATAGGGTTTATACAAGAGTTACTGGGTTCCCGGGAACCCGTATCACCTTCTCTACATCCGCCCCCGAGTAAGATACAATCTTTCTCAAGAATATTATATAGATAGTTTTCTATTTCGATCTTGCCGTTATGTGTTTTAACTCAATTGACGTGCGTTAGAAGGATTATCAAGATAATCAGTTCATGTATGTTAAGACTATCTTATTTTTCTTTTTGGCATGATCTATATGACAAATGAAGGAGATGGAGGGCGAAAACCAGGTCCTGCGTGACAAGATGAAGGAGCACCAAGACAGGGTTGATAAGATTTCCGGGGCGCCTAAACTACAACCCAAGCGGGATGTAGGAAGGTTCGTGGAGCAACCTTACTCCGAAGAAGCAGCGCCCTACACCATCCCGAAAACCTTCAAGATGCCCCCATACTTGAAGGTGTATGACGGAACCACCGACCCCGAGGATCATCTCATCAACTACGTCACTGCAGTAAAAGGTAACGACTTGTCCAAAGAACAGGTACCGTCTGTGCTGCTGAAGAAGTTTGGCGAAATGCTGACCGGAGGAGCGCTAACCCGGTACTCTCAACTACCCGCCAAGGCGATCTCGACCTTCGAGGAAATGGTTGATAAGTTCGTCACCGCGCACGCCGGTGCCAAGAAAGCAGAAGCGAGGGTGAACGATATATTCGCCGTCAGACAGACCTTAGGAGAAGGCCTCAGGGACTTCCTCGCCAGGTTCAACAGGGTAAGAATGAGCCTGCCAAATATGTCGGAAGGAATGGCGGCAGCGGCCTTCCAGAACGGGCTCAACAGAGATGGCTCCAGGGCTACCAAGAAGCTGCTGAGCCGGCTCATGAAGTATCCTCCCACCACTTGGGACGAGATCCACAATGCTTACTGCGCCGAGGTGCAGGCAGATGAAGAGAATCTTAACGGGCCAACCCAGCTGCTGGAGGCCGTGCACCCGGACGCAAGGAGAGATCGATGACATGAGGGACGCCGGGAACTCCCCCTCGCCCCAGCAAGGAACGACACTAGCCCTACACAAGGTCATTATTTTCTCCCCCGCGCCACACGGATGCCATGCAGCGTCATGTCGCCCCACCCAGAAACGATCGAGGTACGCCCTCTCTACTTTCATCACATAACTTTTGTGTTTCGCCCTCAGAAGTGGTGTACGCACTGGAGAGGGGGATAACACCACCATCAAACACGAAAAATTCACCAACACCCATCGACTGAAGAGAACCATCTCCCACGAACGGTACGATGACCTCGAAGGAAGTATCACCTTCGATAAGTCTGATGCTGGCGGTTTATGTTTCCCTCACTATGATGCTTTAGTTATTACCCCGCGTATCATTGATATCGATGTCAGGAGAGTCATGATTGATGACGGAAGCGGTGCCTGCATCATTCATCCGAGAATCCTCGCACAGATGGGACTCGAGGATAGAATCACTCCCAGGTGCATAACTCAAACCGGTTTTAACAATGCAGTGGAGCGCACATCAAGAGAAGTGACCTTGCCCGTCCATGTGGGAGGCGTCACCCTAGAAACAACCTTCCATGTGATGATCCAGGAGACGGCCTACAACGTCATCATTGGACGCCTGTGGGTACACGCCATGCGAGCGGTCCCATCAAGCCTGTACTAAGTAATCAAATTCCCTACCCCATGGGGAATATTGAGCATCAAAGGGGAGCCACGCACAACGCAAGAGTCTTACAAAATAACTGTAGATTGCGCTCACACCAGACCCGATAGCCGACGCCATAAGGGATCCAAACATCATAGATGCCTGCAATGCTACGGCCGAGGAGCTCGACCCGGTTCAGCTAGACCAGAACGACCCTGAGAAGAAGGCCTACATCGGTCACAGGCTCGTAAATCCAGGTAAGTACCATGGATTTCTGACTAAAGATGCAGATACGTTTGCTTTTTCCCATGTAGACATGCCAGGGATTTCGCCGGATATCACCACGCACCGGCTCAACGTGGATCCATTACATCCACCAGTAAAACAAGGCAGGAGAAAATTCAATGCCGCCATTAACGAGGCGGTCCGGGAGGAGGTAGGCAAGTTACTAGCCAACGGTTCCCTCAAAGAGTCAAAGTACCCGCAATGGATCGCCAACATGGTAATGGTCAAGAAAAAAAGCAGAAAATGGAGGATGTGCGTGGACTTCACCGACCTAAACAAGGCCTGCCCTAAAGACTCTTTCCCCCTGCCCCACATCGATCAGCTGATCGACGCCATAGCAGGGCACGAGCTATTGAGCTTTTTGGACGCCTATTCCGGCTATAACCAAACTCTAATGGCCGAGGAGGATCAGGAGAAAACCACCTTCATCACAGACCAAGGTACCTACTGCTACAAGGTGATGCCCTTCGGGCTGAAGATCGCGGGGGCCACTTACCAGAGGTTGGTCACTAAGATGTTCAATAAAAAACTCGGGAAGACCATGGAGGTTTATATCGATGACATGCTGGTTAAATCGGCAAAAAAGAAGGATCACATCGATCACCTGCGACAGGCCTTCGAAATATTGAACAGTTACGGGATAAAGATAAACACCGAAAAATGCGCTTTTGGCGTGGCATCTGTGAAATTCCCCGGTTTCCTTGTATCACAGAGAGGGATCGAGGTCAACCCTGACCAGATCAAGGCGATTGCCTCGATACCCAAAGCACTTACCACCAAGAAACAGGTTCAGAAGTTGATAGGCTGAATAGCCGCCCTCTCTCGCTTCATCTCCCGATCATCGGACAGGTGCCACAAATTCTTCAATGTGTTGAGGAAGGATAACGGCTTCCACTGGAGTGACGAATGCGTTAAGGCCCTCCAAGAATTAAAAATGTACCTGACATCCCCGTCACTGTTCGCAAAGGCGGAACCAAACGAGCCCCTACTAATATATCTGGCCATCTTCGAGGTTGCGGTCAGTGTAGTGCTCGTCCGCGAACAGAAAGGTACCCAATCACCTATCTACTACATTAGTAAGACTCTAGTGGATGCCGAAACTCGGTACCCACACCTCGAGAAGCTGGCATTAGCATTGGTCACGACTTCCCGAAGGCTGAGACCTTACTTCCAATGCCATCCCATCTGGGTAGTAACCACCTTCCCTCTAAGAAACATCCTATACAAGCCCGAACTGTCGGGCCGTCTCGCCAGATGGGCTATAGAACTCAGCGAGCACGATATCACATATATCCCGAAACCGCCATCAAATCGCAAGTCCTTGCCAACTTCATAGCCGACTTCGGCGTCGGCATCTCGCCTGAGGCTGAGAAGGAGGCCCTGCGAACAGCCCCTAACATGGACCCCTAGATACTCCACACCGATGGGGCCGCGAACGCCTCGGGATCGGGACTGGGACTCGTTCTTGAGGTCCTCACGGGCGAGGTCATTCGCCAGTCCATACGATGCCCCGAGATGACTAACAACGAAGCAGAATACGAAGTTGTTATTGCAGGTTTGAAATTAGCCGCCAGATACGGGGCCCGCCGACTGATCTTGCATTGCGATTCACAACTTGTGATAAATCAAGTCGCCGGGGCCTACCAGATCAAGGAAAAAAGATTACAAAAATATCAAGCCGAGGTCTGTAAACTGATAGCCCAATTCAACGAATGTCGCTTTGAGCAAGTACGTAGGGTACACAATGCCGAAGCTAACGGATTGGCCAAACTGGCCGCAGCGGCTACTAACCTGAGCAAAGAAAGCACCGTCACCCTCATGCATTCCTCCATCGATCGCAGCGAGGTATTCTCTCTACACCTAACATGGGACTGGCGCAACCAGTTCCTATCATACTTGCAGGAAGGGTAACTACCGCACGACAAAAAAGAAGCCAGGAAACTTCGCACACAGGCAGCAAGATACTGCCTAATGAACGGTGATCTCTACAAAAGACGACTCCGGTACTGGAAGAGGTCTATGAGGGTCATTGCGGCGCCCATACGGGAAATAGAGCACTCGTGCGGTGCCTGATATGGGCCGGTTACTATTGGCCCACCATGAAAAAGACGCGGCAGACTACGTCCGACGATGCGAAAAATGCCAAAGGTTCGCTCCCATGATACATCAGCCAGGGGAACCCCTCCACTCGGTCACTTCCCCATGGCCATTCACCAAATGGGGGAAATGGACATAGTCGAACCACTACCTATAGGATGAGGGAAGGTATGCTTCTTATTAGTTTCAACTGACTGTTTCTCCAAGTTGGTGGAAGCCGATGCCTACGCCCAGATCCACGAGCAAGAGGTCATAGCCTTCATCCGGAAGAACATCATATGTCGCTTCGGCATCCCCAAAGAGAAATAACGTGCGACAACGGCGACAGTTCATAGGACAAAATACAACCGACGTTTTCGACAAATGGCACATCAAAAGAATACTCTCAACGCCATATCACCCAGTCACCAACGGCCAAGCGGAATCATCCAACAGGACTATATTAAACATCCTGAAGAAGAAACTTGAAGACGCCAAGGGATTATGGCATGAGCTGCTACCAGAAGTATAATGGGCACATAGAACCACCCCCCAATCCTCCACATGAGAAACTCCCTACTCATTAGTCTACGGAACCAACGCCGTCATACCAGTTGAAGTCGGCGAACCGAGTCTCAGATACTCATACACAAGCGGAGATGAGAATGATACAAGCCGACTACAAGACCTAGATGAGGCCGAAGAAAGGAGAGAAATGGGCCACATCAGGTTAGTGGCGTAGAAACTGTAGGTTGAGAGGTACTACAACAAAAGGATGAAAATTCGTCCACTCAAGACGGGCGATTACGTGCTAAAAGCTAAAACATTGGCATCCAAGGATACCAACGAGGGAAAGTTGGGAACCAATTGGGACGGACCCTACAAAATCATCGCAGCAGCATACAAGGGCGCCTTCAAGCTGGAGACCTTGGATGGAAAGATACTCCAAAACAACTGGAATATCTCACACCTCAAGTGTTTCCACTTCTAAGAGACAACCCCCAAGTCGTACTCTTTTTTCCTCTACCGGGTTTTGTCCCAGTTGGGATTTCCCGGAGAGGTTTTTAATGAGGCGACGAAGGAGATGTCCGGAATCGCTTGCAAATTTATTCTGATGCGCTAAACGTACCGGCCATCATGAATAGCACATCATAAGGACTAGGGCTGCGGCCATAATGTATGAAAGGCTACGGCCATCTCCAATGAATGAAGGGCTACGGCCATAATGTATGAAAGTCTACGGTCATCTCCAATAAATGAAGGGCTACGACCATAATGTATGAAAGGTTACGACCATCTCCAATGAATAAATGGCTACGGCCATAATGTATGAAAGGCTACGACTATCTCTAATGAATGAAGGGCTATGGCCATAGTGTATGAAAGGCTACATATCCATCTCCAATGAATGAAGGGCTACGGCCATAGTGTATGAAAGGCTACGGCCATCTCCAATGAATGAAGGGCTACGGCCATAATGTATGAAAGGCTACAGCCATCTCCGATGAATGAAGGGCTACGGCCATATTGTATGAATGGCTAAGGCCCAAAACATCTAAAGGAGAAGGCTACGGCCTCCTCCAGATGAAACAAATGGCTAAGGCCTAAAACATCTAAAGGAGAAGGCTACGGCCTCCTCCAGACGAAACAAATGGCTAATGCCTAAAATATCTAAAGGAGAAGGCTACGGCCTCCTCGAGACGAAACAAATGGCTAAGGCCTAAAACATCTAAAGGAGAAGGCTACAGGAATTATGACCTTTCGAGGTTGATTCATGCATTCTATTTCTATGATGTGAGACGGGGTCTCAACCTTGTATTGTAATAGTATTGTTGAGCTAGAGGTATAGCTCTTTCGATTGAGTCATTGTCCTGATTTAAGTGTGTTCAAATTGTTTCTTACTGGTGCGTGTATTATGCAAGAGTTGGTTTAGACTTGTATCGAGGTATCATATCACCAGAGTGGTGTTGGATTCGAGGTGACCGTTGGGTTCATTATTGAATACAGACAGATTTGATCTCAGCTTCTTAGGAAGATAATATCGAGGTTTGACTCGTAAATCTGTTGTGATATCAGTTAAGGGAAGTGGTTTCATGAGTGGTTGATTTGAGAGATGATTACGATTAATAGCGTGTTTCATTCATCGTTAGCAGTATAGGAAAGTGTGAAAATAAGGATTTAGATAATAAAAGGTTCTCTGCCAGTAACTGGTTGTTGAAGACAACTGTTGTGAATAGAAGTTATGATTCCAAGTATTTGGTTTAGGCGGTATATCATATGTTTTCACCTGAGGGTGCAAGTATGGGTATTATAGCTGGTTCGGGCTTACTTTAAGTTTATATGTGAATTTCTGACCTGGTGTATGATTTTCAAAAAGTGCGGCGTGGTTCTATGGTTTGGTTATGGATTAAATGGACTGTGAAAGTTTGGCTGCATTGTGTTATTGGGTCTATGCAAGATAGGGTGACAAGGGATCACCCGAGAATGTGATTGGTAAGAACATTCAGCTACTGTTTGGCTTCTGTGACAACTCTCGATGCGCTCGAGGACGAGCATTTGTTTAAGTTGTGGAGGATGTAACGACCCGACCTGTTGTTAATGGAGTTATGTAATACTTCATATTTAAAATAAGGGTATAATTATCCTTTAGCTAGAATTTAATTGAAAATGAAGAAGAAAACAAGATAAATACACAAATAATAAATTATTGAAAACTTGTTGGGTCAAAGCCCACCAAAATAAGGTGGCGTATTTCAACACACCAAAAGGGATTAGGGTCTTGTCAGATGAGGATCAAACATTACAATTAGAAGATTGAGGGTGTTCAATGAGTTTGAGAGAATCAAAAGCAGTGAATAGTAGAGGAAAAAAACGTGGAAAAGTTTGACACTATAAAATTGTAAAGCAAAGAATGGCATCAACAGTCAGCAACATCTGCAAATCCGAAAGGTTGTGATTTTCAATATTTTTCGAGTCTTTTTGATTGAGTTATGTTCCCTTAGCCTATTGTAATGTATTCCTTGTGGTTTTGGTAAGATTCGACGTGTGAGGAGATTGATTCGAGAGGAAAAGGCATAGCAAGCTAGACTTTTTGCCAGCTTGAGGTGAGTAATAGGTGTAAATGATGTCCTAAGGGTTTGAAACCCCGGAATTTCACATTATAAAGCTATATTGAGGCGAGACACGCGCTCTATAACGAGTGTGGGGTCGTTTGTGGTTGGGGATTGTGACTTGGTCCGTTCAAGTGATATTTATATAGTGTTTTCGACAAAGACTTGTTTGATAATCATCCTACTTGGACTAAATTGTTATATTTGGGTTTTGTGTCGATTATTTGAATCATTTAGGGATTGCTATCACTGTTTTAACATTATTTGACATATTAATTGATTTCAGTCCTAAGTTTAAATACTATTTTGAAATGCTCAGCCATCTTTCTAAGATTTGAAAACTTAAACACCATTTTTATTGACATTCTGAGCTGAGAACTTACAATTTTCATATTGCCCGAGGGGCTTATGTGAATTTCTAGACTTAGCATGGATCAGGCTGTGCGCCGTAGCAGTATTATATTGATATTAAGGCTGAGATATTGGTTAGTGCCACGAGATGGCTTGATTATTTGCACTTGGGCTGTAGGAGCCCCTCCGGTGTCTGTACACACCCCTAGTGAGTGTCGTTGACGTCAAATGGATCGGGCTGCACGCTGCAACGGGTACTAGAGTGTACCATTCTATGTGTTGCATTACTTTTATGCATTTGATACTTATCTGGTTTACTTGTCATAGTATTTCTGTACCTTATTTCATCGGGTTGTTGCTTCATGATTAAATGTTTTGAACTGTTAATTATAGCTTTCTTTGTATTATTCCATGATTTCTTACTCTCAACCTTTATTTATGTTTATTACTCACTGGGTCGGAGTACTCACATTACTCCCTTCACCTTGTGTGCAGATCCAGGTACCCCACATGCTAAGTGAGGATTTGATTAGAAGCGCAACAGCATCCGGGAGTATCGAGGTAGCTGCATAGCATACGCGACCTTTATCTCCCCCTTCTATTTCTATCCTTTTACTCTGTATTTTTTCTAGATAGACTTGTATTAGGTGGATATTTTGTATTTGAGGCTCGTGTTTGCCACACCGAATTCTATTGGGCTATGTTGTGATATTCTAATTTAACTTCCGCAGGATTTATTATAAATTATAAAATTGAATGTGATGACGTAGTAAATTCCCTGTGTTATTTATCTAAAATATGAGTAAGAATTTGGGTTAATGTTGTCGAATAGTCAGGCTTGCCTAGCAGTATGTTGGGCGCCATCATGACCGAGGTTGCAGTCGTGACAAGTTGGTATCAGAGCCTGGTTACTTGGTCTTGCAAATCATGTGCCAATTTAGCAGAGTCTCGCGGATCGGTACAGAGACGTCTGCATTTATCCTCGAGAGGCTACAGAAGCTTTAGGAAAAACTTCATATTCTTGAAATTCTTTTCGTGCGAGTTTGTTGATCCGAGAACTAAACTTCTGTATTCTATTCTCTCACAGATGGCGAAGACTCGCGCTATCGAACGTGGCGGCCGACCACCAGTACAATCTATTGAGATCACTAGAGGCCATAAACGCAGTCATGGTCGTGGTTAAGGCAAAGCAGCGAGGGCAGCACCTATTGATCCAACAGTTGCCCCAGCTCAGGACCAAACTCCAGATGTGGATGCTCCTGCAGCACCTGTTCAGGCACCGACAGTGCGTATTGTGATTTCGGGTCTCCATGAGGCCTTGGCACAGATATTACCAGTTTGTAGTGGCCTGGCTCAGGCAGTTTCAGCCACTACTACAGTAGTTACTTTATAGGCCGGGGGAGACAATCAGACCCTCGCTGCTCGCACACCTGAGTAGGTTGTGCAGGGATCGTAGAGATCGGGAGAAACTCCAGCTCAGCCGGTTGCACCAATTTATGACTTTGTGGTTCCAGCTATGCCCGACGATGAGCAGCATCATCTCGAGAGATTAGGTAGGCTCCAGCCTTCTCCATTTAGTGGTGCTAAGGGCGAGGATGGCGAGGGTTTTCTTGACAAGTGTCAGCGTATGCTTCACACCGTAGGGATTTTGGAGTTGAGTGGTATGGCATTTACTACCTTCCATTTCTCAGGGGCTGCATTTACCTAGTAGGAGGATTTTGAGAGATGCGGGCCTGTTGGTGCAGTGGCCCTTACATAGCAGCAGTTCTCCACTCTCTTCTTGAAGAAGTATGTACCGCAGTCCCGCAGAGAGGAGCTACATCGACAGTTTGAGTGGTTGACCCAGGAGGACATGTCTCTGACCTAGTACGAGATGAGATTTTCGCAGTTGGCCCGTCATGCTACTTGGATGATCCCGACAGATCATGAGAGGATTAAGAGGTTTGTTTATGGCCTCAACTATTCACTCTGTATTCTGATGACTAGAGAGAGAGTATTGGGTTCCTCGTTCGAGGAGGTAGTTGACATTGCTCTTGATATTAAGATGGTTCGCCGTAGGGAGCGTGAGGAGAGGGAGGTCAAGAGGCCTCGAGGTTCAAATCCTTTCAGTGGTGCTACGTCTAGGGGCCAGTTCTAGCGTGGTAGAGTCTGTTCCTTCAGGCCTCCTCAGTCGGCCCGCCCAGAGTATAGTGGGGCATTCTCAGGCCATGGTCATCAGGGGTTCTAGCAGGGGCAGCCTTCACTTAGTGCCCTCCCAGCTTAGAGCTCATTTTATGCCCCTTCAGCTCAGGGTTCTTCTGTGCCGAGTGCATCGGGTGGTCATTCTGGTGCGAGAGGAACCCTTCAGTCCCCTTCTCCAGCACTTTGTAGTTGCTATGAGTGCAGTGAGTTTGGTCATATGAGGAGGCAATGTCCTCGGCTCCCACCAGCTCAGGGGTTCCTGAAACAACTTCATTAGACCGCACTCGGTGCCACCAGTCCACTGCCTTCTACTTCTTCTTATTTGGGATCTTCCCTTAGTAGAAGGACCGACTCTTAAGTTAGAGTTATGATATTTCCTTTAGTTTTGCGGGTTTTCTTCTTTTTTGGCTCTTATTCCTCCAACTTCGTGGAACTCGGGGCCTCTTTCCTTTTCTTCTCTCTTACCTGCTTCACGATATATGATGGGGGAAGATTTTATTCTTCTTCATATGGGGCCTTATCATTACGTCCTTTGCAAGACCTAAAAAAGCAGAGAAATAACTTATCTTGGAAAAATGTCCGAACAGTGGTCAAATCATTAAACTTAGGAAAGGAACTACCATGGCTACTAGCCTCCTATCGGCACTTCGATAAGTCGTGCCAAGCATGCTTGGCGTGTGTCGACTATGATACCAGGCTCCGGACCTAGTCCTCAAAATGGGGAACATCTCTCGGCATCCAGGCAACGACTACACCAAGTAAAACACTAATAAGGAAACGAAAGCAATAAACATGAATTAAGAACGAAATTATGCCAACATTTCATATTCCACTTTGCGGTAAAGGGCATACTCTCGGGCAAGATCAAGTCCGATGTCTTCACTCGAACGAATCGACACATCCAACCCCGATCCCTATCTTCATCTATGCTCGAGAAAGGTACCTTGTTGGCTCGATGCTAAAGCTTTATTAATCTTTCCCCTTCCTTTTTGGGGGCTATACAGGCGAATAAGATGGTCGAGGGTGAAGGGAAGCCCCTAGACTTTGTTCACAAAGAATCGAAGCAATATCAATATCCTACAGAAAGAAGTATGAATTTGACCGTGTCTAGCCTTGTATTTCTTGCAGAAGTCCACGAAAATTGGATCTAGAGGACCTAGCATGAAGGGGTAAGTGTAAACACTCCTAACCTCTCCACATGGGTGGTAATCGATTCTTCATGAGTGGGCGCCACTACATGCTTACTGTCGCAGTTGCAATCCTTTTAACTTAGGAAAAGAGTTTATCGGAGATTGAGCATATATACCTTGATAGCGGCTCTCATCACCCTGGCACCGAGGGAGTCTTCTCGGCCTTAAATTCAAACTTGATGGCGCATGACAGAAAGAATTTTTCAGGGTGTGTCTCCGGCGCGATTTCCTCGCGGGCGGGCCTTGATGAGGAAGTTTTTTCCTTCTAAGGAACAACTTTTGAAGTTTCTGCCATGTAATGGCTGAAGAAAGACGGAAGATGAAGAGAAATACTTAGTATTTTGCAATAACAAGTAAAGAAATAGGAATTGGAAACACAAAGGTCTGAGAAAGGTGATGAACAGAGAAAGTTAGATTGACAGAAGATTTGTAAGTAAAGTTTGAAAGATGGAGAAAGATGCATATATAGGTTGAAGATGGCAGTTAAGTGTCGGTGGTGGCCGACCATCGACTGACAAGCATTAAATGCCTAGAGAATTGTACCGACAAGATGTTCCAGCCACCTATGTCACTTACATCATAGTGATGATGTCATGACAAACCAGGGTAAAGATCAAGGACTTAATCAGTTTCTTGTTAATACTTCAAAAACGGGGGATTATCTGTATACGGTTAAAACCGGGCACATCCGATTTCACTAATTAACTGAGACCAGGGTTGATCGAGGATCGACCCCATAATATATTAGACCGAGACATGAGGATAAGGTATCGAGTTCGGGATTCGAAGTACCTGTCGAGACTGAGACTAGTAATGATCGAGACCAAACATGATAGGCATCACCGAAGATAGCATAATAACGGAAAGGCGAGATATCCGTAATTGATCGAGGATCATCGCCGTAATCTCAGAACGAATCAAATCATGAACGGTTATTTAGCTAATCATGAAGTTTCCTTCTGTAATTAGAATTGTATCATAAGTGAAATTCCCCTACTATATAAAGGGAGTCATAATCATTTGTAACCATCTTATTCTCGCATATCAAAGCAGTACGATACTTTTTTTCTTTTATACTCTCGTGTTCATCAGTATATTTTGTATTCCATTACTCTATTCTCAGTCGGTTCGAGGAAACGACCTAGCTCGAGAGCTGAATTACATTTCAATACTGATTTATTTACTTTATTATTAATTTTTATTATTAATCATTATATTTATCAATCGGTACTAGGTGAAATTACGTACCCTTAAAATCACTTTTAAATTTAATTATTATCCGATTTCAAGGATAAACAACCTTAAAAAAATATACTCTATATTTCTTGACAACTCATTGATAGTATAGTTATTTAACACCGTGATTGTAGTTGGTTCCAAAGTCACTATCTCTACAAAGTGAATGTACGACCTGACAAACTACAGGCATTTAAGCAGACACAAGATTTATTGCAAATGCTGAAATATCCCCTCCCCCCAAACAAACCCCAACCCCAAGAAAATGCCAAAAATATTAACATGTGTGTGTGTGTTTTTTATATGGTTCAAGAATTTTACTGATTAATTCTGCTCGAAATAGATACTAGAAACCATGAAAAAACTTGTACTCCAATTGATTAATGTTTTTTATGAAGTAATATTATAATAAATTTGAGTTTATATATATTACACTAACTGAATAAAGAATCGATACTTGGGGTTATATATAATCATTTTCTAAGTGATCTGATTGAATAAATATTTTATATATATATATATAACTTAAACTCATTTCAAAGAATATATATATATATATATATACTTAAAAGCCAAAGACAAAAGGAAAAATAAGTGGAGAGAGAGAGAGAAAGCAAGAACAAATTACAAGGTATATGAGCTAGGTTGAACAACCGACAAGTCTTTGAATGTGGTTCATATATTATTTCTTCTACTAGTTAATACTTAAGTCCAAACAAGTCTTGAAAATACGATACGTGATCCAGAATTTTGTAAAATTATTATAGTGGTCCATTGACCTTTATCAAGTAATGTCAAATTATTTTGTCTGTATTTTGTAGGCAGGTATGGTACAATTATTCATTGTTTCCAATTTATGCACGTTTCAGGAATATTGTGGATTTTTCCTTTTTTTTTTCCAATTGCTTTATCCTATTATAAATCTGGAGGAAAGGTGATGATGGACCCTTTGTGTAGGTAAAAGTTAGACCTATAAAATCCAAGTATATCTTATTTGTAGATATATCATATAATAGCAGACTTGAAAGTAAGAGATGCTGTTTTAACCTAAAATATATCCTTCCTATAAAGCTTCAAAATGTTTATAGCCATTAGTTTTATTTTATATGACATTATTGATTAAGTACCATAGTTAACAAAGTAAATACGCGAGGGTCTATCACAATAACCTCTTTATTTAGGGATAAATATAATATTCATCTGATAGATTAATTAAATTTATAATTTTTTATGCGGAGTATAAATATATGTGTAAATATTTTTTAAAACTATAAAAATAGTATATATGAATCTATAATTTTAAAAATATAATGACTTTAAATTTTAAAAATATAAAAAATTGAACCCATATAATTTAAATCTTAAATCCTATCTGGAGCCTCATAAGGTGAAGGTAAGGTATACCTACACTCTACAGGGGTGGATCATTAGATCCAACACATTAATTATCGGTTCCCATGAACGCGGTAACTTTTGCCAAGATCTTGTATTTTTTATTGAAAAATTTATTAAATGTATAAGAATATTTAGCTTGAAACTCAGTCCGTAAATCCAGTTATTATTATATGTCAACTTGAGATTTTTTTAGGAAACATTAAACTTAAAATTCTTGATCCGCCTCTACATTCTACCATTTCGAACATCACTTGTGAGATTATAATAGGTTTGTTTTTGTCGTTGTTATAGTTGTTATATTAACGTCAGAATTTATGATCATTTCATGACGCTTTTATATCTATAAAAGAATATCATTAAAAATAAAATTAAAGCATTATGTTAATGAAATCTAGTTATGTTTGAATTACTTGAAACAATTATTTTTTTATTTATTAGAGATAAGTGATATAAGCTTTTAATTTTGGTGTGACAGATATCAAAATCCTAAAGGGATAATGAAACAGCAAAGAAGTTCATGGGATATCCTTCCTTTGTATTCTTGAATCCTGCATTTAAAAAGACCAACAAAAATACAATTATTTTGACCCTTTCCCCCAATCTGTACTAAATTGTTTAAATTGACAAATATTTTATTGTAGAAATAAAGTGCTCTTTAAGATGACAAGGAAGATTAATTTGTCTCATTTGTCTAGTGGAACTTCATTATTTAGAAGAGTTTTCATCTCGTTAGTTAGTACTAAAAGTTGAACTAATTAAATACATAAAAATGTAATAACTCAAAAGATCATCTTATATTTTAGAATTTGATTATGCGCTCTTAAACCTTAAATTCATTTTTACCCTCTTCTATTAATATGCACGGTCTGGACGTGTTTCCGGAAAATTTTTATGTTGAAAGTTGATAAAAATCAGAATTTTTGCCTTAAAATTGATTTTTATTGACTTCGATCAACGTTTTGAGTAAACGGACTCGGTCTCCTATTTTAATGATCCAAGTGGGTCAGTAATGAAATATAGGACCTAAGCATACACCCGAAATAGAATACCGAGGTCCCTAGCTCGAGTTATAAATTTTAGTTAAAAATTAAAAAGGTTGAAAATCTAATAGTTTTAAAAAATTAAGGTGGTTGATTGTGGTACCTCTTCCCTGCAAAAAACCAGAGGCAAAAGAATATGGCAGAGAATCTCAAGACCAAGTGGGTTGGTACTGATACCCGACAACAACTGGTTGAACGGAACCGCTGGTTAGAAGAAAAAGTCACAATACTGAGACAACATGTGGCTGACATGTATCAGGCATGGATGGAGGGAAAAGCACCACCCTCTCCACCGCCTAGCTTCCTCGACTCTGTCCTTACCCGAACACCAAACGCAATGCCGAATGATCCCCCGTACTCCCCATATATACACGTCTATCACAACTTTTTCAGTCACCCCAATAGCTCTATCACTCGGTATCCTTCTATCTTTTCTCAGGAGTGCCCTCCAGTCACATCCACTGTTCCCGATAATAAACACCTACCCGAAGCTCATGTTGCCCAACATTACCCCTCCGAGGTTGCTCACCAGGGCCCCAAATAGAGCCCGCAGGTTGAACCTCCTGTGAGCACGTGATTTTTGCCTCACACGAATTACTCCTAAAAGATTCAAAAAAAAAAGAGTTTTGCGTTGTTTGCAATATTTGTGGATTTTGGTATTATTTTTCTTATTATTCGTATATGTGTGTGCATGCATATTTGATTAAATTAATGAAAAACACAAAAATATATATATATATATATATATATATATATATATATATATATATATATATGTAATAGCGTTTGGAACTTATTTTTAAAGTTTTGAATTAACTAGTAAATGGAAAATCACAAAATAATAAGGGTGTATTTTATTTTGTTGCCATTATATGATTTTATTCTCTTTATTAATTATGTGTCAATTGTTGTTAAGTATTAATATCCTTATGGTTTTATTTTAATGATAAATTAATTAGAATGTTGGTTTTGTTATAAAAAAGGAAAGAAGAAAGGGCTGAAAATTATGTTTGGGCTTCTAAATCTGGAGCCCAAACGAGACAGTCAGCCCAAGTCTTGCATTAGCCCAGTCCGTCTCTCACAGATACCCAAACGACTTCGTTCCGTTTTTAAGTGAAGAGATCCAAGCCGTCGATCAGCATTGGTCTGATGGATCTCATTAATCGCCCCATTGTTTGATCCTGGCCGTTGGATTCTCATCATCCAACGGCCGAGATTAAAGCGTTAATTTTAGACCTACCAAAGAACCCCCCAATACCCCCATACCCGTTCATTCTCTCCCAGACCCATCTTCGTCTCTCCCAGAGACGATCGAACTCCGCCGTGCCTCCGCCGCCCTCCGCCTACCGGAAATCGCCTCGCGGCGGTTCCGGTAGGCCAATCTCAACCAAATTAACACCGTAGAACCTCCTAGCCCCCCTCTATACGAATCCATCCTTCATCTTTCTCGAATCAAGCCCAAACCCTTCGAATCTTCAATCGAAGATTCGAGTTAAAACCCAAACCACGCCAAACCACCCCAAATTCATACCAGTGACTCCTCACACCACCCTCACACCCAAACCACCTTTGGTTTTGTTCGAATCCGACCGAAAACCCAAAAATCCCAAAGCGGCCATATGAACCCTAGATTTCAAAAGTAGGGTCTTCGTTTAGATTCGAGAGAAATTGAAGCCTAATAGAATTTAATTGGGATGTTTTCGTTTGAAAACATCTCAATTAAAGTCCGTTAGACTCCAAATTCAAGTCCAAGCCCAAAACGGCCTGGTTTCTGCTTTGATTTCGATTTCGTTCGAGGTAATCTCCCTTTTCCTATCTATTTCAATTAGGTATGTGTTGTTTGTGTATTTGTTTAGTTCAATTCGTTTAATTTTCTTCTCATTCCTGTTGGCCGTCCCTATCTGTCTTCTCCCCTCAAAGACCTTTTATTTGGTCAATTTGTATTCTGTTATTTGTTCGAATGTGCTTGTCATAGGATAGTTTTTCGTTTCGATTAAGGTCGTCAAGCATTTAATTCATATTTGATTGCTTCTTTGTTTTTGCTTAAAATATATGGAATCAAACTGTAGGTCGCTCATGTGTTATCAATTATGTATGTTGTCATCGACTAATCAAGGTGGTCGATTAGTCTCATAGGCCTTGTTTATTAGCATTTTAGGGCAGACTTGGACACTATAAATCACTGTTGAATCGAGTTCTTTTCTTTTGAACTGTTTGTTTAATTAAGTGATGAATTGGATATAGTTGTTGGTAGTATAGGATTGAAGGGTGTAACTGATGGAGGGTAATGCATTAGGACTGCTGGTGGAACCTGCTGCACAACAGAGTTCACCACCAGTTGTCCCCTGTTTATTAATTTTAATTAATGAACCCATGCTTAGACATAGTGTAGTGGTAAAAACAGAGGGATGAGTTCAGCAGAGAGAGGGATGGGCAGAGGTGATTATTTTTTCTTGTCCTTGGCTTTTTGGAGGGGGCCTTAGCTATAAGTGAAGGGGATTCTCAGGAGATAGGGATACACAGAGAGACTCTTGGAGAGCAGCCTGAAACATTTCATACACACACAGATTCTTAGAGAGCAGTCTGAAACATTGATATACACAGAGGGAGATTCATATACACACAAGCTTAGACACTGGATTTTTTTGGAGAGATATAATTCTGAAACATATAGACCTTCACACATACAAACTTTAGAAAAATAGACAGTGGGAGTTTGGATTCTTCTTGGTTTGTCATTGGATCTTTGGTTACTGTTTCATTGGATTGTGTTTGAAGTTCACACAGATCCCTTGCATATATTTTGGGTCGTTTGTTGCTGTTGGTCGAGGTTGTGTCACTGGTTTGCTAGTATTGTGTTTGGCCACTGCTAGTATAGTGTTTGGCTACTGCTAGTGTTGTGTTTGGCCACTGCTAGCACTGTGTTTGGCTACTGCTGTGGGTTGTGTCTGGTTGCTAAGTGTTGTGGTGTTTGGCTACTACTGATTTGTTGAGTGTCTGGTTACTGTCTGCTGGTGTGGTTTTTGTTGCTGTTGGTTGTGTTTTTGTTGTTGCTGGCTACTGTTCACTGCTACTATTTCTATCACTGCTATAGCTGACCTCTTACTTCTCCATTTTTGCCAATTTCCAGGTATATTCTACCTCCTGGCAATAGGAAGTTCGATAATTGCATATGTATTGCTTTGCAGAATCAAGTGTGATGATATTTTACAATAGAATGCCTCTGTTTTCATTTGATATTTGTAATGTTAAAGAGACAGACTCATCATGAATGAGTTTGTATTTGATATTAGATGAGATAGTTCAAACACAACTCTTATTAATACTGGACTATGAATTTCGAGTGTTGACCGTTAGATGTATTGAAGTAGTATGCTTATGTGTAGTCGTATTTCTGGAATTCATATTACTAGTTAAAGGTTCTAGTGTAATTTTGTAGTAATAAAAAACAGATTCGAAACAAGTGCATTTTGAGCAGTTAAATGTGATTACTTCGTCGCTGATTGTCAAAGAGAGCATCAAATGTCTAGATAATGACTCACACAAAAAATATGCTATTATAACCAATGTTCGATTGTAGAGTCATACATACTTCTCTTAGGATTATAAACTCTAAATTGATAATAAAATATGGGCTATATGAAACGTTTGCATATTAGCTTCACCTCGACTCAAAGGCTTCACTGTTAGTTTATTACGATCATGAAAGGGTAAAGATTCAACTCTTATTAATTAGATTAATTCACGGCTAGTCCTCACAAAATACAACAGTTAGCCCATGAGAATTTAATTTGTAACAAGTTTAATTTGTTCAAAAATAAAAATAAGTATACTGTTTTACTCAAGCGAATTAATGTATGGCCTGTTCTGTTATTCTTTTTGGGCCTGTCTCAGGCCCAGCAGTTGGAAAAGAATTAATCTAGCATGTATAAATTGAGTTCCTTGGACCTAAGGTTAAAATGACACTTGGCTCGTTAATGTTTAATTGATAGGCTATGACACTTCTTAATAATAATAAATTAGGACCTTTGTTTATTATTAGAGACCAATTAAGTAGAAAAATCATAGTCACGTTAGGATGACCTTAAATAAAATAATGAGACGAGCCTCGCCAAACAAAAATACACAATTGCGGGGCCCTCAAATAAACTGTTATGAAAAAATGGTAGATTTGGAAGGATCGATTATCGAATTTCACGGTCTTTCACAAAGTTAACAACACGATAGACTCTTTAGGCACGATTTGTAAATAAAATACTTTCCTAATTACGGGTGCGCATTTATGTGACCCAAATCTTATTTTCGGCGAAACTGAAATACATTGAAGTCGCAGGCGTACTGGTTGCGGTGCGGCTCGAAATGTGTTTTCGTGACGTCGCAATTCTTCTAAGAATTAAAGCGGAATATAAGAGCACACAAATAAAATATATAAAGAAATCAGAAAGGAACAAAAATTGCAGTTGAGCGACCGTGCTAAAACCACGGAATCCGGGAGTGCCTAACACCTTCTCCGGGTTAACGGAATTCCTTATCCAGGTTTCTAGTTTCGCAGACTATATTATAGAGTCATAAATTTCCTCGGTTCGGGATCAAACCGGTGACTTGGGACACCATTATTTTCCCAAGTGGCGACTCTGAATAATTAAATAAATTGATCCCGTTTCGATTGTCCTTTAATTGGAAAAACTCCCTTGCGCTCTCGTGAGTAAGCGTAAAAAGGAGGTGTGACAGCTCTGGCGACTCTGCTGGGGATGACATTCTTGAACTTCGGTTCAGGGTCTAAGAATTCGAGCTCAGTTAAATTGTTGTTTTGTCTACATTTGATTTTATTACAAATTAATTAATGTGCTACATGTCTACCGCTTTGATACTAGTTGCACTGTATATACAAACTGCTATATGTTTACCGCTTTGATATTGCGTGAACTGTATATAAAACTGTGCCGAAAACCCGTCTCTTCTTACCCCCGGGGATGTGCTTACTGGTTGAGACTCCCTTTTCTGTTAGTGTCAATACCAAAAATAAGAAAAGAGGCAGGATAAGTTACAAAGCCGGACGATCCCGCGGGTCCTCGGTACGTAGCTCCCTCCTCAAATCCGAGTTGTCTGCTCGGGTACACGGTCTAGTACCATTGAAAAGCATCAGGATATTGAGCCTAGATTTAGGACGTTTATTTGCATCATATCCGACTTAGGGGACTCAACATAGGGGTTGGGTCCGTCTAGGACAGGCAACTCGAAATGAAAGACCGTCTTGCCATATCATATTTGTTGTAAGCATTTATTTAGACTGGCATGCTGACCGGCTTTTAAATACTGAAGAAAAATAAAAAAAACAAAAGGAAATAGTATGGGGAAATAAATATTTTTCAGAAAATACAAAAAATATGTTTTACCAACAAGTCAATAAATTTAGTTTGCCGATAAAAAACGACAGAAGGTTGACTTTGCCAACAAAATGGTATTCTTGACAAAATGTGTTTTCTTTAAAATAGTTGTTTTGACGGACCGAACTACGCGGGTTTGATTCTCACCGGGTGTGAGATACGTAGGCAGCCTTTAACGGGTCCAACTTCCGTTTGATTCTCACCGGGTGTGAGATACGTAGGCATCCTTTAACGGGTCCAACTTCCCTTTATCTCAAAATGAGTTTTCAACGACCACCTTTTCATCAGTCTTAATATTTTGACCAGTCAATTCATGTGGCCCGTTTCATTTTTTTTAAGAAAAGATAGTTTTGTTTGGGTCAAATAAAGATTTCTTTTTCATCTAAAAATTACCTTAATAAATGTGCAGAATGAGCACGAGTCAGAATACAACCGAAGCTATCATAAACAAGGTCCCCTTAAGTTTGCATAGGTGGTGGAGCGACTTGGGCGAGCAAGGACAAGACACAGTTAAGCTGTACCTGGGAGATCTAGTGGGGCTACTAAATATTTCCCCGAGAGGAGACATCATACGAGCCTTGATCTCGTTCTGGGATCCAGCACACAATGTGTTCCACTTTTCGGACTTTGAACTCACACCAACATTAGAAGAATTGGCCGGGTATATCGGAAGACCAAAAGTCCCTATGAGGGAACAATATCTCATTGCGCCAAAGGGTAGTGACAGTTCATAGGTTTTTGGATACTGTGAAAATACGCAGAACTGTACACAACCCAGACTTATCAGAAGGGTTCTGCACTTTAGCATTTCTATATGATAAATATGGTCATTACGGGGGTTTCAGCAAACACAAAAGCAAAATCTGCAGTGGAGAAAACCAGTTAAAATGGGAAGAGCACAGACGCATCGCCTTCATGATAGCTTTCATGGGTTCATTAATATTCCCCAGAAAAGACGGGAATATCAACATACAAGTAGCAGGGGTCATCAGCACTTTGATGAAACAAAACAATAGTACTTTGGCTCCTATGATAATATCGGATATCTCTCGTGCACTCACTATCTGCAAAGCTGGAGGGGTCTTCTTTGAAGCTTGCAATGTACTGCTCCAAATGTGGATGATTGATCACTTATGTCGTCGCCCACAGTTTATGAGGTATAGTTTATCAGAGAAAACCTGTATAGAAGAATTCCCTGTCACACCTCTTTTTTACGCACCCGCAAGGATGCAAAGAGTTTTTCCAATTAAAGGACAATCGAGATGGGATTTATTTTAATTACTTCAGAGTCGCCACTTGGGAGATTTTATGGTGTCCCAAGTCACCGGTTAAATCCCGAATCGAGGAAAAGAATGACTCTATTTAACGGTCCGCGAACCAGAAATCCGGATAAGGAATTCTATTAACCCGGGAGAAGGTATTAGGCATTCCCGAATTCCGTGGTTCTAGCACGGTCGCTCAACTGTCGTGTTTGGCTTATCTATCTGCTTTTTACAATTATGTACTTGGTGCAAGTTAATACCCTTTTACCGCTTTTATTATTGGTTGTGATTTACGAAAGAGAAAGTTGCTTAAAAATATGCTTTCGAATCACGTCACATGAAATGCACCCGGATCCTCAACATATTCTTATTCAACATTTCGGGGTTTGGATTCGGGTCACATGAAATGCACACCCGTATTTAAAAGGTAAAACTAAAATATATGCCTGACTCGACTACTTATTTACATTGTTGAGAAAGGCGTGATATTCGTTAAGAAGCGACGCATCCCGAAACCTAAGTATTTATATGTACATTTATGACGGCTATGTGATTAGTGTAACTATCGGGCGAGGCATACCTTTGATTCAAATCTAAAGCGAACTACATCTCACTGTATCTTACTTAAGAGTTGATCCCAAATTACTTAAAACTTGCTACGAACCACATCACATGAAATGCGCCTGTAGTTCTTAACATGCTTTGTTTACTCTTGCCCGAAATTGGGGTCGGGTCACATGAAATGCACCCCCGACTCTTTTTAATCTAATTACGTCATTCCGTTGAGTAACAACTCTCTAGCTAATCTTGCTTGTGACATAAGGTCTATCATTTAACAGGTTTGGAGATTACACACATGAGTAGGGAAGATTAAATAGAGATACGAAGACTAATTCAGGTTTACATGCTTATCTAATGACAATGTATCTTTGGCCTAGCTACGCTTTTCCATAACAAAACTAGCAATACAGATTTAATTAGACAGTAACAGAACATAATCAAACATAGACTTTGGACGACTACATGATTCAACAGACTTCAAACATGAACTTCAGGCTTCACTCTTTTTTGAACCAAGGAATTACAATAACAGAGATGTGTACCTGGAATGCGGAATAACAAGGAAGAGTGAGCAATGGCAATGCAGCAACCGCAACAAGAACAGTAACAGGTGCAGCAGCAATCAAAGGCCAATAACGACCAACGGTAAACCAATAGTAACAACAACCAGTGAACCACTCAACTAAATACACAAGTAGCAAACTACAAACCAACCTCAACCATGCTGAACCAGCAACCACAATGCCCAGGTAGTAACAAACAAATCAGTGCAGCAACCAAACGACCAAGGCAATAAACCACTGACCAACAGCAACACAACAGTGTAACAAACAACAACAACCAAACCGGTGCAGCAACCAAACAGACCAACCAGCCAACAAAATAATGAACCAGCAGCAATAACCAAACCAAGCAACAACCAAGCGACCAAGGCAACAACCCAAACAGACCAAACCCCAGGCAGCAAAAACTAACAGACCAGCCACTAATACACTAGCACTGAACTGGCAGCAATACCCAAACAATAGAAGAACCAGCACTGTCTGGACCAAGCAGCAACACAGCCACAACAACAACACACAAATGACCAAAAAGCACTCAACTATCGAATCAAAGCACACGAGACAGTAGCCAAGAATCAATGAAACAGTGACTTTGTATGTGTATATCAAAAGTATCTCTGATCCTATCTTTTCTCCAACTATTGCTCTCCAGTGTTCTCTCTAATGTGTGTGTATGTATGCCTATCAATGTATCTATGAATGTATGTCTATCAATGTATATCTCCAGGTATTTTGCTTATCACAGATGCTCTCAAGTCTGTCTCCTCTCAAGTGTATGTCTGTATCCCCATCAATGTCTATATTGATGCTATATTTATAGCTACAGCCCCTCCAGAACACCTGCCCCTAAGGTTACCCCCTACCCTGGCTTCCCAACCCATCATATTCCCTGCACACCCCACTAACTACTGTCCAAAGATGGGCTCAAGCCTTAAACAATAAGCCTGGCAGTGTTCAGTGGATACCCTGCTGTGCTCAGTTCCACTAGCCCTTTGTATGGGTGTGTGATTAAACAATTATACTATTAACTACACCCAATTATCCCTTTAATCTGAATCAAACAGTAACCAACCCTATACCAGTGAATTGCATCAGGCAGATTCAAGGGATTAATGTTACGAACTATTTGACGACTTTAATCACATTGAACCTATGATTCGTTTTAACTACTGAAAACAGCGGGAATTGGCCAAATAAAAGGCCTCAAAGGAGGATGACAGGTCGATTGTTATGAAAAATTAGAAGCATGCTAGATGAGAATTGAAACAATGAATAAAACAAATACACATATTCACACAATCGAATTAAAACAAACAAAGAAGGAATGAATACCTCAAAGAAAACTGCCGACCCAAGCTTTGAACAAAATGTGGAATTATTGAAGCCAAACGGGCTTTAATCGAGATGTTCTCGATTGAGAACACCTAGACTAAAGTCCCTTGGACTTCAATTGCGGCTAACCCGGCTCGAATTGGGTTTCTCCAAAATTAGGGTTCTTGGGCTCGGATTTGGGGCTTTTGCATTTCTGGTTAGATTCGAAGCAAACCAATGCCGGCGGGGGTACGAGGGAGGTGTGGGGAGACTGTGGTGTGAATTTGGGGTAATTTGGCATAGGTTCGAGTTTGACTCGAATCTTCAAATGAAGATTCGAGGAGCTCCGGCAAGATTCGAGGTTAATGGAAGCCGGGATCGTGATGGGGGAGGTAAGGGGAAGGTTTTGGCGTTGGTTTGGGTTTGATTGGCCTACCGGAACCGCCGTGAGGCGATTTCCGGCAGGCGGAGGAGGGCGGCGTTACACCGGGTGTTTGAGAGCTCTGAGGGAGAAGAAGGAGAGGGGGGGTCTGGCTTGGGGGGGGGGGTATGGAGAGGAGTTTATATATGTTTTGAGTAGTTAAATCCTGATCGTTGGATCAAACCTGATCAACGATCAGGATCCTCTCACTTAAACCAAACGGCGCCGTTTGGTCAAGTCAAAGGCTGAATGTATATTAGAATTAACGGATTAATCTGGGCCGTTGGATAATAAAATCCAACGGTCCGGATCAAGCGTTACATAGGCTGAAGCTGGACGGATATTTGGGCTGGATCAGAAGCAATCCGTTTGGGCCTGGCTTTTAGATTGAAATTGGCCCAGATCGGATATTATATGTGTATGTGTATATATATATATATATATGTATATATATATGTATATATATACATATATATATATATATACACACATATGCATATACTAACCTATAACACCGCTATTTTTTACTACAATTAACGCACACAATTACATATCACTCAAAAATGTGAATCACATGACTTCGATATCAAACACTGAAAATGCAAAGCCTAGCGTATATTTTTTGTATTTTTAATTTAAATAAATAAACGTGCACACAAAAGATAAAAATAACACAAAATCACACAAATCATGCCCAACACGAAACTATTTTTTACTTTTGAATTTTCTGGGAGTACTTCTCGAGTAAGGCAAAAATCACGTGCTCACAGCTGCCCCTCTTTGCGCGTAAACACGCAGAGTTTTCGTGCAAAGATAAATGAGCGGATATAAGCGATTTTTGCCTATTCGAACACTCCGTATGAAGCATTTTGGAAAAGTTTTGACCGAACCTTGCTTCAAAAGGTCTCCTACATATCCCTGGCTAAAAGGGAATCGGGTCAATGTAGTTCGGGAAGTTTTGGTAGCTGGGACTACCATGACTGCTGTGATCTTGCTGTTACTGCTGTTGCCGCTGTTACTGCTGTTACCACTGCTCAGCTGATTTCCTTGTTACACCGCATTAGGCAACGAAAAACAAGAAGCTAGACTAAGTTACAGTACTACAAGTTCTTATCTATCCTTTTTAACTTGATCTTGTCGCACTCCTTGCCATCTTGTCTGACTTGGCGTTCCTTCTGATGCTTCGTCTCTCCTGACGAACTTGGATTCATGCCGAAGATTTCTGTTACATTCTACCGCTTTCCTCTACCAAATTAAATCGCCACTCCATTCTTCAGGCGGGCTCCCTGACTTCAACTACAACTTCGGAATTAAATCGCCACTCCATTCTCCAGGCGGGCTCCCTGACTTCCATTGCAACTTCAAAATTAAATCGCCACTCCATTCTCCGGGCGGGCTTCCGACTTCAACTACAACTTCGACATTAAATCGCCACTCCATTCTCCGGGCGGGCTCCCGACTTCAACTATAACTTCAAAATTAAATCGCCACTCCATTCTCCGGGCGGGCTCCCGACTTCGACTATAACTTCAAAATTAAATCGCCACTCCATTCTCCGGGCGGGCTCCCTGCTTCGACTATAACTTCAAAATTAAATCGCCACTCCGTTCTCCGGGCGGGCTCCCGACTTCGACTATAACTTCAAAATTAAATCGCCACTCCATTCTCCGGGCGGGCTCCCTGACTTCTACTACTTCAAAATTAAATCGCCACTCCATTCTCCGGGCGGGCTTCCGACTTCAATTACCACTTCAAAATTAAATCGCCACTCCATTCTCCGGGCGGGCTTCACGACTTCAACTACTACTTCAAAATAAAATCGCCACTCCGTTCTCCGGGCGGGCTTCCCTGACTTCGATTGCAACTTCAAAATTAAATCGCCACTCCATTCTCCGGGCGGGCTTCCTGACTTCGACTACAACTTCAACATTAAATCGCCACTCCGTTCTCCAGGCGGGCTTCCTGACTTCAACTACTACTTCGAAAATAAAATCGCCACTCCATTCTCCAGGGCGGGCGACTTCAACTACTACTTCAAAATAAAATCGCCACTCCATTCTCCAGGCGGGCTCCCCGACTTCGACTACTACTTCAAAATTAAATCGCCACTCCATTCTCCCGGCGGGCTCCCGACTTCAACTACTACTTCAAAATTAAATCGCCACTCCGTTCTCCAGGCGCGGGCTTCCTGACTTCGACTACAACTTCGACATTAAATCGCCACTCCGTTCTCCAGGCGGGCTCCCCGACTTCGACTACTACTTCAAAATAAAATCGCCACTCCATTCTCCGGGCGGGCTCACGACTTCGACTACTACTTCGAAAATAAAATCGCCACTCCGTTCTCCGGGCGGGCTTCCGACTTCGACTACTACTTCAAGAATTAAATCGCCACTCCGTTCTCCGGGCGGGCTTCCGACTTGAACTACTACTTCAAAATTAAATCGCCACTCCATTCTCCGGGCGGGCTTCCGACTTCAACTACTACTTCAAAATTAAATCGCCACTCCGTTCTCCGGGCGGGCTTCCCTTCAACTACTACTCAAAATTAAATCGCCACTCCATTCTCCAGGCGCCTGACTTCAACTACTACTGCAAAATAAAATCGCCACTCCATTCTCCAGGCGGGCTCCCCTGACTTCAACTACTACTTCAAAATAAAATCGCCACTCCATTCTCCGGGCGGGCTTACGACTTCAACTACTACTTCAAAATTAAATCGCCACTCCATTCTCCAGGCGGGCTCCCTGACTTCGATTGCAACTTCAAAATTAAATCGCCACTCCATTCTCCAGGCGGGCTCCCTGACTTCAACTACTACTTCAAAATAGAATCGCCACTCCATTCTCCAGGCGGGCTTCCTGACTTCAACTACTACTTCAAAATTAAATCGCCACTCCATTCTCCAGGCGGGCTTCCTGACTTCAACTACAACTTTACTGATTTCCATCCTGTCTTGATTACCTTCCTTTGCCTCTTGTACTCTATCCTTGTTCCTGCATTACCTCTCGGACCACCTTCTCTTCTGGATTATCCTGTCTTGGAATTTCCTTCCCCTGGGTCGTATTACTTTTCTTCTGGCTGCTGGGGATATTTTTGGAGCTGTTTACTTGCCTGCTGGGGATGATGCTGCTGAGGAAGTATTCTTTGTTTCCTTCACCCCTCATTCTCTTCCTTCTTCCCATGCCTCCTCCGGGACTCACGCTCTTGCCTCCTCGAGCAAATTATGGGATGTAATACTGCTGGGGGAATCTCGAAGCCATTTTTCTTTTCCGATAACTGCTGGGGATGATACCGGGCTTCAAAGATCGCTCCGTCTTGTGTTGCTTTCTACACTTATCCTCTGAGTCTTGCTTTCCAGAAAATTTTCGCAACTGGAGAAAATTTTCTGCCCCAGTGTGGTAAACTTCTCGACGGTATGCTTTCCTGCCGTCGGACCCTCTTTTCCTGCTTTAAATCAAAGAAAAATTGTTAGTTTCAAAAGGCCGCGAGTGGTCGTGCCACTCTTGTTAAGGCCATTCTTTTCCAGCTGCTTGGCCTCTCTCGAACTTTGAGGACGACGTTGACGCTTGCTTGGGAAGATGCTTTTTCCACGAACGACCTCTCATCTTTCCTTTTATTCCACTCTTTGGTTTGGTCCGACTCTTTTTAGCCGGTGATCTGTCGCGTGAAATCATCTTTCGGACATGCCACATGTGTCCATCATACTCCATAATTCTTGCGAACCTTCCACTCAGCCTGTCATCCCAATCTCACTATCGTAACGACTTCCGTCTCATTGCCTTGTTCCATGCCTATTCACTTTCAATATACTGCTTTGGGAGACTTGGTAGTAAGCTTTGAAAAATCAATTTTCGAAAATGAAAGAAAAGAAAAGAATACTGACCGCAAATGACAAAAGAAGAAAAACTTTTCTGAACTCAAAAAAAATAGGAAAACTTATCTGAATGTGTGCCTGATCCTATGTTATGCCGCGCCTTTGAGATTAAACTACCCAGTCTATTCGTGTCAATCACTTTCTGATACCGCGTCCTGCTAGGGGTAAACGGATGTCCTAACCTTGTCTCATGCAGACATCTTGTAATTATTTTATCCTGCCACCTCATAGTGCCCTTCAAAGGGTTTTCACTAATGGGATTCTCTCATTTCTCTCTATCTCCCGTCGCCTTAAGGTGCCCGTAAAGGTTTTCACCGTAAGACTCTCTCATTTTACTTCTCTCAACTTCCTTCGCCTTAAGGTGCCCGCGAGGGTTTTCACCGTTAAGACTCTCTCATTTATGCTTTCTTTCCCTGCGGCGGGGCATCACCCCTGAGATTCCCTCTAGAGCGTTATCCCCTTTCGGCTTGTGCATCCTGAATTCAATCGAGGGTCGGGACGTCACTCTTGGCTTTCATTCACATGACTTGGCACTTCTCAAATACTGATCGAGAGGTCTTTCTGGTTCTTGATATGGTTTCTGCGCGTGAGGCCGAAGAAAGGGGTTTAGCCTCAACGGTTAGCTTGTTACAACTTTCGGAATCCACACTATCTTTCCAATGAAAACAATGACTTCTGCCCCAGTTTTGTTGCTTGGGGGATTTTTTGATTTTTATTTTATTATGACCGAGCCGTGTGGCGCCTACGTATCCTTCTTGAGGAATCAGGTCGAACGTAGTTCACTTTTTCTTGTATTACTTTTTGTTTCTTTTCTATTTTGTTACACATCTTCCTTGGTGATTCCGAAAGAGGGTATATGAAAGAATAATTAAGGCTCAAATGGGGAAACAAAGGTTAAAGTGTTTGGGTAGTAGAAAAATTGCCTCTGTCATTCCATTCTCCGAAAAATGCCAAATACACACAAACGAAACCAAACGTTGACAAATGCATTAAAGAATTACACATAATATCTCTTAACTGCATCAGAATTAATAGCCATATCGGTGCATCTTCCCTCGACATCCGTCAGACATAGAGCGCCGTTGGATAATACTCTAGTTACCACAAAAGGTCCTCGCCAATTTGGAGCGAACTTGCCTTTCGCTTCGGCCTGATGGGGTAGAACTCTCTTCAGCACATGCTGTCCCACTTCAAATCTCCTGGGACGTACCTTCTTGTTATATGCTCTCGCCATTCTCTTTTGATACAATTGGCCGTGACATACTGCTGTCAATCTCTTTTCATCGATCAAGCTCAATTGCTCTAATCGGGTTTTGACCCACTCGTCGTCATCAATCTCAGCTTCGGCGACGATTCGGAGGGATGGAATCTCAACTTCTGCGGGTATTACTGCTTCAGTCCCGTATACCAACAAGTAAGGAGTTGCACCTACCGAAGTCCGGACGGTAGTGCGATAACCTAACAGCGCAAATGGTAACTTTTCATGCCACTGCCTAGACCCTTCTATCATCTTCCTCAATATCTTCTTTATGTTCTTGTTTGCTGCCTCGACCGCACCGTTTGCTTTTGGGCGATACGGTGTGGAATTTCGGTGTGTAATCTTGAACTGTTGACATACCTCTTTCATCAATCCACTGTTAAGATTTGCACCGTTATCTGTAATGATCATCTTCGGAATTCCGAACCTACAAATGATGTGGGAGTGTACGAAGTCCACCACTGCCTTCTTGGTCACTGATTTGAATGTTTTGGCCTCCACCCACTTGGTAAAATAATCAATCGTTACCAGAATGAACCTGTGACCATTGGAAGCCGCAGGCTCTATAGGTCCGATAACATCCATACCCCACGCAACAAATGGCCATGGCGCTGACATTGTATGTAATTCAGTTGGCGGAGAATGAATCAAATCTCTGTGTATCTAACATTGATGACATCTTCGCACGAAACTTATACAATCCCGCTCCATAGTGAGCCAATAATATCCCGCTCGAAGAATCTTCTTTGCCAATACATATCCGCTCATGTGTGGTCCGCAAACTCCCGAATGTATATATGTCATCACTGTTGTGGCTTGACTTGCATCTATACATCTCAACAATCCCAAATCTGGGGTTCTTTTGTATAGCACCCCTCCGCTAAGGAAAAATCCGTTCGCCAACCGCCGAATAGCTCGCTTTTGATCTCCGGTTGCTTGCTCTGGGTATACTCCTAACCTGAGGTATTCCTTGACATCATGAAACCACGGCTCACCATCCACCTCTTCCTCTATCACATTACAATAAGCATGTTGATTCCGGACATGGATATGTAACGGATCGACACGAACCTTGTCCGGGTGATGTAGCATTGACGCTAAAGTAGCCAACGCGTCGGCAACCTCATTATGCATCCTTGGGATGTGCCTGAATTCTACCGATCGAAAGCGTTTGGTCAAATCATGCAAACACTGACGATACGGGATAAGCTTTAAATCTCTGGTTTCCCATTCTCCCTGAATCTGATGTACCAGAAGGTCCGAGTCTCCCAAGACCAAGACGTCCTGTACATCCATGTCCACCGCTAATCGCAACCCCAAGATACATGCCTCGTACTCGGCCATATTATTGGTACAATGAAAACGCAGTTGGGCAGTAACAGGATAATGATGTCCTGTTTCAGATATGAGCACAGCCCCTACTCCGACTCCTTTTGCGTTCGCTGCTCCGTCGAAGAAGAGCTTCCACCCTGGATCCTTGGTTGGTTCTAACCCCTCAATTTGCAACACCTCCTCATCTGGAAAATACGTCCTCAAAGGTTCGTATTCGTCATCAACGGGATTTTCAGCTAAGTGATCGGCCAGGGCTTGAGCTTTCATAGCCGTCCTCGTCACGTATATGATGTCGAATTCCGTAAGTAATATTTGCCACTTTGCTAACCTCCCTGTAGGCATGGGTTTCTGGAAAATATACTTCAACGGATCCAACCGCGAAATGAGGTACGTGGTGTAAGAAGACAAGTAGTGTTTCAGCTTTTGGGCTACCCAAGTTAGGGCGCAACATGTCTTTTCCAGATGAGTGTACTTGACCTCGTGGACTGTAAACTTCTTGCTGAGGTAGTAAATGGCCCGTTCCTTTCCGCCGGTAAGATCATGCTGCCCCAGTACGCAGCCAAACGAATTCTCCAAGACCGTCAGATAAAGAATCAGGGGTCTACCTGGCTCAGGCGGAACTAGTACGGGTGGATTTGACAGATACCCTTTGATCCGGTCAAACGCTTCCTGACATTCTGTCGTCCATTCTATCGCAGCGTCTTTCTTCAACAGATGGAATATGGGTTCACATGTTGCTGTAAGCTGAGCAATAAACCTACTGATGTAGTTTAACCTTCCCAACAAACTCATTACCTCTGTTTTATTCTTTGGCGGGGGTAAGTCCTGGATGGACTTGATTTTGGATGGGTCCAACTCAATGCCCCGTCGGCTGACGATGAATCCTAGCAACTTTCCCGATGGAACTCCGAATGCGCATTTGGCCGGATTGAGCTTGATGTCGTACCTTCGAAGTCTTTGAAAGAACTTCCTGAGGTCGGCAACATGGTCCTCTTGACGTCTGGATTTCACGATCACATCATCCACGTACACCTCAATTTCCTTGTGCATCATGTCATGGAATACCGTAGTCATTGCCCTCATATATGTTGCTCCTGCATTCTTCAAACCAAACGGCATCACTCGGTAGCAATAAGTCCCCCACGGTGTGATAAAAGCCGTCTTTTCTGCGTCCTCTTCATCCATCAAAATCTGATGATATCCCGCATAACAATCCACAAAGGATCCAATTTCGCGTCCGGCACAATTATCAATCAGGATATGGATATTGGGAAGTGGGAAATTATCCTTAGGACTTGCCTTGTTGAGATTGCGATAGTCCACGCATACCCCGATCTTTCCGTCTTTCTTTGGCACCGGCACTACGTTAGCCAACCATTCAGGGTATCGAGTGACACGAATGACTTTCGCCTGCAACTGCTTGGTTACCTCCTCCTTAATCTTCACACTCATCTCCGTCTTGAATTTCCGCAGCTTTTGCTTGACGGGAGGATATGCCGGATCGGTGGGTAATCTATGAACCACTAGATCAGTGCTGAGTCCTGGCATGTCGTCGTACGACCACGCGAAAATATCTTTAAACTCCATGAGTGTTTTGATCAATTCTTCTCTCAGATCGGGTTCAATATGGACACTTATCCGGGTTTCTTTGACGTCATCCGCATTCCCTAGATTAACGGCCTCAGTATCATTTAAATTCGGTTTGGGTTTTTCCTCGAAGTGACTTAATTCTTCACCGATTTCTTCTACGGCTTCATCATCGCCGTACTCTGACTCACTCTCGTCACTTCTTATTTCATGTGTTATTATTTCCAAACCCGATTGACTTTCTAGGCTGGGTTGATTAATCTTTAAGCACGCCATATCATTAAGATCAGTTGCAAGAAGGCTGTTCAGAAAAGTAAAAAGAAGAAAAAAGATAAACAAAATTAGACACGAAGGAACCAAATTTCATTGATGGGAATTGTACAAAGGGAAAACAAGCTGCAAACTTAAATCAGAAATGAACAAAACAACGGGATTTTACTCCGGGGACAAACCCCCGATACAAAACTTCGAAAGAAAAACAATCCAAGACAAACTACCAAGACTCCTTCCGGACAGGGAGAGGAGTAGCCTTCCAGTTATTCAGTTTTGCCTTTGGTCCCACAAATTGTATCTCGGCGTGACTAGATCCTTCACCGTCCTCGAGCATACATACATCTGTGAATAGGTTTTCGAACTTCCTGAAGAACTCTTCGTCTGGCCTGACCGTAGGACCGGGAATCTTTGGCGCTGGATGTCCTCTTGCTCCGGACCTGACAAAAGATTGGGAAAGGCGTGGAACAGGCTTTGGGAGCACCCATGTTTTCTGCTTACTCCTCTTTGCTCGCCGGATGTCCTCTGAGGTTGGGTGGAATCCCAAGCCGAAGGTTCCCAAGTTTTCGACCACTGATACCGGTTGTATAATTCCTTGCAGAGATGCACCTAGCCCTTTACCGGGTACGAAACCATGTCGCAACATTTCATGCGCCACCATGACATCCGCAGTAATTGTTCTGTCGCCGGGAATACATTCCCCTTCCGGAACTCGGTGGGCGGACACCACATCGCAGACCTGATACACCCACGGCCCAACATCTTCTTCTGTTTCAACAAAGGGAATGATGGTGCCTGATTGTGGATCGTTCTCTCCGTGGACGACGATCTCCTGCTGGTCCCATTCAAACTTGACGAGCTGGTGTAAGCTGGATGGAGAACTGCTCTTGCGGCATGAATCCATGGTCGCCCTATTAGGAGGTTATATGACACCACCATGTCCAGCACTTGGAATTCCATGGTGAACTCCACTGGCCCAATTGTCAAGACTAGCACTATGTCACCAACCGACGCTTTACCTCCTCCGTCGAACCCTCGAACACATACCCTGTTCTCGCGTACCCTGCCGATGTCTACTTTTAATTTGCCCAGTGTAGAGAGAGGGCAAATGTTAGCACTTGACCCATTATCAACCAAGACTTTGGTAACCACCGCCTCTTCACACTTCACCGTAAGATACAAAGCCCTGTTATGCTCAGTGCCTTCCTCAGGCAACTCGTCATCGGTGAAGGTGATCCGATTTGCTTCGAAGATCCTATTGGTGATCTTCTCCAAATGGCTCACTGAGATTTTATCCGGTACATGTGCCTCATTCGGGACTTTCATCAATGCTTGCCGATGTTCTTCCGAATGTATCAGCAAGGATAGCAATGATATTTGCGCCGGAGTCTTCTTCAACTGCTCTAAGACAGAGTTGTCATGCAGCTTCATCTTTTTCAAGAATTCTTCCGCCTCTTCATCAGTGACCAGCTTTTTCAATGCTGCCGGAGTGGTCTTCCTCAATTCCGCAGGGGCAAAACATCTCCCCGAGCGGGTCAACCCTTGGGCTTCACAAACTTCCTCTTTCACCTCCTTTCCTCTGTAGGTCGTTGTAATCCGAGCATAATTCCATGGTACAGCCCGGCTATCAGTTACTGGCAGTTGTGTTGCCGGTTGGATGATGAAAGGATCCATTCGAACGCCCGCTACTGTCAAGATGGGCTTGGTTGCTGCCCCTGGTACAACTATCTTGGCCGGCTTCACCGGTACCTCGCTCACACTTTCCTTTCCTGCCTCCGACTCTCCTGGTATGTTCTTCTTGTAACTGGGCGACTCATCAAAGCTTGGCCCTTTTCTCGTTCCTGCCCCGCTAGACTTAATCATCATTACGGTCTGAGAGGCTTTCTCCTTTCCTTCCTCCGCCCGTACCAACTCGATCATATTGGTCTCATGATGAGCTGGGAGCGGGTTTTGGTTGATGTTGGGCTCTGTTGGAGTCTGGACCTCGATCCTGCGGGTGTCAATGAGCTCCTGGATGGCCGTCTTCAGCCTCCAACACTTTTCTGTATCATGTCCCGGACATCCCGAGCAATAGGCACAATTTACTGAATGGTCCAGGTTCTTCGGAAGAGGGTTTGGCAGCTTAGCTTCAACCGGATTCAGCAACCCTACCTGCTTTAACCGGTGGAACAGACTAGTGTAAGACTCTCCTAAGGGGGTGAAAGTCTTTGGCCTCGGCGCCCTGTCGCCTCTGAATGCCTGGTTCGGACGGAAACTCGCGCCCGAGGGGTTTCTGTAAGCTCTTGGGGGTGGATGATTATTCTGGGGGTTTGGCGCACGCCATGGTGCATGAGCGGGAGGTGCGGAATAGGACTGTGCATGGTGGACAGTAAAATGGGGATCAGGTGCGGGGTAGTAATGTTGTGGGTGGCTATATGGGTTGTGAGAGTAATTTTGGTGGTGAGGTTGGGGTGGGCTATATTGTGGTGCGGGGCCTCTATTTTTGAACCATGCCCCGGACTCGACGGCCGCCACTTCCTCTCTCCTCTTCTTCCCCAGTACTCCTCCAGTACCGCTTTGGATAGCCTGAGTGGTGGCTTTCAGTGCTGAGTAACTCATGATCTTGTTGGCCTTCAAACCTTCCTCGATCATACCCCCCATTTTTATCACCTCAGTGAATGATTTGCCTACGGACGTTACCAGATGTCCGAAGTAGGTGGGCTCTAATGTCTGCAAGAAGTAGTCCACCATCTCGCTTTCTCTCATCGGCGGATCTACCCTGGCCGCCTGTTCCCTCCATCGGAAACCAAATTCCCTGAAGCTTTCAGCAGGCTTCTTCTCTAATTTTAGCAATGATAGGCGGTCGGGGATTATCTCGAGATTGTATTGGAACTGGCCGATAAAAGCTTGAGCCAGATCATCCCACGTAAACCATCTACTGGGATCCTGTCTAGTGTACCACTCCAACGCCAATCCTCCCAGACTCTGGCCGAAGTAGGCTATCAGAAGCTCGTCCCGTCCTCCGGCCCCTCTCATTTTACTGCAAAACCCCCGCAGGTGGGCCACTGGGTCACCATGCCCCTCGTATAAGTCGAATTTGGGCATTTTAAATCCTGCTGGCAACTGGACGTCCGGAAATGGACACAGATCCTTATAGGCGACGCTGACCTGGTTGCCTAAACCGTGCATGTTCCTGAAGGACTGCTCCAGGCTTTTAACTTTTCTGACAACTTCCTCGTGTTCCGAACTTGGGAAGTGTTTTTCCGGTTCTGCCGGATTATCCCAGTGGGGTGTATGTGATTGTGGTTCAGGAGCCCTGAAAGTAGGCTCTGGAGGATAGTAAGAGTTGTCATGGATCTGAACATATGGCTCGCTGGCCGGCCTTTGCAGAGGAGCAGGTGGAGGCGCTACAAAAACGGGGGTAACTGGAGGAGGATTTGGTTTGGCTGGTGGAATGTGGGTGGCATATGGATTTTCCCCCTGAAAGTATGGATAGCTCGGGGCGCTTGTTGAAGGATCGACGGGCGGATGTTCCGGAGCTGAGGCGAGAGTAGGGCGGTTTGGTGAAGACTGTTCCCTGGCCCAGGCCAGGTGCATCTCTGTTATCTGTTGTTTTAACCGGTCTACTTCTTCCTTCATGATTTGTAGCTCGGACTTTTCTTCTTCGAGACTCTTGCCCGAACTCGACATGCTTACTGTAACTGGTCCTTTGGATCTAGTACGGTAGTGATGGCTGGCCAGTATATTCTGTCAAACCAACTGCTAAACTTTCTGGAATACGCAACAAACTTGTTAGTTCACCGAGTTTGACGGATATGTTATAGCACGTTGGATGCAATGCACCTAACCAAATAACCCTTTCTACGTGTACTCTTTAACATGCGTCATTCCGGCCCTTTTTCTTTTTCTTTTTTTTTTTTTTTTTTTTTTTTTTTTTCTTTCGACTATCTTTGCAAGCCTTATTATTATTTAACCTTTGGATTCTTTTTCTTTCTTTTTAGTGGTGGTCGAATCTTATGTGGATTGCCTACGTATCACGACCCCGCGTGAATCAGACCGAGCGTAGTTCTGGCGACAAGAGTGTGGCAAAATTCAGTAACTTTTATATCAAATAAAACCGTGTAGTTACAAAACACGTCTTACAAAATCATCAACACAAAAGAAAAATGCTTAACTTGGGAAAATAAAGATAAAAATGCCAACTAGCTTGACTCAACATTTCAAAATACATTTTCAATCAAAAATCTAATGCCCTAAAATCCCTGGGGGCCCGCGAGGCATCATTCGGCCTTGCCGCGGGCCTTGGTGTGAGGTCCTTGTGTAGTTCCCTCAACTCTTCCATGATCCGGTGAACATAACCCATAATTGAAGCGAAAAGGTCGGCGCGAGGCATTCGTTCACAAGCTAGGCACTTCATGGTGACATAGTGCCCGATTTCTCCAATTCTATCCTTGATCATGTCCCTTTCTCCGAGTAGCCGCTCTATTTGTTGGTTTTTCGCCCCCAATCTTCGAGCATTGTTGGTGACTTGATCTAGGAGCCTATCCACTTGTCCTTGCAGTCGGGCCATCAAATTGTGGCAGCGGTCGAGGTCTGCTCCGGCATCTTGGGCTTGCTTGAAAACCCGCTCCCTAAGGACAACATTTGCTTCCCTCAGGTTAGTGATGATATCGGTGTAATCTTCTTCTACCCGCTTTAGGTGAAGTGCATGTTGATGTGCCTCCTTTTTCCAGCTAGCACGGATCCTCGTTATTTGGGCTTTTGACTCGTCCAATTCTCTTTGGACGTCGGTGACTTGGCTTCTCAAACCCTTTATCAATTTTTCGTCGGCCCGACTCCTCGACTGTCTGTCGGCATCTCTTTTCATTTGCTGGATTTGAGCTCTCAAGAAGTCATTTTCTTGTGCCAACTTCTTTTTGTCTCCTTCGTCGGTGGCAGCTTGCATGTTCTTCTCGAATTGGAGGTCCCGGACCTGCTGTTCTATCCTGCCAATCTTCGTCCTGTACCCCTCCTCCTTTGCTAACCAATCCCATTGTTCCCGTGAATCTTCCGTGAACTGTTGGACATGGGCTCTTTTAGAACATTTCCGACGAATCTGAAATCTTTTCCCGAACCACACGTTGTACTTTGGGTCCACCTCTCCCTTGGCTAATTCCCGGACCATGGTTTTAGGCTCAAGGAACCGACACTCGTGCCACAGCCTTCTAACCTTCTCTTCGGGGAAGACAACTCCCGGGCTCAACTCAATGGCGTATTTCCTTAGGTCTTGATCGGTAGGAATAACTTGAAACCTTCCTAGTTGACGTAATACACGGTGAGGGACATATGGTTGGACACTGCGGATTCCCATCAGAAGGATATAACACTCCTCGGCTGCCATATATATTACTTCAGTATCGGGTAACCACCCGAATGCCCATTCAATCCGATCGGCTTCTATTGAGCTCAGTCGTGCAAGCCATGCCTCGACGCCTTCAGGGAATACAGCACCCATCATCCGTTCTTCGAAACCCCTGATACAGTTTTTCCCGGTCAACCCATGATTCATGTATTGTGTTCGGTGATGGAGGTGTTCTTGCATCCACAGTTGAAGTAACAGATTGCAACCTTGGAAGAAATTGCCCCTTCTCGGCATACAGTCAAGGCTCGATAGATTTCGGACAAAACCAAAGGGACCACCGTGCTGGTAGCCTTTTTGATTGCAACATCGGCTATTCCTACCAGACTTATCTCTATTTTCTTATCTTCGCGCGGACAAATCACAACCCCCAAGAATGTCGTTAGGAATGCTAGAATTCGTCTGGCCTCCCACTTGGTTCTATTCCCTGCGTGAGTCAGTCCAAGGTTTGACTCTTCAAAACCCCGAGGAGTGCCGTACCGTTGATATAAGAATTGAAGATCGCAATACCCTTTCAACAGATCATCATTTTTCACCTTCCGACTAATGCTCAGCAAATCCAGAAACCCATGTGGAGATACCGGTCTTGGTGAGAGCAGGTATTGCCCTCTTAATTTCCCGTTAAGTCCTGCATAGCCCGCAATTTCCTCTAATGTGGGCGTCAATTCAAAGTCAACAAAACGGAACACATTGCGGGTCGGATCCCAGAAAGATACCAGTGCCTTGATGATGTCCTCCCTTGGCTCGATATTCGATAGATCAACCAAACCTCCCAAAATTCTCCCTACAACCTTTTTGCTACTGTCTTCCAAATCGTTCCACCATATACGGAGTTGCTGAGGGACCTCACTAAAGATTGAAAATGATTTATTCTGATTCGTGCTCATCCTGCACATTTATTAAGGTGATTTAAATAAGAAAACAACTTTGTTTTGCTAAAAAAAAAATAAAAAAAATTAGTTTTCAATCACGGCCTCTCAACGTCTCGGGGACGAAGGCTTTCAAGGCTGTGGGGTAAATTGATCGAAATCAAAATTGACCCAAAGGTGGCCGTTTATACGAAATTAGCCTTCCGGCGTCCCTTTCGAGAACATTCGGCTATTTTTAAAAACAGCGTCACCGACTTATTTAGTACAAAAGTTAGTTTTGATATTGTGAAGTTGGACCCGATGGAGGTTGCCTACGTATCTCACATCCGATGAGAATCAAACCCCCGTAGTTCGGTTTTGACGAAACAAACGGCATTATTTATTTATTCACTTTACTAAAGGAAAACAAATAAGCTATTTCTATCTTGGGAGCAAAACACACACATTTTTTCTTTTTCATTTTTTTTTTTTTTTTTTTTTTTTTTTTTTTTAATTCTATGATTAATCAAACAAGTTCATGTAATATTAGTATTGAACAACAAGGATTAACTCACATCGATGAATTCCTGGAGGAAAGCATCAGGGGCCCACTTAAAAGGATTATACTTGTAAATTGACATGTTCCTACTAGGGATTCGGCATGAGTTTGTTGTTCTTCTAGGTTTAAACCCTAAGTTTATTGGTGTAGACTTAGCTTACCCGAGCAGACAGCTCGAGCCGAGGGGGAGGCAGCAGCCCGGGAATACAGAAGCTTCGCCGGTTTTGCAACTTATCCAAACCTTGTTCTAAAATGGGAATTAGACACTATACAGAAAAGAAGTCACACGAAGTGCACCCTTCTTCATGATTTAGAAGACTCAGAAAGGAGATTGGTTCCGGCACAATTTATATGTACAGTTCACACAATATCAAAGCGGTAAAAACAACATTTTGCACATTGATGCCAACATGTAACAAAATCAGACAATAAAATATGCCAAACACAACAGTTATTCCGAGCTCGAATTCTAAAGAAGAATTCCTCAGCAGAGTCGCCAGAGCTGTCACACCTCTTTTTTACGCACCCGCGAGGATGCGAAGAGTTTTTCCAATTAAAGGACAATCGAGATGGGATTTATTTTAATTATTTCAGAGTCGCCACTTGGGAGATTTATGGTGTCCCAAGTCACCGGTTAAATCCCGAATCGAGGAAAAGAATGACTCAATTTAACAGTCCGCGAACCAGAAATCCGGATAAGGAATTCTATTAACCCGGGAGAAGGTATTAGGCATTCCCGAATTCCGTGGTTCTAGCACGGTCGCTCAACTGTCGTGTTTGGCTTATCTATCTGCTTTTTACAATTATGTACTTGGTGCAAGTTAATACCCTTTTACCGCTTTTATTATTGGTTGTGATTTACGAAAGAGAAAGTTGCTTAAAAATATGCTTTCGAATCACGTCACATGAAATGCACCCGGATCCTCAACATATTCTTATTCAACATTTCGGGGTTTGGATTCGGGTCACATGAAATGCACACCCGTATTTAAAAGGTAAAACTAAAATATATGCCTGACTCGACTACTTATTTACATTGTTGAGAAAGGCGTGATATTCGTTAAGAAGCGACGCATCCCGAAACCTAAGTATTTATATGTACATTTATGACGGCTATGTGATTAGTGTAACTATCGGGCGAGGCATACCTTTGATTCAAATCTAAAGCGAACTACATCTCATTTGTATCTTACTTAAGAGTTGATCCCAAATTACTTAAAACTTGCTACGAACCACATCACATGAAATGCGCCTGTAGTTCTTAACATGCTTTGTTTACTCTTGCCCGAAATTGGGGTCGGGTCACATGAAATGCACCCCCGACTCTTTTTAATCTAATTACGTCATTCCGTTGAGTAACAACTCTCTAGCTAATCTTGCTTGTGACATAAGGTCTATCATTTAACAGGTTTGGAGATTACACACATGAGTAGGGAAGATTAAATAGAGATACGAAGACTAATTCAGGTTTACATGCTTATCTAATGACAATGTATCTTTGGCCTAGCTACGCTTTTCCATAACAAAACTAGCAATACAGATTTAATTAGACAGTAACAGAACATAATCAAACATAGACTTTGGACGACTACATGATTCAACAGACTTCAAACATGAACTTCAGGCTTCACTCTTTTTTGAACCAAGGAATTACAATAACAGAGATGTGTACCTGGAATGCGGAATAACAAGGAAGAGTGAGCAATGGCAATGCAGCAACCGCAACAAGAACAGTAACAGGTGCAGCAGCAATCAAAGGCCAATAACGACCAACGGTAAACCAATAGTAACAACAACCAGTGAACCACTCAACTAAATACACAAGTAGCAAACTACAAACCAACCTCAACCATGCTGAACCAGCAACCACAATGCCCAGGTAGTAACAAACAAATCAGTGCAGCAACCAAACGACCAAGGCAATAAACCACTGACCAACAGCAACACAACAGTGTAACAAACAACAACAACCAAACCGGTGCAGCAACCAAACAGACCAACCAGCCAACAAAATAATGAACCAGCAGCAATAACCAAACCAAGCAACAACCAAGCGACCAAGGCAACAACCCAAACAGACCAAACCCCAGGCAGCAAAAACTAACAGACCAGCCACTAATACACTAGCACTGAACTGGCAGCAATACCCAAACAATAGAAGAACCAGCACTGTCTGGACCAAGCAGCAACACAGCCACAACAACAACACACAAATGACCAAAAAGCACTCAGCTATCGAATCAAAGCACACGAGACAGTAGCCAAGAATCAATGAAACAGTGACTTTGTATGTGTATATCAAAAGTATCTCTGATCCTATCTTTTCTCCAACTATTGCTCTCCAGTGTTCTCTCTAATGTGTGTGTATGTATGCCTATCAATGTATCTATGAATGTATGTCTATCAATGTATATCTCCAGGTATTTTGCTTATCACGGATGCTCTCAAGTCTGTCTCCTCTCAAGTGTATGTCTGTATCCCCATCAATGTCTATATTGATGCTATATTTATAGCTCACAGCCCCTCCAGAACACCTGCCCCTAAGGTTACCCCCTACCCTGGCTTCCCAACCCATCATATTCCCTGCACACCCCACTAACTACTGTCCAAAGATGGACTCAAGCCTTAAACAATAAGCTTGGCAGTGTTCAGTGGATACCCTGCTGTGCTCAGTTCCACTAACCCTTTGTATGGGTGTGTGATTAAACAATTATACTATTAACTACACCCAATTATCCCTTTAATCTGAATCAAACAGTAACCAACCCTATACCAGTGAATTGCATCAGGCAGATTCAAGGGATTAATGTTACGAACTATTTGACGACTTTAATCACATTGGACTCATGATTCATTCTAACTACTAAAAATAGAGGAATTGGCCAAATAAAAGGCCTCAAAGGAGGATGACAGGTCGACTGTTATGAAAAATTAGAAGCATGCTAGATGAGAATTGAAACAATGAATAAAACAAATACACATATTCACACAATCGAATTAAAACAAACAAAGAAGGAATGAATACCTCAAAGAAAGACTGCCGACCAAGCTTTGAACAAAATGTGGAATTATTGAAGCCAAACGGGCTTTAATCGAGATGTTCTCGATTGAGAACACCTGGACTAAAGTCCCTTGGACTTCAATTGCGGCTGAACCGGCTCGAATTGGGTTTCTCCAAAATTAGGGTTCTTGGGCTCGGATTTGGGGCTTTTGTATTTTTGGTTAGATTCGAAGCAAACCAATGCCGGCGGGGGTACGAGGGAGGTGTGGGGAGACCGTGGTGTGAATTTGGGGTAATTTGGCATAGGTTCGAGTTTGACTCGAATCTTCAAATGAAGATTCGAGGAGCTCCGGCAAGATTCGAGGTTAATGGAAGCCGGGATCGTGATGGGGGAGGTAAGGGGAAGGTTTTGGCGTTGGTTTGGGTTTGATTGGCCTACCGGAACCGCCGTGAGGCGATTTCCGGCAGGCGGAGGAGGGCGGCGTTACACCGGGTGTTTGAGAGCTCTGAGGGAGAAGAAGGAGAGGGGGGGTCTGGCTTGGGGGGGCGGGGTATGGAGAGGAGTTTATATATGTTTTGAGTAGTTAAATCCTGATCGTTGGATCAAACCTGATCAACGATCAGGATCCTCTCACTTAAACCAAACGGCGCCGTTTGGTCAAGTCAAAGGCTGAATGTATATTAGAATTAACGGATTAATCTGGGCCGTTGGATAATAAAATCCAACGGTCCGGATCAAGCGTTACATAGGCTGAAGCTGGACGGATATTTGGGCTGGATCAGAAGCAATCCGTTTGGGCCTGGCTTTTAGATTGAAATTGGCCCAGATCGGATATTATATGTGTATGTGTATATATATATATATATGTATATATATATGTATATATATACATATATATATATATATACACACATATGCATATACTAACCTATAACACCGCTATTTTTTACTACAATTAACGCACACAATTACATATCACTCAAAAAATGTGAATCACATGACTTCGATATCAAACACTGAAAATGCAAAGCCTAGCGTATATTTTTTGTATTTTTAATTTAAATAAATAAACGTGCACACAAAAGATAAAAATAACACAAAATCACACAAATCATGCCCAACACGAAACTATTTTTTACTTTTGAATTTTCTGGGAGTACTTCTCGAGTAAGGCAAAAATCACGTGCTCACATTCCCTACGAGGGTCGAGGGACATGATTTGCCAGAGGGGATTAGCGGATGGATACGACTTTTGCGTTTGATCCCAGCCAGCAAGATAGAATGGACATTTGGCTGGCTACCCGTGGAAGAAGTCATATATGCATCAGCCACGGAATCATATTTATTGCTAATGGGCCTCAACAGCATCCAGCCCTATGCACCAGGTCGAGTATTGAGACAGTTGGGACGATGCCAAATAATCCCAAAAGAAGGAGACCTCAGCCCACGTGTGGTTGAAATTGGACCGGGAGGACAGTTCCCTGAAGCGTTGGTTCGAAAGATTTGGAGTGAATGTCAAACATTGAAGATAGACACTCGGGTGCGAGATCGAGCCCGGGGTGAAGTATCGTCGGAATACCCTGCATGGTATAGCAGAGATCTGGAGCATCAAAGGCCCACAAAAGGCCCCACCTCAGGGAGTTTGTTGGAGCGTCACAAGAACAATGGGACTGGTTGGCCAGAGAAGAAGCTTATAGAACAAGGATTAGCGGGATAGAGCAACGGACCCAAGAGCTCCAATTCGAAATGGATGTGCAAGCCGCCGCCAACGAAGGAGATAAAAAGAAGTTGGCACAAGAAAATGACTTTTTGAGAGCTCAAATCCAGCAAATGAAAAGGGATGCGAACAGACAGTTGAGGAGTCGAGCAGACGAAAAATTGATAAAGGGTTTGAGAAGCCACGTTGCCGATGTCCAAAGAGAATTGGAAGAGTCGAAGGCCCAAACAATGAGGATCCGTGCTAGCTGGAGAAAGGAAGCACATCAACATGCATTTCACCTACAACGGGTGGAAGAAGATTACACTGAGATCATCACTAGTCTAAGGGAGGCAAATGTTATCCTCAGGGAGCGGGTTTTCAAGCAAGCCCGAGATGCTAGAGCAGACCTCGACCGTTGCCACAATTTGATGGCCCGACTGCAAGAACAAGTGGATAGGCTCCTAGACCAAGTCACCAACAATGCGAAAAACCAGCAGATAGAACAGCTACTCTGAGAAAGGAACATGATCAAGGACAGAATTGGAGAAATCGGGCATTATGTCACCATGAAGTGCTTAGCTTGTGAACAAATGCCCCGCACCGACCTTTTGGCTTCAGTTATGGGCTATGTTCATCAGATCATGAGAGAACTAAGGGGACTACACAAGGACCTCACACCAAGGACCTCGGCAAGGCCGAATGATGCCTCGCGGGCCCCCAGGAATTTTAGAACATTAGATTTTTGATTAAAAATGTATTTTGAAATATTGGGTCAAGCTAGTTGGCATTTTATTTTACTTTTTCGAGTCAAGCATTTCTTTTATTTTGCTGATTGTTGTAAGACATGTTTTGTAACTTTAAGGTTTTATTTGATATAAAAGCTACTGAATTTTGCCACAATCTTGTTATTTGAACTACGCTCGGTCTGATTCACGCAGGGACGTGATACGTAGGCAATCCACATAAGATTCAACCACCACTAAAAAAAAAAGAAAGGAAAAGAATACGAAGGTTAATAACAATACGGCTTTCAAGGATAGTTGAAAAAGAGAAAAGGAAAAGAAGAAAAAAGAAAAAGAGAAAAAGAGAAAAGCTGGAATGACGCATGTTATGAGTACATATAGAAAGGGTTATTTGGTTAGGTGCATTGCATCCAACATGCTATAACATATCTGTTAAACTCGGTAAACTAACAAGTTTGTTGCATTTCCAGAAAAGTTTAGCAGTTGGTTTGACAGAATATACTGGCCAGCCACCATTACCGTACTAAATCTAAAGGGCCAATTACAGCAAGCATGTCTAGTTCCGGTAAAAGTCTCGAGGAAGAGAAATCGGAGATACAAATCATGAAAGAAGAGGTCGACCGGTTGAAACAGCAGATAACAGAGATGCACCTAGCCTGGGCTAGGGGACAATCTTCGCCAAACCGCCCTACTCTCGCATCAGCTCCAGAACATCCACCCCTTGACCCTTCGACAAGCGCCCCACTCTATCCATACTCTCAAGGGGAAAACCCTTATGTCACCCAAATTCCACCAGCCAAACAAAATCCTCCTCCGATCACCCCTGTTTTTGTCGCACCCCCACCTGCCACTCTACAAAAGTCGTCCGGTGAGCCGCATGTTCAAATCCATGACAATTCTTACTATCCCCCCAAGCCCACCCTTTAGGGCTCCCGAACCGCATACACACACCCCTCACTGGGATAACCCGGCAGAACCGGAAAAGCACTTCCAAAGTTCAGAACATGAGGAAGTTATTAGAAAAGTTAAAAGCCTGGAGCAGTCCTTCAGGAATATACACGGTTTGGGCAACCGGGTCAGTGTCGCTTACAAGGATCTGTGTCCATTCCCAGATGTCCAGTTGCCAGCCGGGTTCAAAATGCCCAAGTTTGACTTATACGAGGGGCATGGTGATCCGGTGGCCCATCTTCGAGGGTTTTGTAGTAAAATGCGAGGAGCCGGCGGACGAGACGAGATTCTGATAGCTTACTTCGGTCAGAGTTTGGGAGGATCTGCCCTGGAGTGGTACACTAGGCAGGATCCTAGCAGGTGGTTTACGTGGGATGATTTGGCTCAAGCATTCATTGGCCAGTTCCAGTACAATCTTGAAATAGTCCCGGACCGCTTATCATTGCTAAAGTTAGAAAAGAAACCCGCCGAAAGTTTCATAGAATTTGGTTTCCGCTGGAGGGAACAGGCAGCAAGGGTAGATCCGCCTATAAGAGAGAACGAGATGGTGGATTACTTCTTGCAGACACTGGAGCCAACCTATTTCGGACATCTGGTGACGTCCGTGGGAAAGTCATTCACCGAGGTGATAAAGATGGGGGCTATGATCGAGGAAGGCTTGAAAGCCAACAAGATTATGAGTTACTCAGCATTGAAAGCCACCACCCAAGCTATTCAAAGTGGTACCGGAGGAGTGCTTGGGAAACAGAGGAAAGAAGAAGTCACGGTAGTCGAATCCGGAACATGGTTCAGAAACAGAGGCCCCGCACCCCAGTATAACCCGCCACAGCCTCACCACCAAAATTACTTCCACAATCCATATAACCACCCGCAACATTATTATCCAGCACTTGATCCCCATTTTACTATCCATCACGCTCAGTCATATTCCGTACCTCCCGTCCAGGCACCATGGCGTGCACCAAATCCACAGAACAATTATCCACCCCCAAGAGCCTATAGAAATCCCACGGGTGCGGGCTTTCGCCCGAACCAAGCATTCAAGGGCGACAGGGCGCCAAGGCCAAAAACTTTCACTCCCTTGGGGGAGTCCTACACCAGTCTGTTCCACCGTTTAAAGCAAGTAGGGTTGCTGACTCCGGTTGAAGCTAAGCTACCAAACCCTCTTCCAAAGAATCTGGACCATTCAGTAAATTGTGCATACTGCTCAGGATGTCCGGGACACGACACGGAAAGGTGTTGGAGGTTGAAAACAGCCATCCAGGAACTCATCGACACTCGCAGGATTGAGGTCCAGACTCCAACAGAGCCCAGCATCAACCAAAATCCACTTCCAACTCATCATGAGACCAACATGATCGAGTTGGTACGGGAAGAAGAAGGAAAGGAGAAAGCCTCTCAGACTGTAATGATGATCAAGTCTAGCGGGGTAGGAATGAGAAAGGGGCCGAGCCTTGATGAGTCATCCATTTGCAAGAAGGACATACCAGGAGGGTCGGAAGCAGAAAAGGGAAGTGTGAATGGAGTACCGGTGAGGCCGGGGAAGCAAAAATAGTTGTACCAGGGGTAGCAACCAAACCCGTCTTGACGGTGGTAGGTGTTCGAATGGATCCTTTCATCATCAAACCAGCAATACAGTTGCCAATAACTGATAGCAGAGCTATTCCATGGAATTATGATCGGACCACGACAACCTACAAAGGAAAGGAAGTGAAAGAGGAAGTTTGCGAAGCACAAGGTTTGACCCGCTCGGGGAGATGTTTTGCCCCTGCGGAATTGAGGAAGATCACTCCGGCAACACTGAAAAAGCCGGTGACTGATGAAGAGGTAGAAGAATTCCTGAAAAAGATGAAGCTGCATGATTATTCTGTCCTAGAACAGCTGAAGAAGACTCCTGCGCAAATCTCATTGCTGTCCTTGCTGATACATTCTGAAGAACATCGGCAAACTTTGATGAAAGTTCTGAATGAGGCCCACGTACCTGATAAGATCTCGGTGAGTCATTTGGAGAAGATCACCAATAGGATCTTCGAAGCGAATCGGATCACTTTCACCGATGATGAATTGCCTGAGGAAGGCACCGAGCACAATAAGGCTTTATATCTTACGGTAAAGTGTGAGGAGTCGGTGGTACCAAAGTCCTAGTCGATAATGGATCCAGTGCTAACATTTGTCCTCTCTCTACACTAAACAAGTTAAAAGTGGACATCGGCAAGATACGCAAGAACATCATATGTGTTCGAGGGTTTGATGGAGGAGGCAAGGCGTCGGTCGGGGACATAATGTTAATCTTGACAATTGGGCCAGTGGAGTTCACCATGGAATTCCAGGTGCTTGGACATGGTAGTGTCATATAACCTTCTGATAGGGCGACCGTGGATCCATGCCGCAAGAGCAGTTCCATCCAGCCTACACCAACTCGTCAAGTTTGAGTGGGACCAACAGGAGATCGTCGTCCATGGAGAGAATGATCTACAACCGGGCACCATCGTCCCCTTTGTTGAGACGGAAGAAGATGTTGGGCCGTGGGTATACCAGATCTGCGATGTGGTATCCGCCAACCGAGTTCCAGAAGGGGAATGCATTCCCAATGACGGAATAATTACTGCGGACGTCATGGTGGCTCATGAAATGTTGAGACATGGTTTCATACCCGGCAAAGGTCTAGGTGCATCTCTGCAAGGAATCATACAACCGGTATCTGTGGTCAAAAACGTAGGAACCTTCGGCTTGGGATTCAAGCCAACATCGGAGGACATCCGGCGAGCCAAGAGGAGTAAGCAGAAGATATGGGTGCTCCCGAAGCCGGTTCCACGCCTTTCCCGATCTTTTGTCAGGTCTGGAGTAAGAGGACATCCGACGACAAAGATTCCCAGTCCTATGGTTAGGCCAGACGAAGAGTTCTTAAGAACGTTCGAGGACCTATTCGCGGATGTATGCATGCTCGAGGATGGCGAAGGATCCAGCCATGCCGAGATACAGTTTGTGGGATCGAAAGCAAAATTGAATAATTGGAAGGCTACTCCTCTCCCTGTTCGGAAGGAGTCTTGGTAGTTTGTTTTGGATTGTTTTCTTTCGAAATTTTGTGTTAGGGTTGTCCCCGGAGTAAAATCTGTTTGTCTTAGTTCATTTTGATTTGAGTTTGCAAGTTTTGTTTTTCCTTGTACTGTTCCCATTAATGAAATTTTGTTCCCTTCGTGTCTAATTTTGTTTATTTTCCTTCTTTCTTACTTTTCCGAACAACTTTCTTTCAACTGATCTTAATGATATAGCGTGCTTAAAGATTAATCAACCCAGTCTAGAAAGTCAATCAGGTTTGGAAATAATAACGCATGAAATAAGAAGTGACGAGAGTGAATCGGAATACGGCAATGATAAAGCCGTAGAAGAAATTGGCGAAGAATTAAGTCACTTCGAGGAATAATCCAAACCAAATTTAAATGATACTGAGGCTGTTAATCTGGGGAACACAGATGACGTCCAAGAAACCAGAATAAGTGTCCATATTGAACCTAACCTGAGAGAAGAGTTGATCAAAACACTCATGGAGTTTAAAGACATTTTCGCATGGTCGTACGACGACATGCCGAGACTCAGCACTGATCTAGTGGTTCATAAATTACCCACTGATCCGGCATATCCTCCCGTCAAGCAAAAACTGCAGAAATTCAAGATGGAGATACGTGTAAAGATCAAGGAGGAAGTAACCAAGCAGTTGCAGGCGAAAGTCATTCGTGTCACTCGATACCCTGAATGGTTTGCTAACGTAGTACCGGTGCCAAAGAAAGATGGAAAGATCAGAGTATGCGTGGACTACCGCAATATCAACAAGGCGAGTCCTAAAGATAATTTCCCACTTCCCAATATCCATATCCTGATTGATAATTGCGCCGGACGTGAAATCGGATCCTTTGTGGATTGTTATGCGGGATATCATCAGATCTTGATGGATGAGGAGGACGCAGAAAAGACGGCTTTTATCACACCATGGGGGACTTATTGTTACCGGGTGATGCCGTTTGGTTTGAAGAATGCAGGGGCAACATACATGAGGGCAATGACTACGGTATTCCATGACATGATACACAAGGAAATTGAAGTGTACGTGGATGATGTGATCATAAAATCTAGACGTCGAGAAGACCACGTTGCCGACCTCGGGAAGTTCTTTCAAAGACTTCGAAGATACGACATCAAGCTCAATCCAGCCAAATGCGCATTCGGAGTTCCATCAGGAAAGTTGCTAGGATTCATCGTCAGCCGACGGGGCATTGAGTTGGACCCGTCCAAAATCAAGTCCATTCAAGAGCTACCCCCGCCAAAGAATAAAACAGAGGTAATGAGTCTGTTGGGAAGGTTAAATTACATCAGTAGGTTTCATTGCTCAGCTTACAGTAACCTGTGAACCCATATTCCGTCTGTTGAAGAAAGACGCTGCGATAGAATGGACGACGGAATGTCAGGAAGCATTTGATCAAATCAAAGGGTATCTGTCAAACCCACCCGTACTAGTTCCACCCGAACCGGGTAGACCCCTGATTCTTTATCTGACAGTTTTGGAGAATTCGTTCGGCTGCGTACTGGGGCAGCACGATCTTACTGGCAGAAAGGAACGGGCCATTTACTACCTCAGTAAGAAATTCACGGTCCACGAGGTCAAGTACACTCATCTGGAAAAGACATGTTGCGCTTTGACTTGGGTAGCCCAAAAGCTAAAACATTATTTGTCTTCTTACACCACTTACCTCATTTCGCGCTTGGATCCGTTGAAGTATATTTTCCAGAAACCTATGCCTACATGGAGGTTAGCAAAATGGCAAATACTACTTACAGAGTTCGACATCATATATGTGACAAGGACGGCTATGAAAGCTCAAGCCCTAGCCGATCACTTAGCTGAGAACCCTGTCGATGACGGATACGAACCTTTGAGGACGTACTTTCCGGACGAAGAAGTATTGCAAATTGATGGGTTTGAATTAACTGAGGATCCGGGGTGGAAGCTTTTCTTCGACGGAGCGGCGAACGCAAAAGGAGTCGGAGTAGGGGCTATGCTCATCTCTGAAACAGGACATCATTACCCTGTCACTGCTCAACTGCGCTTTCATTGTACCAATAATATGGCCGAGTACGAGGCATGTATCTTGGGTTTGCGATTAGCGGTGGACATGTATGTACAGGACGTCTTGGTCTTGGGGGACTCGGACCTTCTGGTACATCAGATTCAGGGAGAATGGGAAACCAGGGATTTCAAAGCTTATCCCGTATCGTCAGTGTTTACATGATCTGACCAAGCGCTTTCGATCAGTAGAATTCAGGCACATCCCAAGGATGCATAATGAGGTTGCCGACGTTCTAGCTACTTTGGCGTCAATGCTACATCACCCGGACAAGGTCCGTGTCGACCCGTTGCATATCCAGGTCCGGAATCAACATGCTTATTGTAATATGATAGAAGAAGAGATGGATGGTGAGCCATGGTTTCATGATGTCAAAGAGTACCTCAGGTTAGGAATATACCCAGAGCAAGCAACTGGAGATCAAAAGAGGGATATTCGGCGGTTGGCGAACGGATTTTTCCTTAGTGGAGGGGTACTGTACAAAAGAACCCCAGATTTGGGATTGTTAAGATGCATAGATGCAAGTCAAGCCACAACAGTGATGACAGATATACACTCGGGAGTTTGTGGACCACACGTGAGCGGGTATGTATTGGCAAAGAAGATTCTTCGAGCAGGATATTACTGGCTCACTATGGAGCGTGATTGTATAAGTTTAGTGCGAAGATGCCATCAGTGTCAGATACACGGAGATTTGATTCATTCTCCACCGACTGAATTGCATATAATGTCAGCACCATGGCCGTTTGTCGCATGGGGCATGGATGTTATTGGACCTATAGAACCTGCAGCTTCCAATGGTCATAGGATCATTCTGGTAACGATTGACTATTTTACCAAGTGGGTGGAGGCCAAAACTTTCAAATCAGTGACCAAGAAGACGGTGGTGGACTTCGTGCACTCCCACATCATCTGCAGGTTTGGAATTCCAAAGATAATCATCACAGATAACGGTGCCAATCTTAACAGTGGATTAATGAAAGAGGTATGTCAACGGTTCAAGATTACACACCGAAATTCCACACCGTATCGTCCCAAAGCAAATGGTGCGGTTGAGGCGGCAAACAAGAATATAAAGAAGATATTGAGGAAGATGGTAGAAGGGTCTAGGCAATGGCATGAAAAGTTACCATTCGCACTGTTAGGTTATCGCACTACCGTCCGGACTTCGGTAGGTGCAACTCCTTACTTGTTGGTGTACGGGACTGAAGCAGTAATACCAGCAGAAGTTGAAATCCCATCCCTCCGAATTGTCACTAAAGCTGAGATTGACGACGATGAGTGGGTCAGAACCCGATTGGAGCAATTGAGCTTGATCGATGAAAAGAGATTGACAGCAGTATGTCATGGCCAATTATATCAAAAGAGAATGGCAAGAGCATATAACAAGAAGGTACGTCCCCGAAAATTTGAAGTGGGACAGCACGTGCTGAAGAGAGTTCTACCACATCAGGCCGAAGCAAAAGGCAAGTTCGCTCCAAATTGGCAGGGACCGTTTGTTGTGACTGGGGTATTATCCAATGGTGCGCTATGTCTAACTGATGTCGAAGGAAAGTGCACCGATATGGCTATCAATTCCGATGCAGTCAAGAGATATGTGTAATTCTCTAATGCATTTGTCAACACTTGGTTTCGTTCGTTTGTACTTGGCATTTTTCGGAGAATGAAATGACAGAGGCAATTTTTCTACTACCTAAAACACTTTAACTCTTGTTTTCCCCTTTGAGCCTTAATTATTTTTCATATACCCTCTTTCGGAATCATCAAGGAAAATGTGTAACAAAAATAGAAAAAGAAACAAAGAAAGGATACAAGAAAAAGTGAACTACGTTCGACCTGATTCCTCAAGAAGGATACGTAGGCGCCACACGACTCGGTCATAATAAAATAAAAATCAAAGATTCCCCAAGCAACAAAACTGGGGCAGAAGTCATTGTTTCATTTGAAAAGATGGTATGGATTCCGAAAGTTGTAATGAGCTAACCGTTGAGGTGAAACCTCTTTTCTTTAGCCTCACGCACAAAAGCCACATTAATGAACTAAAAGACCTCTCGATCAGTATTTGAGAAATGCCAAGTCATGCGAGTGAAGCTACGAATGACACTTCAATCCTCGACTGAATCTAGGACTTACAAGCTAAAAAGGGATAGCCCCTTTTAGAGGAAATGCTATGGATAATACCCCATTCCACCGCAGGGAAAGAAAGCGAGATGAGAGAGTCTTAACGGTGAAAACCCTCGCGGGCACCTTAAGGCGAAGAAAGTCGAGAGGAATAAAATGAGAGAGTCTTACGGTGAAAACCTTTACGGGCACCCTAAGGCGATGGGAGATCGAGAAAAATGAGAGAATCTCATTAGTGAAAACCCTTTGAAGGGCACTACGAGGTGATAAGGCGAGATGGTTACAAGGTGTCTGCATGAGACAAGGTTTGAGCATTCGTTTACTTCTAGTAGAACGCGGCCATCAGAAAGTGATTGACATGAATAGACTGGGTAGATCAATCTCAAAGGCGCGGCATAACCATTGGATCAGTCACACATTCGGATAAGTTTTTCCTATTTTTGAGTTCAGAAAAGTTTTCCTTTTCTTTTGTCATTTGCGGTCAGCATTCTTTTTCTTTTCTTTCATTTTCGAAAATTGATTTTTCAAAGCTTACTACCAAGTCTCCCAAAGCAGTATAATGAAAATGAATAGGCGTGGAACGAGGCAATAAAGCAGAAGTCGTTCCGATGTTAAGATTGGAACGAAAGGTTGATTGGGAGGTTCACAGGAATTATGGAGTATGATGGACACATATAGCACGTCCGAAAGATGATTTCTCACAACAAATCACCGGCTGAAAAGGGTCGGACCAAACCGAAGGATTGAAATAAAAGGAGAGATGAGAGACCATCTGTGGAAAGAGAATCATCCCCAGCAAGTGTCAACGGCGCCCCAAAAGTTCGAGGGAGGCCAAGCAGCTGAAAGAGAAAAGGAAAATTGCCCCGACAAGAGTGGCACGACCACTCACTGCATTTTGAAACTAACAATTTTTCTTTGATTTAAAGCAGGAAAAGAGGGTTCGTCGGCGGAAAAGCATGCCACGTATAAGATCATCAAACTGGGGCAGAAAATTTTCTCCGATTGCGAAAATTTTCTTGAAAGCAAAACACCCGGTGGATAAGGATAGAGGACAACACGAGATTTCGGGAAATGCCCATTCCAAGCAGAATAGTGTTGAGAGAGGCCAGGCAACACGAGGGGTGATCTTTGAACCGGGTATCATCCCCAGCAGTCGTTGGAAAATGAAACACTAACTCTGAGATTCCCCCAGCAGCATTATATCCCATGAGTTTTTCAAGGAGGCCGAAGCGTGAGTCCCAGAAGAGGTCTGGGAAGAAGGAAGAGGAAAAGGGGTTCCCCGCCGAGGTAATCCTCAGTTAATGACATTTCAATACCCGGCAAGTCCGAGAGAGAATGAGGGGTGAAGGAAATAAAGAATACTTCCCCAGCAGCATCATCACCAGCAGGTGAGTAAACAGTTCCAAAGATATCTCCGGTAGCCAAGGGAAAGCAACTCCAAGACGAGGTAATTCGGAAGAAAAGGGTAGCCCAAGAGACGATGCAGGAAGAAGAAAATGGTACAGGAAACAAAGGAAGGCGATATGGAGTGGCGATTTTATTTTGAAGTTATAGTCGAAGTCAGGGAGCCCGCCTGAAGAATGGAGTGGCGATTTATTTTTGAAGTTGTAGTTGAAGTCAGGGATCCCGTCTGAAGAATGGAGTGGCGATTTATTTTTGAAGTTGTAGTTGAAGTCAGGAAGCCCGCCTGAAGAATGGAGTGGCGATTTATTTTTGAAGTTGTAGTTGAAGTCAGGAAGCCCGCCTGAAGAATGGAGTGGCGATTTATTTTTGAAGTTGTAGTTGAAGTCAGGGAGCCCGCCTGAAGAATGGAGTGGCGATTTATTTTTGAAGTTGTAGTTGAAGTCAGGGAGCCCGCCTGAAGAATGGAGTGGCGATTTTATTTTGAAGTTGTAGTCGAAGTCGGGGAGCCCGCCTAAAGAATGGAGTGGCGATTTATTTTGAAGTTGTAGTTGAAGTCGGGGAGCCCGCTTGAAGAATGGAGTGGCGACTTATTTTGAAGTTGTAGTTGAAGTCAGGGAGCCCGCCCGAAGAATGGAGTGGCGATTTATTTTTGAAGTTGTAGTTGAAGTCAGGGAGCCCGCCTGAAGAATGGAGTGGCGATTTATTTTTGAATCTTGTTGAGGAAAGCGGTAGATTGAAGAATGAAGTGGCGATTTATTTTTGAAGTTGTAGTTGAAGTCAGGAAGCCAGCCTGAAGAATGGAGTGGCGATTTATTTTTGAAGTTGTAGTTGAAGTTAGGAAGCCCGCCTGAAGAATGGAGTGGCGATTTAGTTTTGAAGATGTAGTTGAAGTCGGGGAGCCCGCTCTGAAGAATGGAGTGGTAATTTTATTTTGAAGTTGTAGTCGAAGTCGGGGAGCCCGCTCGAAGAATGGAGTGGCGATTTATTTTGAAGTTGTAGTTGAAGTCGGGGAGCACGCCCTGAAGAATGGAGTGGTGATTTTATTTTGAAGTTGTAGTCGAAGTCGGGGAGCCCGCTCTGAAGAATGGAGTGGCGATTTATTTTGAAGTTGTAGTTGAAGTCGGGGAGCCCGCCTCTGAAGAATGGAGTGGCGATTTATTTTTGAAGTTGTAGTTGAAGTCGGGAAGCCCGCTTGAAGAATGGAGTGGCGATTTATTCTTGAAGTTGTAGTTGAAGTCAGGAAGCCCGCCCGAAGAATGGAGTGGCGATTTATTTTTGAAGTTGTAGTTGAAGTCGGGAAGCCCGCCTGAAGAATGGAGTGGCGATTTTATTTTGAAGTTGTAGTTGAAGTCGGGGAGCCCGCCCTGAAGAATGGAGTGGCGATTTGTTTTTGAAGTTGTAGTTGAAGTCGGGGAGCCCGCCCGAAGAATGGAGTGGCGATTTTATTTTGAAGTTGTAGTTGAAGTCGGGGAGCCCGCCTCTGAAGAATGGAGTGGCGATTTATTTTGAAGTTGTAGTTGAAGTCGGGGAGCCCGCCCGAAGAATGGAGTGGCGATTTATTTTTGAAGTTGGTTGAGGAAAGCGGTAGAGTATAACGGAAATTCCCAGCATGAATCCAAGTTCATAATCAAAAGGAAGGCAACAAGGATCAGAAAGATAGGTTCAGAATTCGAAGGAAAATAGTTCGAAGATCACAACGAGGGACCAATGGTCGGAGTTCGGCAGTCAAGATAGGCCGAAATAACAATTGTCAGAAGAGAAGAAGCATGTGAAGAAACATCAAAGCCAGCGGGATGGCAAGGAACATGACAAGATCAAGTTGAAAAGATAGATAAGAATTTGCAATACTGTAACTTAGTCTAGCTTCTTATTTTTCGTTTAGCACGATGTAATAAGGAGATCAGTTAAGCAGTGGCAACAACAGCAATAGCGGTAACAGCAAGATCACAGCAGTCATGGTAGTCCCGGCTACCAAAACTTCCCGAACTACATTGACCTGATTCCTGTTTAGCCCAGGATATGTAGGAGGCCTCCTGAAGTAAAGTCTCGGTCAAAATCTTTTTAGAAATGCTTCACACGGAGTGCTCGAACTGGTAAAAATCGCTCGTATTTGCTCACTATCTTTGCACGAAAACTCTTCATGTTTCCGCGCAAAGAGGGCTGTGAGCACGTGATTTTTGCCTCACACGAATTACTCCTAAAAGATTCAAAAAAAAAGAGTTTTTGCGTTGTTTGCAATATTTGTGGATTTTGGTATTATTTTTCTTATTATTCGTATCTGTGTGTGCATGCATATTTGATTAAATTAATACAATATATATATATATATATATATATATATATATATATATATATGTAATAGCGTTTGGAACTTATTTTTAAAGTTTTGAATTAACTAGTAAATGGAAAATCACAAAATAATAAGGGTGTATTTTATTTTGTTGCCATTATATGATTTTATTCTCTTTGTTAATTATGTGTCAATTGTTGTTAAGTATTAATATCCTTATGGTTTTATTTTAATGATAAATTAATTAGAATGTTGGTTTTGTTATAAAAAAGGAAAGAAGAAAGGGCTGAAAATTACGTTTGGGCTTCCAAATCTGGAGCCCAAACGAGACAGTCAGCCCAAGTCTTGCATTAGCCCAGTCCGTCTCTCACAGATACCCAAACGACGTCGTTCCGTTTTTAAGTGAAGAGATCCAAGCCGTCGATCAGCATTGATCTGATGGATCTCATTAATCGCCCCATTGTTTGATCCTGGCCGTTGGATTCTCATCATCCAACGGCCGAGATTAAAGCGTTAATTTTAGACCTACCAAAGAACCCCCCAATACCCCCATACCCTTTCATTCTCTCCCAGACCCATCTTCGTCTCTCCCAGAGACGATCGAACTCCGCCGTGCCTCCGCCGCCCTCCGCCTACCGGAAATCGCCTCGCGGCGGTTCCGGTAGGCCAATCTCAACCAAATTAACACCGTAGAACCTCCTAGCCCCCCTCTATACGAATCCATCCTTCATCTTTCTCGAATCAAGCCCAAACCCTTCGAATCTTCAATCGAAGATTCGAGTTAAAACCCAAACCACGCCAAACCACCCCAAATTCATACCAGTGACTCCTCACACCACCCTCACACCCAAACCACCTTTGGTTTTGTTCGAATCCGACCGGAAACCCAAAAATCCCAAAGCGGCCATATGAACCCTAGATTTCAAAATTAGGGTCTTCGTTTAGATTCGAGAGAAATTGAAGCCTAATAGAATTTAATTGGGATGTTTTCGTTTGAAAACATCTCAATTAAAGTCCGTTAGACTCCAAATTCAAGTCCAAGCCCAAAACGGCCTGGTTTCTGCTTTGATTTTGATTTCGTTCGAGGTAATCTCCCTTTTCCTATCTATTTCAATTAGGTATGTGTTGTTTGTGTATTTGTTTAGTTCAATTCGTTTAATTTTCTTCTCATTCCTGTTGGCCGTCCCTATCTGTCTTCTCCCCTCAAAGACCTTTTATTTGGTCAATTTATATTCTGTTATTTGTTCGAATGTGCTTGTCATAGGATAGTTATTCGTTTCGATTAAGGTCGTCAAGCATTTAATTCATATTTGATTGGTTCTTTGTCTCTGCTTAAAATATATGGAATCAAACTGTAGGTCGCTCATGTGTTATCAATTATGTATGTTGTCATCGACTAACCAAGGTGGTCGATTAGTCTCATAGGCCTTGTTTATTAGCATTTTAGGGCAGACTTGGACACTATAAATCACTGTTGAATCGAGTTCTTTTCTTTTAAACTGTTTGTTTAATTAAGTGATAAATTGGATATAGTTGTTGGTAGTATAGGATTGAAGGGTGTAACTGATGGAGGGTAGTGCATTAGGACTGCTGGTGGAACCTGCTGCATAGCAGAGTTCACCACCAGTTGTCCCCTGTTTATTAATTTTAATTAATGAACCCATGCTTAGACATAGTGTAGTGGTAAAAACAGAGGGATGGGTTCAGCAGAGAGAGGGATGGGCAGAGGTGATTATTTTTTCCGGTCCTTGGCTTTTTGGAGGGGGCCTTAGCTATAAGTGAAGGGGATTCTCAGGAGATAGGGATACACAGAGAGACTCTTGGAGAGCAGCCTGAAACATTTCATACACACAGATTCTTAGAGAGCAGTCTGAAACATTGATATACACAGAGGGAGATTCATATACACACAAGCTTAGACACTGGATTTTTTTGGAGAGATATAATTCTGAAACATATAGACCTTCACACATACAGAAACTTTAGAAAAATAGACAGTGGGAGTTTGGATTCTTCTTGGTTTGCCATTGGATCTTTGGTTACTGTTTCATTGGATTGTGTTTGAAGTTCACACTGATCCCTTGCATATATTTTGGGTCGTTTGTTGCTGTTGGTCGAGGTTGTGTCACTGGTTTGCTAGTATTGTGTTTGGCCACTGCTAGTATAGTGTTTGGCTACTGCTAGTGTTGTGTTTGGCCACTGCTAGCACTGTGTTTGGCTACTGCTGTGGGTTGTGTCTGGTTGCTAAGTGTTGTGGTGTTTGGCTACTACTGGTTTGTTGAGTGTCTGGTTACTGTCTGCTGGTGTGGTTTTTGTTGCTGTTGGTTGTGTTTTTGTTGTTGCTGGCTGCTGTTCACTGCTACTATTGCTATCACTGCTATAGCTGACCTCTTACTTCTCCATTTTTGCCAATTTCCAGGTATATTCTACCCCCTGGCAATAGGAAGTTCGATAATTGCATATGTATTGCTTTGCAGAATCAAGTGTGATGATATTTTACAATAGAATGCCTCTGTTTTCATTTGATATTTGTAATGTTAAAGAGACAGACTCATCATGAATGAGTTTGTATTTGATATTAGATGAGATAGTTCAAACACAACTCTTATTAATACTGGACTATGAATAATATTGTTTCGAGTGTTGACTGTTAGATGTATTGAAGTAGTATGCTTATGTGTAGTCGTATTTATGGAATTCATATTACTAGTTAAAGGTTCTAGTGTAATTTTGTAGTAATAAAAAACAGATTCGAAACAAGTGCATTTTGAGCAGTTAAATGTGATTACTTCGTCGCTGATTGTCAAAGAGAGCACCAAATGTCTAGATAATGACTCACACAAAAAATATGCTATTATAACCAATGTTCGATTGTAGAGTCATACATACTTCTCTTAGGATTATAAACTCTAAATTGATAATAAAATATGGGCTACATGAAACGTTTGCAAATTAGCTTCACCTCGACTCAAAGGCTTCACTGTTAGTTTATTACGATCATGAAAGGGTAAAGATTCAACTCTTATTAATTAGATTAATTCACGGCTAGTCCTCACAAAATACAACAGTTAGCCCATGAGAATTTAATTTGTAACAAGTTTAATTTGTTCAAAAATAAAAATAAGTATACTGTTTTACTCAAGCGAATTAATGTATGGCCTGTTCTGTTATTCTTTTTGGGCCTGTCTCAGGCCCAGCAGTTAGAAAAGAATTAATCTAGCATGTATAAATTGAGTTCCTTGGACCTAAGGTTAAAATGACACTTGGCTCGTTAATGTTTAATTGATAGGCTATGACACTTCTTAATAATAATAAATTAGGACCTTTGTTTATTATTAGAGACCAATTAAGTAGAAAAATCATAGTCACGTTAGGATGACCTTAAATAAAATAATGAGACGAACCTCGCCAAACAAAAATACACAATTGCGGGGCCCTCAAATAAACTGTTATGAAAAAATGGTAGATTTGGAAGGATCGTTTATCGAATTTCACGGTCTTTCACAAAGTTAACAACACGATAGACTCTTTAGGCACGATTTGTAAATAAAATACTTTCCTAATTACGGGTGCGCATTTATGTGACCCAAATCTTATTCTCGGCGAAACTGAAATACATTAAAGTCGCAGGCGTACTGGTTGCGGTGCGGCTCGAAATGTGTTTTCGTGACGTCGCAATTCTTCTAAGAATTAAAGCGGAATATAAGAGCACACAAATAACATATATAAAGAAATCAGATAGAAACAAAAATTGCAGTTGAGCGACCGTGCTAAAATCACGGAATCCGGGAGTGCCTAATACCTTCTCCCGGGTTAACAGAATTCCTTATCTAGTTTTCTAGTTTCGCAGACTATATTATAAAGTCATAAATTTCCTCGGTTCGGGATCAAACCGGTGACTTGGGACACCATTATTTTTCCAAGTGGCGACTCTGAATAATTAAATAAATTGATCCCGTTTCGATTGTTCTTTAATTAGAAAAAATCCCTTGCGCTCTCGTGAGTAAGCGTAAAAAGGAGGTGTGACACCTCCCCAACGACAAGGTCCAGTGGTCGTCTTTGCTAAAGGCCCTCTATATCAAATCCATGGATACCCTTGTAATATTTCTCCCCAAGAGCATACCAGAAACCCCACGGGTCAGGTTTTAGGCCAAATCAGGCCTTTAGAAATGAGAGGCTACTGAAACAAGAAAAGGCTCTCACCCTTTTGGGAGAATCATACGCCAGTTTGTTCCAGAGGCTAAGGAAATTGGGCATGTTGAAGCCGATTGAGATAAAGATGCCGAATCCTCTTCCGAAGAAGTTTAATCTTTTTCAAAGATGCGCATACTATTCAGATGCTCTGGGACACGACATAGAGGCATGTTGGAGTCTAAAGTATGCAATTCAAAAGCTTATCGATACGGGCAACATTGTCGTGCCAAATCCAAATGCAACAAACATTGGCCGAAGTCCCTCTCCAATGCATAACGAGACGAGTATGACAGGAATGATTGATCGTAAGAATAAGCTGGCAGAGGTAACCCAGAAGTCGTTTCATCAAAATAACGCGATAAAGACTTATGAAAATGCCAACAATCTTGGTGTGAAATTTAGTGGCTAAGACGCCTCGTTTGGTAATTGGGAGGATTTTTGGTGGTTTATTTTGTTGTCATTTCTGTTGTCCAGGTTATTTTCAGGGTTGTAATCCGGATTTTGTCTTGTGGTCAAACCCCCTTATTCTTGTGGTCAAACCCCCCGTTTCGCCGTTAATGAAACATTCAATCTTTTATTATCCCCAGTCATCTTTTTTTTCTAAGTTCTTTTTATCTTTATATTTGTCCTTTGTTCAAACGTCGATTCTAGTGACATGACATGCGCACAGCTATAAGACTAAACTTAAAAGTTAATCATGAACCATTGGAATGGTGATCAAGGAAAAATAAGAACAAAATGAGATCATTTGGGGCCGAGTCGTGTAAAACCAGGACAAGCAAAACATGAAGAGAGCCGTAAAGGTGAGCTGGCCAAATTGACGTGGGGTCATTCATAATAATGAAAATGAGTGTATTGCCCCACAGTGCCCTAAAAGATATGACGAATGTTTAATTGTGTTGTTTAACACTTTATCCTTCGTTAACCCTTTGAGCCTAATGTATTTTCTTTCATACCCCTCATTCGGACTCAGTAGCAAAGGGACACATAGAAAAAGAGGAGAAAAGAAGAAAACAAGAAAAGAAAAAAGAGAAAAGAAAAGAAAGAAAAGCAAAAAAATAAAAAAAAAGAGAAAAGAAAATGAATGAAAAAGAGAAACTTGAAACAACGAGGAATTGGGAACTACGTTTGACCTAATTCCTCAAAGAGGATATGTATGCACTTCATAGCTCGGTCATAGTGTAAATAAAATTAAAAAAAATCCCCAAACAAGAAATGGGGTCAAATAATTGTGTCTATTATAAATAAATCTGGGTCCGAAAGTTATAAATTGTGAACCTAAAGTTCAATTGTTTTGAGCCTTTAATACCCTTTCTTTCTAGCCCTATCCAAATCCCACATTAAGGTCCAAAGAAAGACCTTCCGATCAGTCTTCAAAAGATGCCACGTCAGGCGAGTGAGAGAGTCATAACACTCTGATTCTCAGCAGAAGAGACTCTGATTTCAAGCAGAAGAAATATGAGAGAGTCTTAGCGGTAACACTCTCAATCCCCAGCTAAAGAGTAATACAAATGAGGGAGTCTTATCGGTGAAATCCTTCACGGGCACCATAAGGCGATGAAAGATGAGAGAAAAATCGAAAGGAGAGAGGCTTGATAGTGAAAACCCTTCGGGCACCACAAGCCGAATAAAGATGAAGAGTCATATGGGAATCACCAGACATAAATCTTGAAGGACGATTGACGACGGAGGATAGGCCATATGTGCATGTCATAACCATTAGAGTCGGTATCCGCATTTGATAGGGTTTTATTTCATAATTCCTTTTGTTAGAAAGTCATCTTTTCTTTGTCTTCTATATTGGTTTCCTTTTATCTTTCTTCTTTCATCAAAATTTCCCTGTAGAGTCCGTTTGGTCAAAACAAGTTATAAATGGCTTCAAAATAGGCCATCGACTTCCCAATTATGCAAGACGATATCTGATTGGTACACCCAAGTGGTATAAGTCAGGAGAGAACAAACGCAATGCCACTATAAAAAAAATATTTCCCAGCAAGACAAAAATGACAAAGGGATGGATCAGTGTCATGAAGGATATCTCCAGCAAAAAAGCGAAGGTCGATAACCTCGAAGCCAAGGACAATGAGACTCAAATGTCGGGGAAATGCTTGTTCCTGAGCTATGCCACAAAAGAAGAGGGATATCCCCAACAAAAAAGAATTTTTAGTGACATGGGTGAACGAAAAAATGTTTCGTCTATGAAACATGCAAGATCCTCAAGCAGAGTCACTGACATAAGAATGTGGGTGGTCAAGATACTAGTGGAAAACAATGGAGAAAGGCTTGTGAACAAAAGTCGTCAAGGAGGGCGAGGAAGCAAGAAAGGGAAAAACTAATCCCCAACAGGAATATCATCCCCAGCAAACAGCAAGTTTTTGACAATGAAATGCAGAGAAGGGGAAGAGAAGGAGAACTGTCCCCAACAGGAACATCACAACCAACCACGTTGTTTTAAACTAACAAGTTTTCTTTGATTTGAAGCAGGAAAAGGAAATGACGTTAAGGACGGAAAGGCGTGCCACAAGGAAGATTATCAAACTGGGGCAAAAATAATTCCTTTCATTTGGAAAATTTTCTTGAAGACAGGTATCCATTTGAGGAAGAAGAAAGATAACACTAGTTTTAAGGGAAATGGCCCTTGAACCTGTATTATCCCCAGCAGTGTGGAAATAAAGAAAATAACAAGTTTCAATGGAAGGAATCGTATCCCTAGCGGACAGAACAAAAAGGATGAAACTTGGATTCAGAAAAGTAAGAAGCCACTGTCATCCCCAGCAGCTTTCAAAAGAATAAAATACCGATTTTGAAAGAATAAAATTTCCCCAGTAGTATTAACTCCAGCAGGTAAGTAAATCATATCCCAGCAGTCAAAATCTCAGTCGGATGAATCTTTCTCCTGAGATCACATCAATTTAGACCTAGTCTGAGGAATTATCTCCTAGCGTCAAAGTCTTAGTCTGATGAATTTTTATCCTAAGACATCAAAATCTCTGTCAGATGAATCTTTCTCCTGAGATCACATCAATTTAGACCTAGTCTGAGGAATTATCTCCTAGCGTCAAAGTCTTAGTCTAATGAATCTTTCTCCTAAGACATCAAAATCTCAGTCCGATGAATCTTTCTCCTGAGATCACAACAATTTAGACCTAGTCTGAGGAATTATCTCCTAGCGTCAAAATCTTAGTCTGATGAATCTTTCTCCTAAGACATCAAAATCTCAGTCTGATGAATCTTTCTCCTGAGATCACAACAATTTAGACCTAGTCCGAGGAATTATCTCCTAGCGTCAAAGTCTTAGTATGATGAATCTTTCTCCTAAGACATCAAAATCTCAGTCTAATGAATCTTTCTCCTGAGATCACAACAATTTAGACCTAGTCTGAGGAATCTTTCTCCTAATATATCAAAATCTCAGTCTGATGAATCTTTCTCCTAAGATCACAACAATTTAGACCTAGTCCGAGGAATTATCTCCTAGCGTCAAAATCTTAGTCTGATGAATCTTTCTCCTAAGATATCAAAATCTAAGTCATATGAATTTTTCTCCTGAGGTGGTAATCATTCAATATTTAAATTTCATGTCTTAAGCATTAGGCGTCCAACTGTATAACGATAGAATACATTTCATGTCTTAGCATTAGGCGCCCACCTGTATAACGAGGGAATACATTTCATGTCTTAAGCATTTGGCGCCCACCAGTATAACGAGGCAATACATTTCATGTCTTAAGCATTAGGCGCCCACCTGTATAGCAAGGGAATACATTTCATGTCTTAGCATTTGGCGCCCACCTGTATAACAAGGGAATACATTTCATGTCTTAGCATTAGGCGCCCACCTGTATAACGAGGGAATACATTTCATGTCTTAGCATTTGGCGCCCACCAGTATAATGAGGGAATACATTTCATATCTTAGCATTAGGCTCCCACTAGTATAACAAGGGAATACATTTCATGTCTTAAGCATTAGGCGCCCACCTGTATAACGAGGGAATATATTTCATGTCTTAGCATTTGGCGCCTACCAGTATAACGATGGAATACATTTCATGTCTTAGCATTAGGCCCCCACCTATATAAAGAGGGAATACATTTCATGTCTTAGCATTTGGCGCCCACCAGTATAACGAAGGAATACATTTCATGTCTTAGCATTAGGCGCCCACTTGTATAACGAGGGAATACATTTCATGTCTTAGCATTTGGCACCCACCAGTATAACGAGGGAACCCACTTCATGTCTTAGCATTAGGCGCCCACCTGTATAACGAGGGAATGTATTTCATGTCTTAAGCATTTGGCGCTCACCAGTAGAACGAGGGAATACATTTCATGTCTTAGAATTAGGCGCCCACCTGTATAACGAGGGAATACATTTCATGTCTCAACATTAGGCGCCCACCTATATAACGAGGGAATACATTTCATGTCTTAGCATTTGGCGCCCACCAGTACAACGAGGGAATACATTTCATGTCTTAGCATTAGGCGCCCACCTGTATAACGAGGGAATACATTTTATGTCTTAAGCATTTGGCGCCCACCAGTATAACGAGGGAATACATTTCATGTCTTAGCATTAGGCGCCCACCTGTATGATGAGGGAATACATTTCATGTCTTAGCATTAGGCGCCCACCCGTATAACGAGGGAATACATTTTCATGTTTTAGCATTAGGCGCTCACCTGTATAACGAGGAAATACATTTTCATATCTTAACATTAGGCGCTCACCTGTATAACAAGAGGAATATTTTTTAGTTTTTACATCATAGGAATTGAAACTAGCGACCCACCATGAAGGACATATTGGAAGATCCCCAGCACAAGTTCAAATTCAGAAGTGAGAAAGAAGGCGATAGTGGCCGAAAAAACTCTTCATGTTACAGAAGAAATATGAGACACATCCGGAGAGGAACAGTTTTCAAACTTTGTTTACCCCCTCAACATAGCAGACTCGACGGAGAAAGCTATATCCACAGCAGATTGAGCAAAACGAGGAACGCTGATGTTCAAAGAAGCAAAGGCCGGAGCCGCCTCTAAGTTCTCGGGAGGAAGCACTGAAAGAATCACAAGATGACAAGAACGCAAGGCGACATGAAGATAGATGAGATATTATGATCCATAGACTAGCTTAGCTTCTTATTTTCCTTTTTAGCACGGTGTAATAAGGAGTTCAGTAAAGCAGTGGTAACAGGATGCAGCAGCAGTAACAGCAAGATCACAGTAGTCATGGTAGTCCCAGCTACCAAAACTTCCCGAACTACATTGACCTGATTTCCTTTTAGCCAGGGATATGTAGGAAACCTTAAGGTTCGGTCAAAATTTTGAAAAAATTCTTCTCACGGAGTGCTCAAACGGGCAAAAATCGCTCGTATCCGCTCACTTGTCTTTGCACAAAAACTCTTCGTGTTTACGCGCAAAGAGGGGCAGCTGTGAGCACGTGATTTTTGCCCTATAAGAGATATACTCCCAAAGATTCAAAATAAAATAATTTTAGTTTTCTTACAATTGTTGTGAATTTTGTGTTATTTTCTTGTATTATTTGTATTTTTATCTGTGCATATTTGCTTGTTTAAATAAATAAAATATACAAAAATATGTTGCATATATATATAAAATTCAAGTTTACAATTAAGTTTATTTTACGGAAATGAAAAGTCATAAAAAATATGTATTTTTGCATTTTTAAGCATTTAATGTCCAAATCGTGCAATTTTATTTTTATTAATGTTTGATTTTATGTGATAATTATTATTAGGAGTTAATTAGTATTTTAAGATAATTCTAGATTTTATAATTTAGTCGTAGTATTTTTTTTATTTTTATTAATTAATAAAAGAAAAGAGAACAAAAAATAAAAGAACAAATCCGGAATTGGGCCAATTCTTGAATTAACCCCAAGCCCAAGCCAATTCTACCCAACCCAAAATACTCAACGACCCAATCCATAACCCACGACCCGACCCGGTCCGCCCATGACCCAAAATCCCCCACATTATTTTTATCTCATCTTTCACCCTAAAAAAAACCCCTAATTAGACAAAAGAAACAAGAGCCACCCCTCCTCTTCTTCTTCTTCACTTTAACCTACATACCACAAACCCTAGAAACCCCCTTAAGCCGCCGCCGCCCCATCTCCAATCCGTCTCGCCACCAAAGCCGGAAACCTCCCATGAACGACCACCAGGCAGCAATTCCGGAGCCAGCCCCTCTCCCTCGTTTTCTTTTTCCTTATTTTGTTTTTCTTTATCTTTTTGTATGTATATATATATATATATATATATATATATATATATATATATATATATATATATATATATATATATATATATATATATATATATATATATATACAATTCTGGGTTCGTCGATGTCGTCATTACAATTCTGGGTAAATTCAAGCTGTTTTTGGTTTAAGAAAAATTCGGGCAGATTTGTTTTCGTTTGAGTTCATCGTTGTTTCGATCCGGTTAGTCGATTTTAATTTTTGTTCTTGTCCATATTTTGTTAGTATTTTCAGATCCGAAATTGTTGTATATTGGCTGGATTATCTTCTTGATTTGTTGTTCATCATGATTCCAGATTATTCATGAAACTTGTTTATTTATATTGTTTAAGTTTTTAACATAAGAATGTGTAGTTAATCACTTGGATGTTTATTTTGATTGTAGTGTTGTTAGATTTAATTTGTAGTTCAATTAATTATTGAGTTCTATTAAGTTTCTTTCTGAGTTTAATTGGACTTTGATTCTGGTATATTGTTGATTATGTGTTTGTTCATGAAATTAATTGTAGAATTTGATTAGAAATTGATTTCATGTGTTCATAAGTTTAATTGTTGAATTTGATTAGGTGATTTGGCTATAGCTGCAATGATTTGGTGTTTAATTAAGAATTAATTTTTGATCAGTTGATAGCTTTGTTACAGATTGAAGGTTTGGGGAGGGGGGGAGGGGGAGGGGGGCGAGGACAATAATTTCAGTATGATTACGGGAGTAATTTGGGGAGTGATTTAGGGAAGGTGGGACCCTCAATTACTATAAGACAAATAGTAGATTTGAAAATTAGGGGGACAATGTCAGATGGGTGGGGACACCAATTATTAAAGTTAAAGAGAGTGGGGATAGTTGAACCTACGTTTGACTACTTTTCTGATTGGCAATTAGTAATAGTGTGTAATAATAATTAGGTAACAGTCTTACACTGGTGTATATATAGTAGAAGTCTGGTAATAAATGAGCGAGAGAGAGAGAGAAATATTTTGGAAGATAAAAATTTTAGAATTGTAGAGAAGATAAAAATACCTTCGAATATTAAGAGTTAACGAGAATTCAAAAGAAAAAGAAAAAAACTTATTTTTCATTTCTTCAGCATCAATTCCTACTGTTTACCAAAGCTTCAAGCTTCTTTTTCTTAGAGTGTTTAAAAATTAGAAGCAATTACTTTGGTAATTATTTTTTTTATTGATTGATATTACTGGATTGCTATTACTGGTCACTGCTGGTGTTGCAGCTGCTATTGTTTGATGTGTTGTGCTACTACTGCACTACTGATCTTCCTTTTCTTTGTGATGCAATACCAGGTACACTGCTGTAATTCATGTATCCGACACGTGAAAGCATGAATACATTTGAAGAATAAAAATCTTAAATTTTTAATTTAGCTTTTTATTTATTTATTTTTTTTAATTGTATTTAGGTTATTTTACGTTTCATTATTCTGTATATTTCTGCCATCTTACATAATTAGACAAATTATAATGATATTAAGAAATATCTTGTTTTGGCTTAACTATTAGGTAGTGTATGTTTAAGCACGCTCGTTACTGTGGTTTAATAATTAAGAAGAGATTAGCTTAAATTGATTAACGAATCGGTTTGGTAAAAATTGGTTAGTTCACTAGCTATGAGTGTTTTAACATGGTCGATGATAAGTTAATTGTGAACACATAGCTAAATCTAGTTAAGTTTTTTTTTTTAAATTGAACTAATTTAGGAAGTTAGAAATTAATCTCAACGGTTTATTTATTCACTCATATGTGGTTTAAATTAGTTATGGGATAATTGGTTTATTTTAATATATTATTTATACATACCATATTTTATCTATAACTCGATTTTAGCAAGGTATGACATAATTTTCTTTTGTGCTAATTTGATTATACTTTGTCAGTTGCGCCTAATTTATTTCGTTTAATAAGTTATAATTCCAATTACGTAGATTAATAAAGAAACTTCGTTTCCTTTTATTTTTTAGATGAATTCATAAAAATGTAGCCATTTTAGGAATTGAGTTTAATATTTTCATATAGCAATGTAAGTTTAAATATAGTTATGTTCAATTTCTTTTGAATATTTAGTCGTCAAATTTTATCTTTTATTTATAAATTCGAAATTTTATTTTATTTTATTTATAATTTCGAAATTTTATTTTATTTTATTTATAATTTCGAAATTTTATTTTATTTTTATTTATATATATTTTATTCGAAAATTATTTTAAAATTAATTTCTCTTCCATGAATATTGGTATTAATCTAGCAACTAATGTGTTACATATTATTAGACTCGCAATTAATTAGAATTTTTCTCTTTTAATTTAGAGACAAGCTTAATAGAAAAATGTAGTCACTTTAGCATTGCCCTTTTGAAATAAATAAGGCGTGCCTCGCCAAAAATAGTTATAAATTGCGGGGTCCTCATACTTGTTTAATAAATATTACTTAGATTACGGGACATGCCGTTTAGCGAATTCCGTGGCTTTTTCTCAAAAATAATAATGCGTTAGCATCTTTAGGCGCGTTTTTTAATAATTTTATCTCCCTAAACTCGGGTGCACATTTATGTGACCCAAATCCAAATCTCAACAGAATCGAAATATGTTGACAACCACGGGTACATTGATGTGACGTGGTTCGAGATACGTTTTCACAACGTTGCAATCCTTTTTGTTAAAAATAATATTAATAATAGTAATAAAAGTGGTCAAAGATATAAAATTTGCACATTAGTTCATATTTGTTTAAAATGAGATAATCAAGCCGAATATAATAGTTGAGCGACCGTGTTAGAACCACGGAACTCGAAAATGCCTAACACCTTCCCCCGGGTTAACAGAATTCCTTATCCGGATTTTTGGTACGCAGACTGTTTAACAGAGTCAATCTTTTCCTCGATTCGGGATTCAAACCGGTGACTTGGGACACCATAAACCTCCTAAGTGGCGACTCTAAATTAATTAAATAAATCCCGTTTCGATTGTCCTTTAATTGGAAAAACTCCATCGCGTCCTCGCGGGTCCGCGTAAAAAGGAGGTGTGACAATAAGGGAGTGTGTTAATGTACGAAGGGTGATGTCGTATCATGTTTTGTGAGTGATAATGCATGAAAAGTGATGCCATGCCAAATTGTGAGTGTTAATGTACGATGAGTGATGTCGTGCCATGTTATGAGAGAATTAATACACGAAGGATATGCCCTCTTTTCTCAACTTTGATTTTTAATTTAGAGGTATTGTTCTCTCTTTACTCTTTTATATTTTTCGATTTCTTAATAAGTTTTAGTTATAAAAATGATTAAAGATCAAATGTACATAGAGTGATTGTATCAAATCTTCAAAAATACTTTGTTCGTGAAAATTAGAAAAAATAATTAAAGTTAGAGATGGAGAATAGAGGTGTAACCTATATTAGTAATACCATGATCCTGAAAATTCATTCATTATTTACCTAGGAAAAAAAAGGGTAAGAATACATCCATTGTACGAATCACTAGAGGAGAAATAAATTAGGAGTACAAGTAATTAGGTAACTGTAATTGGTCCAATATTTCTTGGAGCTGAGAGACTTAGCTCCAAATCAAGAGCTCCAAATGAAGAAATTGACTTATTTGGCAATTTCTTTGGTACTGAATAAATCTCTTCAGGTTGTTGAGAATTTTCATTCCTTTGATTATCTTTGGCAATTGACATATCTTCTCCAAATGAATTTAAGTCTAATAATGATGCTCTAATTTGTTGACAATCTTTCTTTGTCAAGATTGTTGTGTCAAGACAATCACCAAAATTATCTGCATGCTTCAACTTCATGGTTATGACATCAACATGCATCTTGTTGTTGCTCCTTGCCTATCATGTTTATAAATAAGAGTTAATTCTTGTACTGACAAATAATAATGTACATCTCAATTCGAAATAAATTGTGGTCGACTATATGAAATCTCACCGACCACGTTATTGCATTTAATCATTTCATGTCAATATTATTCACAAATCTCTATAAAATCACATATTCAGTATTATCTCTTACTGTGGTATTTGGGGAAGATAATGTATACGCAAATCTTACTCTCACCTTGTGAAGATAGAGGGGTTGCTTCCTATAGACCCTTTCGCTCAATAAAAAAAAAGTCATCTCTTACTATGTTATAAAAAAATTATTTACATGATCAGGTCACTTATAAGAGAATTACAAGCAAGTCTCTATGATTAACATTTATTAGTAAATTCTGTAAACTATAACGAGTTAAAATACACTAATTTTGTAAGAAAATTAGTGTATGTAATTCAAAAATATTATTATCCAAAAATAATGTTGCACTCATGTTAGGCGCCATTATTTCTTGAGAATATCATACACAAGTATAACAGTGATTTTTGAAATATTCGAGTAACATGGCTTAAATCCTATAAATAATAGGTCAAAAGATCTATTTAAAAGGAAATGTGAAATTATGGATAAATATAGCTGGTGTCATTAAATGCAAAAATATTTACCAAGTCAAAGAGGCTGGAACGTCGTTTCTTTTTGTTGAGACTTGATTGTCTTAGAAAATACTTTTGAGCATGACTTGCAACTTGAGTTGGTGTCCTTGTTGTCACAAATTTTCTTGAAATTCCTCTCCAATCTCCTTTTCCTAGCTTTTCTAGTCCAATTAAGAATTTTCTGTGTTCCTCCTCTGTCCATGGAACTCCTGTTTATCCAATATAAATAAATATCAATAATCATATTATCACTATATGAATAATCACTATCATATCCTTCCATTTAAGTTATAAATAGATCTCGATTCAACGTGAACTTGTTCACATTGCCAATCCAAATATAAAATGTGGTGGTTCTGATGGACCGACAATCAACGTAAAACTAGTCAATTTATGGAAAAAATCACTTTAGAAAAATGAAACTACATGTTTTTGTGACACGACACAAATAGGAAGAAATACGAGTCAAGTTGATGATTCTCTCTTTCCAAAAAAAAAACCAAAATATTTTGGAGAAGACCTTAATTTTGAATCAAAGGTAGATAAATTTATTCTGCATTATTACCTCCCTCTCAAATTATTTGTTATATTTCTCTTTTACACGCCCTTTGAGAAAACATTAACTAGAAGAGATTTTGAACTATTTTAACTTATTTCTGTCTTAAGATATAATCTCCCTACGTTGAATATTTATTGTGCTATCTTCATCGTCAAGAACAATTACGTACTATATTAAGGGTAAATGGAAAAAAAATTACTTTTTCTTAAACTTCTAAAATAATAATTAATTTAAGATAATTATTTTTAGAAATAACTACAGATAATTGATCGATGTAGAGTAACAAATTAGAAATTAGTGTGTTGACAATAAATATGAAATTATTACATACCTTTCTTTCTTTCCTCAACACGAACTACAAGACCATCAGAGAGATAACCATTATTAATTGAAGTACTTTTTTCACAACTTTCATTAACAGAAAGAGAAGGAGATAAACAATCCAAACTAAGACTTTTCTTCAAGTGAATAGAAGAAGAAGAAGATGATGAAGTAATATTAGGGATATCAAGTTGCACTCCAAAAAGCTTTAATCCACCAATAAAACTACCACTACTAGCACATTTCAATGTGCTACAAGTTCTTGAATTGTGACCAGTGTTACCACAATATGAACATTTTCTTCCCATTTTCATCAGATAAAACGCCTAGTCTCTAGTTCTGTACCTAAAAAAATGCGTGTTTTTAGTAATAGTATCAACACCAAAGACTCAAAATCCACAATGGGGGGTGTGGGGGTGGGGGTGGGGTGGGGGTGGTCTTCTTCTTTTGGTTGTTGAAATGGGAGGAGGGAAGAGAGTTGTATATGAACAACTATTTAGTTAGTTGGTTTATATGATGATATGTTGTAGTATAAGGTAGAGTTAATGTAAGGCCAAGAGAAAGATGATTGGATGGACATTAATGTTTTTTGGGTGGATATATTATCCAACTTGGGTTCTTATAGTAGAAAGCAACAACTTTTGGTATCTCTATAAACGACAAAATAAAGCAAGATGGAATTATTGTACGAAATGATAAAAAAAGATTTATCTCATAAAATATTAGAATAACAATATTATTATGGGTGAATCCAAAATATATAAGTTTACAATATAGTTTTGATATTTTATTGTGTATATTTTGATTTTTTCACATGTAAACATATATTTCGAGATGTATTTGCCATGCAGATTTTTGGGTCCCCCACCTAGTGGAGTAGATAGTTTCATGACTTCATTCTTAAGCTCGAATTAATAACTAAATTTCATAATAATTCCCCCCCCCCCCCGACCCCCAACCCACCAGCTTCGTTCATCTCTCCGTTATCTCAACTATTATATTGAAAAGAAATGGTCAACAAGGTCATCTTCGTAAACATCTTTTATTAAGAACGTACCCTTTATTGGTCATCTTGTCCACAAAAATATACGTTTTTGGATATTTTAGTTAAATACTTTTTTTTGTTTTTCATCCGGTATCCGTATTGGAGGCTGACTATATCCGGATTTGCGCGACGGTAAGGCCTCATATGGGAGATAGCGCTCCCTACTAAGGGTGTATTCTGGGCCGGTCCCGGGCCTAAACGGGCCTGGCGGGCCGGTCCTGGCGGTCCCTGGCCTGGTGGTCTTTTTTTTTGGCGGTCCCGGGCCTGGCGGTCCCGGTCTTCGTGGGCTTGGTGGGTAAGACCGGCCCGTTACGGGCCTAAGCCCACATGGTCACGGGCTTGGCGGTCCGGTCCTGGCGGGCTTCGTGGGCTTTTAATAAAAGAAAAAATTATTTAATAAGTATATATACGTTAACTATATATATGTTAATGTATATATATATATATATATATATATATATATATATATATATATATATATATATATATATATATATATATATATATATATATATATATATATATATATATATATATATGGTAAGTATTATATAAACTTAATATATATATATATACTTAACATATATAAACTTAACTTATATATATGTATTAAGTAGTTATATTAAGTATATATATAAGTTAAGTTATATATATATATGGTAAGTATGTATATAAGTTAAGTATATATATATATGTTAAGTTTATATGTTATGTATATATATAATATATATTATGTATATATATTATATGTATATGTATGAAATAGATATATATATTGTATTAAGAGATAAATCAAAAACTTGTGTAATAATTTTTATTACTAAAAATGACATATCTTTATTAATCTTCTCTCCCCCAATGGAATGAGCACAACAAAGGTACTAATACCACCATTAAAAGGAAAAAAACTAAATAAGATGTGCCAAAGTACAATTTACAACACAATCTACATATCTCTAACAAATCTCATAAATCCTTCGAGATTTGGAGGAGGTTCCGTTGGCGGCGGTGGAAAAGAAGCTTGTTCATCACCACTTCCCGGCGAAGCAGCATCCTCCGCAAGTTCTGCAATCATTTCTTCGTAAGCTTCATCCACATCCGGTTGTGATTCTGCAAGTCCAATCCACTCCTCGTCAATCCAGTGACTAGTAACAGTTAGGTAGTCACAATCATTATTACTTCTACCAATATCGGTGGTAATAGAAATTCTATTAGTTATATGACTAAATAAATACCGCAAATATTGTTCGTATTCATGTTTAAATTTATATATATCGACCTTAACTGTTGCACGAGGCCAACCTTTATAAGTAGGATTAAAAACTTTTCTAATATAATGCACAAAATTAGGATTAGAAGGAAAAGTATACGGTAAACACATAACGGTAACCATCTTTGCTAATTCTTCCCTATCTTTGTTTGGATCGTAATATAATATACCTCCGGTGATAGTGTTAATTCCAGGTTGAACTAGATTAGAACCTGTACTAGCGTTACCCGCTTTTTCTACACTTGTCCCCTCTAGCTGTGCTTTTAATCTGTTATATTTAGCTTTTTCAATAGGGTGTGTTTGTATGTGTCTAGTCAAAGTACCCGTGCCACTACGCGTATATTGATGAACCAACAATTTATTACAATTTTTACATTGAGCCTTATTTTGATCTCTTAGTTGAGTAAAAAATTGCCAAACTAATGAGGTTTCTTGGCGTTTAGAAGGTTGTCTATTAAAAGTCGGTGTTTGTACGGGTGGGTGTTGTGGTTCAGTTGGGTTATTAGCCGGACTAGTATGTGTGTCATCTAAATCCTCTTGGGTTTCATCTACATCCTGTTGAGTTTCATCATACGAAGTTGTAAATTAGGATAAAGAGCAGTCATAATTTCATTATCTAGTTGATCTTCTCGTGAAATATTATGACAAAATTCAGTATCGCTAAATTGAAAACGGGGATTATCACTATCAAGAATAATTGGACCACTAGGACGGGTAGGTCCGGGAATCGGGGGGGGGGAAGGTTAGTTGGTTGACGACTACTTTCACCCATTTTAGCTTTTCCCTTAGCACTAAACATTTTTTTCAATGAAAATGCCATTTTAATTATATTTATGCAAACAAAATAACACAAAATATATTCTTAAAAATTAAGAGTTGGAACGACTTTACCGAATTGACGAACAACTTCTTCAAAATTGAAAATTACAAATTGTTGAAGACTTGAAGACTTGAATACTTCAATTCACCAACTTCACAAAATTTCACAAAATTGGAATAATAATATAAGCAATTGAGAGAGATTGAGAGATATTAAGATAGATTGATGAATTGGTGAGTTAAAATGAAATAATGAGGGGGTATTTATAGTTGAGAATTGGAAAAAAGTGTAATTATATAAAGTTTGGGGACCATTTGGCTAAATTTTAAAGCCAAAACGGCTATTTTTGACCTCCAACGGCTAGTTTTTAAATCTGGCCGTTGGGCCATTTTAAAAAAAACAAAAAATTTTAAAATATTACTGTTGGGACTGTTTGGGGCCCGCCAGGCCCGCGAAGACCGGCCCAGGACCGCTACCCGGTCCCGGTCTCGCGGTCCTACACGGTAGGACCGGCCCATCACGGGCTTTAGGCCCACAGGAAGACCGGCTCGGCAGGATCGGCCCACCAGGACCGTTGGGACCGCCAGGCCCGCGGTCCCGGTCCGGTCCCGGTCCTGAACCGGCCCACATTACACCCTTAATCCCTACCAAGGATTTTTTCATACTCAGGACTCGAACGAGACTTCTGGTCAAGGAAGGAGCAGTCTCATCCACTCCACTACATTACTTGATGATAAGTACGTAAAACAGGATCAGATACATTAATTTAAATTGTTTTAATTGCGATGGCAACCAAGCCAACTTGTATGCGCTTTAATTAACCAACTTAATTAGTTAAGCATGTACTAAGCTATTAATTCACCAGATTTGAGAATCATCCAAAGGACACTATCAGTCTCCAATAATAGAAGAAAGGGGTAGATATATTGATCAATTTGACAGGAAGGACTTAGTAGGAAAATAGTGAAAAGGGGAATATTGATATTGATCTATCAAGAGTTTTTCGGAATATGGCTTTTTTTGTATCAATAGTGTAACCTACGAAATTTATAAGTATTTAATTGTGCCTATTATTTTATATTGACGTAAAATCGCTATAAAAATCAATAAATTTTAAATTTTAAATCCAACTTCTAGATTGAAGGGCCAGCAAGTCAGGATTCGAAATTCAGGGATAATGAACTCATTCATTTTTCTCCTCTTAAATACCAAAATTTTGTCTATGACACGATTCAAACATTTGATGTGCACCTAACACATATCATACGTTGCGCTCTCACCTAGACCAAATGTCTGGTGCAGTACTAGTACTTTATTCAGTGGCGGATTTACATTATTCTGTGGATGCTCAAACACTCATTATCTTTGACAAGATTTAGTAAATTTGCATAGACAATTACATAAATATTGAGATAAATATTAAGGGAGTACCCATAACTAAACTCATTTTTTCTCTTCTTTTAAAATTTTTATGAGTGAGCACCCACGACTTTAAAATCATGTATCTACCACTAACTTTATTGCAAATGGGACTAATTAAAGATGTACTATTATTTTTTTGCTAGTAAAATCTGTGATAAAGTTTTTTTAGTTTTTTAAGGGGATTGTCTCTATCCTATATAGAAAATATCCACATATTTATATTATCATCATTGTACTTGCACCCCCTCATGATTTGGCATTGTTATCCCTAGAAGGAATCTTAATTTCAAGAACAAAGATAAACAAAATATCTCTCTTCCTAACTTTTCCTCCTGAGTCCTGAACTTTATCTCTGGCATGCCACAAGTTGTTGAGATAACTAATGCAATAAAATATCGAGTCCAATGCAGGTATCGAACGGTGGCGGAGTCACCTTATAGCATGGGAAGTCAGCCGACATCCCTTCATGAGAAAAGTACATTATGTAGATAGATAAAAAGAAAAAATTTATATGTATATATACCATATGTTCACTCCTCCCCTTGATTTCGTGTATGTTTGTTTTTATATATTTTGACATTCCTTAACAAAAATCTTAATTCCGTCACTGATACCGAATACCGAACGTGAAACCAAAGAAAATGCATATATAATAAAAGAGTTGTGTTCTATCTCTGGCATCCCATACAATCGAGCATCTTTCACGAGATATAGGAAATGGCACTTTCAACTTCGATTTTTTGAAAGTAAATACCAAGCATAGCCTTCCAAACCCGGAAAAATAGGCCGGTCCATCAATTCTTTTCGTGGAAATGACACCTTTCACCGGGTAGCCACTTTTAAGCATGTTGTTTAAAGGAATTTTTACCTCCTAGAACAACGGTTAACACCTTATTTATTTTAAATAAAATATCCTACCCTTGAGCCACTACATATGCTATTCAGTTACACTATTTTCTTTCTCTCTCTACTTTGATACATGCCATTAGTCATAAAAGGTGATTTTGCCTGGATTCCATGTGAGATTCAGTAAGCAATTTCATAATTTATCTGCAATGAAGAATTGATGATCAAGAAAGCTGTGGAAAATTTAAAAGAAAAAGAAATCAGAGTAGAAGAAGGGTGATGGGAAAAATAGAGCGGTTAAAATCAATTGGGTTGCTGGTGCTAATTTTGCAATAGAAAAATCAAGAGCAGAAAAAGCAGACTACGATTCACTTGGTTTAATCAATGAGGAACATTTCAAACCAGAAAAGCAAGAAGAGGAAGATAAAGAAGAGGCTAAAAGGGAAAAGAAGAAGGTGAAAAGGAACGTTTTTTTAAGGAACAAATCTCAATTTCAATTGAAGTTTGTTTATCCAAAAGAGTGAAGAAATGTCATAATATTGCAAAAAATTATGGCCATTCACAGCATGGATTTGCTGTATGGTTCCTTTCCAGAAGGGCCATAAAATGTATCTGCATTGTGTTCCAGCAATGGGCATCTGCCTTCACTCGATAGAGCTGAGGACCCAACAAGCCAGCTTTTGCCCACCATTAGATCTGCCTTCACTCAATAGAGCCCATGACCCAACAAGCCAGCATTTGCCCGCCATCAAATCTGCCTTCACTCGATAGAGCTCACGACCCAATAAGGAACGTTATTGCTAGAGTAGCAGCCCTAGTGATTCAGAGTTTTTGCTCGACGGCTGATTCGCCGGAAATTATGGTTTGTTCTTAAACAAAGACGACGAAGTTTGCGACTAAGCTATTTAATTTTTTGTTAATATATTTCAATATATTTTCATGTATTTTGTTGTATTTATTGTCATTTTTTTCATTGTATTTTAATGTATTCTATGTATTTTATTGTACTTATTATCTCGTTATATGCCATGAATGTATTCATATATTTTTTTAATCAATACTATAATTTATGTATTTAGATGTATTATATAATTTCTCTAAAGATTGCTATATTTTTGGGTATTTTTTGGTTGAGAATCTTTTTATAACTGAAAAAACAAAATTTGTGTGTTATAATTGAGTTTGTTGAGTTATATTAGGAGTCTATTATGTTAATTGATTCACTTTCCGTTTAAAAATAGTGTAATCCCCTATTTTACGCCGTAAATACAGTCGAATACAATAATATGTCCAGTTGTACTTCCATATTTCATGCCATGAATACAATCGAGTACACTCGAATACAACAATTGATAAGGTGGACTTCCCTTATTCACGCCTATTTTTGCTACTGTATTCATGAATACAGTAGCTTAAATACATCTAATATATCTTATAACAACAGAAAACGTATCTACAATCCGTAATATAGCAAATGTTATCTATAAATAGCTAATTATCACTAAAAGATAGTTCTTTATGAAAATTTCTCTTGTTTAAAATATATTTATAATTTATAATGTATTTAAAGATTAACCAATTCACTCAAACTTCAGGACACAACGTCCTGAAATTCTAACCCCAAAAATTAGCAGTTTAGAAATTCAGGACCAGTTCAAAAATTTAAGACACCAAGTACTAAATTCCAAATTCAGGATACTTAATCCTGAAGTTCGGGTGAATTGACTAATCTTTATATACATTACAAATTGTGGTTATATTTTAAATAACAAGCTTAAAAGTGACTACTCGTGCACTTCGTCCGTTCTTTTCCATACTAGGCTGAGTTCACATCATATAAGGCTCGAACCTGACCTATGTCATAAGTCCGTCGCACTTTGCCAATTGCCACTTAAACTAGGCCTGTGGCCCATGCAAACCTGCTTAAACTAGGCCTGTGGCCCATGCAAACCTTCATATAAACCTCTATGAGAGGTTTAGCACTCATTTTTCAGGAATCGACATCCTCTAGGAGTCAAGTCCACTCTGATATAGGTAGTAAACAAGCCCTTTAAAAAGTTCAATCACAAAGTGGACCTGATTGTCTAAAGGATAATTAACTTTCCAAGAAATAATTAGAATAGTAAATCCAAGCAGTATTGAAGTATAGTTGGTGACTATAGGAAAAGATTGTTCATCCACACTAATGACTGTCTTCCATCAAACGAGACCAAGCAAAGAACTACAGATACAGAGTAACAGAGATCGAAATTGGTTGAAAGCTAGTATAAAAGCGGGAACTTGGTTGCAAATGTTGATATATATCATTACAACAAGGTGATAAAGAAGCGGTATTGCTGTTGGAATCCACAAACAGCTGGTCAATATCATCAGAACGTATCATCAGGACGGAGAGCAAGGGACTAAAGTTTATACCCGAGAGGCAGAATAACTCAATGAACTGCTACACTCGACGACAAGAATCTGGAAGATGCAACTTTGAGATATACAAACTATGACATGATAAGCCTCGTATAGCCCATTCAGATGGATTTCTTCTCAATTCATCACTCCTCCATAATGAGCTTAAATAATGAATATGGTCCTTGTACAGGATTGTTCACCTAATAAAACTTTCATAAGACGAGCAGCATTTCTTTGCTTGTTTACATTTTGGTGTAGTACGAGATCAAGGACCATGATACAGGTGAAACTCGGAATTCTTGCTGAAAAGTAGAAGGAAAAAATTAGTTTTTATCCATATTTATAAGCTCAGAAAGAATCTGTGAAATAATGTGCATTCTGAATTCACCAACTATTTATAGCAGAGCACTTAGCAAATGCTTGCTTTCACCTGTCATGCACGGTAGCTATCAATTTTATTACCAGGTATAGCCATTACGAATAGGACGCCTTCCAATTACTAACTTTATTCAGTTAGTTCATTAAAAAGCACAAGAAAATACTACAAGTGCAAAAAAGTATTGAATATTGCAAGTACTGTAAACCAGGTATTCAGTAAATGTTTTGCAATCAACACATACATAGTGGTCACTAATTCTAAATACAGAAAAGTTTTACTCAATCGCGAATGTTATTATAAGTGGAAAAGGATGATATCGCATTTCTTTGTAAGGATACTATGTATGCACATAAAACGCTTCTCCATTAGAATGAATTCACTACTTGAAGTCAATCTTCAAAATTAGCAAGAAATAGCTGTGAAGTATTTCTATTGCCAGTTTACATCAGATTGAAGAATTACAAGCACCAGCATGAAAAAGATTAATGCGGCCAAAAGTAGAAATCCAGGAAACAATGTAACTAAGTATAGAGAATGGTTAAGAAAACTTAAAAATGGTTGGCTTGAAAAATCAGGCAACCAATTATCAGTTGATGCAACTAAAAGTACAGGAAGTAACTAGTATAATATATGTTTAGGACAGCATAGGAAAAGTAAAATAAACAGCAGACTTACGAAGAAAAGGAGCTAAGATCCACTCCGACTTCTAAATTTGCAAATTCCACGGCGATGTTCAGCAAAAGAATCACGTATTGACTGTACCATGGAACAGACAGCTGGAAGTAAACTCAGCTCTTTGTGTTGCTCCTGAAAACACGGGGAGAAATTCAAAAATAGCCATATTTACGACTAATCATTGAAAAATAGCCAAGTTTCAAAAGTCATCGAAATTTAGCCACTTTAAATCTGAGCGAAAACACTGTTCAAAATCCGAAAAAATACGCCCGCAAATTTTACGGGAGTTCAAACATAATTATGCTGGAACTCCTGCAAATTTTGCGGGAGTTCCTACAAGTATAATATACGGGAGTTTGGAGCACTGGTGCTCCAGTCTCCAGCAAATTTTACAGGAATTAGCAAAGTATACCGGTCCAACATAATATGCTGGAGTTCGTACACAAATACACCAGAACTCCCGTATATTATACTGGACCGGTCCCTGTTGCAGCAAAATAGTGGCTATTTTTCATGGACTTGGTAAACGCTGGCTATTTTTCATTGGACCAGTGTAAAAACTGGCTATACCATGATATTTTTACAAAAAAACGTTGCCTTTTTACATCATTTTTAGAAGAGGGATAATATCAATCAAATAGTACTTATTTGTTTCCGTATCAGAAAAGATCAATCAAAAAATTCAAAGCAACTCAATACCACTTGAGCAAGTCGATCTTCAATATTCCCAGAACTCGTATCAGTGGGCATAAATATCTCTCTATAAGCTGCTCTCAGGCTCTTAATCTGGATACTTGCCAAGAAAATATTAAATTAAAATCAGGAATATAAAAGTTAATGACAAAATTAGAGCAATTTAACATATTGAAATTGATAGCAGACCAATCTTTCAATAGCTTGTAATGGAAAAGGAAAAAAGATCTACAATTCTTTTTTTTTTAATATCGGAGAAATCCCATGTGGGCTGCTTGCTCATCTTGCGTTGGCCCACAGGTTCACAACTCCGGGAACCCCTCTTCCCACCTCCCAACTTAAATACCAGACTTTGTCCGTGACAAAGTTTGTATACGTGACGTACGCCTAATCCACACATCACATGTTTCATCTTTACAACTGAACCAAAGCCTTGGGGGGAAAATGATCTACAGAATTCATCTTATCAGGCCACATTAATCTCTTTGAAACCATTTTTGATTTACGGGGAAAAGACAACTGAGACACAAATCAGTGAAGGCTTTGTAACGTATTCTTTTCAAAACTTAAGAAAAATCTCACATAAGCTGTTATATCTTAAACTCCATTTCAACAAGTTTTCCAAAAAGGTTTATTTGGTGCTGGCTGCAGAGTAGCTTCCATAAAGCAAGACGTTTTGGTGGAAAGAACTTACAAAATAATACTTAAGTCTTAACATCCTCTAATCAATTAAAAAATAGTTTTCTTAAATGAAATTAAAGAACAAATTGTTAAATTAATTAGAGGATGTCAATGCGCTTTTAAAGATTAAGAATATTGCAGAAAGCAAAATAAATTGAAGTGGTAAAACATGTAAATCTCCTAAACAACATCTGACACTGTAACTTCAATAAAAACAGCATATGCGCATCCAATTTTGAAAAGGTTAAAAATTCTAATTAAGCCCCAAATGTATTACCTACGAAATTTTTTAAATAACCTTAAGAAGATAATGAGAAACATTTCGACTTACCAGATTATGCAATATGTCTCATATGTCAACCTTTAGGATCAGTATTTAAATATTTCAAAGAATTTCTTCCTTACTGGGAGTATTCTTACTTAGCACATGTTCAATATATGCAGCAGCATGTCCTTTCTCACGAATGAACAGCACAGATCAAAAGAAGCTTTTTCTTATTGATTAAAACAGTACCAAGTAGGAAATAAGTCATAGCAAAGGTTAGGGCAGAGGATTTTGGGTTTTAGCCGCTGAGACACTATGATTACAGTAGGCAAAAGAGTACAAACCAATAATAGTAGCTGGAACTGGCTCATGATAAAGCAGATGCTGCTAAATGCATCCGCTTACAAAATTACATGACCAGTGCAGTGAAGATACAGCACCAATTTAAAACTTCGAGAGCGATCCATATCACACATATATGGTTTTCCACTTATCAAAATTTAAATTCCTAGAAATATAGAGCAATGTTTTAAAATGAAACGAACCTCTGTAGCAGAGAATCCACAACGTCTTAGGCCTTCAAGATTCAACCCACGAAGCTCAGCTCTTTCCCCCGACACCATCGTGTACTTTGGAACATCTTGAGAAACCTGGAGAACCAAAAGATTGAGATCCCAACAGGAAACACACACGTGATCTTAAAGATTGCAGTTAGCATGCTGCACTTTGAATATCTGTGCTTTAGATTTAGCAGTGCAGTAGAAACAACTTGAAGATCTTCCACTTAAACTAAGTGGTTAGAAGCTAAGCTATCATGAGGTGCAAATTATAGATGCTTAGCTAACTATGGAACTATTGCTATCTTAGTTTAACATAAGCAAAAGATTTAAGTTTTGGAAAAGAAACTATTCTTCTGTTTGATTGGAGTAAAACACAGGATAAAACAGCAAACAATTTGAACAAGAAAAGAACCTTACCACTGAACCACCACCAATGAAAGAAAAAGAACCAATATGGCAAAATTGATGAACTACAATACCTCCTCCAGTGTGAGCATAGTCCTGTATGTGAAAAATTTAAACCATCATATATCCGTTAGATCAAATTTTCCAGAAAGGTCATGCTTCACAAAAATGATTAAAAAGGAATAGTCAATAACCTCCACCAAAACATGGCCAGCGAGAAGTGTATTATTTGCCAAAATGTTATTGTTGCGCACTTTGCAGTCATGAGCTATATGGCAAGAGCCCATAATAAGATTGTTATCACCAATAACCTGTTTATGTAAGCTCATTTCAGATAACCATGAACCAAAATTCGTAATTTTCTGCACCACGGAAAGATTAAATAAGCTAGTTTCTTACGGTTTTATCACTTGGACTTGAAGATCGATGGATGGATACATGTTCTCTGATCTCATTGTTGTCACCAATCTCGAGAAAGCACTCATTCCCAAGCTGAGATGGTTGAAATTACAGACAAGATAATCATTATCTTCATTCTAAAATAAGCACCACCTACTTAAATTTGAAGGTGGGAAGAAAGTGATCATGATGAACAGATGAAGAGATGGATCATCATATTGATGGAGACCAATCTGAGCTCAGAAGTCAAACCAAAATGCTTCTTAATTCGACTGCAACGCACATTTAAATATATATGTTGTCATAAGATGATCTAGTACAGTACTGCATAAATTTAGGTGTGAATGAATCATGATGTTTTTCGAACTTTAATTTTTTTTTCAGTAATGAGTTTAACATCAGGATACCGACCTTATATTTCATGTCTTGGCACTTGACACCAATCACAGCATGATGCCCAAAAATATTGTTTCTCCCAATGACTGTATGACCAGGAAGATCATCTCCAATTACAGCACCACTGTTAAAAATACACTCCCTAAACGGCAATGGAGAGAACAGAAAGGAAGTACATCTAAGTAGAATAAAAAAAATTTAACTCACGTCATCAGAGTGCAATTGTCCCCCAGTTCAGTATTTCCAAAGATGTGGCTCCCAGGGTACAGTTGACAAGCCCTCCCCAACTTTGCGAAAGGACCAACGGTACAGTAGGGACCAATTGAAACACCCTACATGGAGAGAAAGCTCCCTCAAGTATCGGCAAAATGCTAATTCAGCTAAGGCCGTAACATATAAAGCTTAACATCTCCAATAAACCAGCTGAAATGAGTCAAAGGAAGAAATGTGACAATTTCTGATAGAACAATCATCAACCAACCAACTAGGTGAAATTGGCTATATGAATCCTGTGCATTCATTTTGCTATATTCCGTGCATATTTCAGCCCAAAGTACGGCACATTAGAAGTTCTCTAAAACTAAAGTTCTCTATATCTCGTACTATCTCTATACTAAGATACATTTTAAACCGGAATTAAAGGATTCACAGCATACATCCAACCTAATATAAGTGCAATATCAACTAAACCTTAATCACAACAAGTCGGATTTATCTAAATGGATCTTTTTTCTAGTAGCAATGGTGTCCGAACCAGTTTGCGTGTACTTCATTATTTCAACGTGTACTCATTACCTCCAATCAACACAAGTATCGAGTAACTCTAACCACCAAGCTTAGGCAAATGAGAAGAAATCATTTATTACTTTTTTCTTCGCTGGGATTTGAATCGTAGTCTCCCATGATTTTCACTCACCGACTAGTAGGCTATAGATTTTGGTGCAATTACCCAATGGACCTTTTACCTCCACTTCATTCTATTCTTAGTTAAGCCTGTTAAATCCAAGAAAAAGAGTTACATGAAGTACCTCCAATATTTAAAAACGGGTAGAGAGAAATACAAGACCAATTCTAGATTAAGCCTGCACACTAAAAAGTTTCCTTGGAGAAAGGATCTTCAACATTTCTTGTCTCAAATCTTCACTAGCTAAGCTGTAATTAGAAGTTATAAAAACAAGACACATATCACCTGAGCAATGGTATTGAATGCAAACAGCTATGACTTATTATTTCCTATTCAGTTAAAAGTTTGAAACTTAGTTCCTCCGTACTAGGCATAGAGTTTAAGAAAGTAGGGGAGACTTTTGAATTTTGTGGTCCTAAACTAAAAATGTGTATAGTGTACTAAAATGTCCTTAGAATCTTGCGTCTAAAATATACCATGTGGGATATTGGAATTAAAAGGTTAACAAAATATAGAAAGCGGCATGCTTCACAAACGGACTAAAAAGGAAAGCAAGACATGTGAATTGAAATAGAGGGAGTAATTTGACAAGACACCCTGTAAGTTTACAAGCAGAGGTTACAACCTTAATCAAATGCAGTGAAGCAAAACAAAAACAAAAAACAAAAAAAAACCACAATTTTAAAGCAAACAAAAAACTTCACCTATGTGCAAAAATTAGAACGTGATAAGTCTCTCAAATGGGTTACATAGAATTCATAACCGACCCCACTTAGTTCGGAATTGAAGCATAGTCCATTGATTAACTATTGAATCAAAAAATAAATACTGCTCCTCAAACAGACATTAAAAAAATGGCAAAAACTTCAAATTTCATGAGTAAAAGGCATAAAGAGACAAAAGAATGTAACTTTACATCACCCAAAATGGCATTGGGATGAACAACTGAAGAGGGGTGAATGAATCTTGAATTTTCTTCAATTGCATCAGTGACTTTCTCTTCTTCTGAAGCATCTGCATAAAATCAAAAGAATTAAAATAAAAAAGTAAAAAAAAGAGCACAAATATTTGAAATTTAGGTGCTTAAGGAGTTTTACTACAAATAACTGTAGAAGAAAATCTGCGCTGAGTGAATACTCTGAGAGCAACAGAGAAGCGACTGCGAGTGTAGAGAAGTGAAGACATGACTTCGTAAAATTTGGGGGTCTCTTTCGAATTTTCATGTATTTATTGGACCAGTCTGAGAAATAATGGGTAACTGCACTAATAGCCACTTTTATGACCACTATTTAAAACATATTCTGAATATTTAAAATATAGTCAGAATTTCAAAAAATGCGGCAGAGATCTGTTTCTATACCTTCAGGTATATCTTTAAAGTTTTAGTAATTCGGTTGAACTGCAATTTTGTGATAAACCATAAAAAATAATGCAACGTCAATTTGTCGTGATAATTTAACCTTTTATAGTATTTTGATTTGACGAGTCAGATAAATTAAGGTACGTTAATATTTGAAATTTATAAAAGTTTTACATAATTCAAGTTATTTAACGAGATATTTGAAGAGGAAAAAGAGGTAACAGTGAAATAAGTAAAATTTCAATACCTTATAAAATATGATTGTGTTTTAAATAGTAATATCAAAAGTGGCTACTTGGTGCCATTTCAATATTGATTCTGAATTTTGACTATACTAATAAATGTTTTAGAGAACAACTCAAGTTCTTTTTCTTTGATTAATTAAAGAAAGTAAAAGAAAATTTACCTAAACACTACAATTTGAATCAATCGTGTTAGAAATTTAAAAATGATGAGTCGTCATATCTTTTTGATTTTTCATTTGGTACTCAATAGTAATATTGGAGCGGGGATTAATTTAAATTACAGTGCGCATAAGAATGCTGAAAATTTTCTTTGTCATACCTAAATCACCTCAACACGTAACATGCACAGGGGCGGAGGCACAAACCTAAATACGGGTTCGGCTGAACCCATTAGCTTCTGCTCAAACAGTGTATTTTGTATTTATAATTCAGTAAATATACACTAATATTATATTTAGAACCCAGTCACTAACACTTGGAATCGCCGTTCTTAAATTCATAACCCATAACATTAAAATCCTGGTTCCGCCTCTGAACATGCACTAAAAATTCGAGAGTCGAGACCTACCTCCAAATATCAGTCAATTTATTTACATTGTATAACTATAATCATCATAAACTAATCAACAACAAAAATTACATCTTTTTAACTTCTTAAAGTATAACTTGTGGTATTATTATTTAAAAATATTGTATATATTTGGTGTTATAGCACGTAAAAAAGATTAATATCAAATTACTTTTAAATATAAATAGGTAATATTACGTAAAGCAAAGAGGGGTAACCCGTTGTACAAAATATTTTGTATTTATGCAGGGATCGAGGGGAGGAACTTAAAGGGTATCAATGTAAACAGTCTACTCATATATAAGCATTAATATAACATTTTTCACGACTCGAATTTATGGCACATAAGTCACACGAAAATATTTTATCGTTGCTTCAGGCTTTCCTTAGGTAGTGTAACATGTTAAATTACACTAAAAAAAAAATCAATTACCATAAGAAAATTGTTTATATTTTTATCAAACTTCTAGATGTTGACCCGGTCAGAATCTCCCCACGTCATCTTTCTTTATTTTTCCATATCAAATTATCAATGCTCCTCCAAAAAGGGGAAACAATTAAAAATCTCACTAACACCGCGGCAAAGCACCATCAAAACGACGACGTCCCCAAATATGCCAGCCGGAGAATACCGCAACGCCACACCGGCGACACCACATCCACCAACAGACACGGCGGAAGAATCCACATGGCTATGGACACAAATCAAAGCCGAAGCTCGGCGCGACGCCGAAGCCGAGCCGGCATTAGCCAGCTACTTGTACTCGACTATACTCTCTCACTCTTCGCTTGAACGTTCACTCTCTTTCCATTTGGGAAATAAGCTTTGTTCTTCCACGCTCTTATCCACGCTCCTTTATGATCTGTTTCTCAATACTTTCTCTAATGAGCCTGAGCTACGCGCCGCCGCTTCCGCGGACCTACTCGCCGCTCGCTACCGTGACCCTGCTTGTGTTTCCTTCTCTCACTGTTTGCTTAACTACAAAGGTTTCCTTGCTTGTCAGGTCAGTAATTACTTTTTCACCTTATGGATTTTATATATGATTCTGTAAATTTGGCTCTTCAAGAAAGATTGGAACTTTTGTGAAAGTTTTCTGGAAAGAGAGGGACTTTTGAGTAAGAAAAGATGAATTTTTGGGGGATTTGGAAGTGGAGATGCATTATACTCCAATTTATGAGTCAAAATTTGATTAGACCGGAAGTTTAAGAAACAAGTAGTAAGAGTTTTACGACTTGAAACATATAATGTTGGAAATACCAAACATTTGTGAGAATATAAAAACTTGTATTAAGGTTAAAATGGAAAGCTTAAGTTAATAATCTGTTACCAAATTTTGAGGGCATCATTCTCTTGGAAAGGAGGGAATATGAAAATTTTACTCCATTATAGTGATTTTGTAAAATTGTTTCTTTATTAAAGATGGGAAATTTTGTGGAACTTTTGGAAAGATGAGGATTTTTTAAATAAGAAAAGATGGTTTGTCGGGAAATTTCGAAGTTGAGATGCATTATGTGAAATTTGAGGTTGAAGTTGTTGGAGGAGCCTGTAAAGTGAAGTCTCAATCTTCTAATGGACTGGCCTTGAGAAGTTAATACTGGATAAAAAATTGATTTAGGATGTGATAAGAAGGTGTATCTACTTGAATGTGAGAGTAATATTTGAAACTTATTAAGTTTTGGGATCTTTCCTTGTTCATACCTTGCTAATGTACTACTATGTTATAACAATAGGCATATTGTTCTGTATGAAAAGAACAAGGCATATCTTATAAGAGGTTACATTAGCAAGGTGATGGGAAGAGTCGATCTCTTTTCCTTAACTAATGGCAGTGGTTTCCTAACCAGTGAGCTATCACTCAACAACAATCACTAACTAAAAGCGGATGGGAATAAGCACCTATTCCTTACAACAATCGAACCCTTGTCTTCTTGTGTCATTGTACACTCCTCGACTATACTAATGGACTTGCATCTTTCCACCGATATAGGTACTGTGTAAATCTGCACCCAAGCTTAGATTAGATCGAAAGACAATGTTCGATCTCTCATTTGAAGTATTCAAAGTAGGGGAAGTTGGTCTTGTTCAATGGATTAAAATGGGGAGAGAGTGTTGTTGCAGTGAAGGGTATATAATCCATGGAATGTGGTCATATTCTTCTACTTTTGTGAGCTCAAATAAGCTCAATAACATTATAAAGAGAGAGGATTGAGAGTATAGGATTAGATTGTACTCCTCTGCCAGTGTATTGTGGGTTATCATCCCAATTAATATGGACACTGTTGTATCACTAGTTTGTGGCTGGCACACAGTGTGATAGTGATAAAGAGGAATTATAAAAAGGGAAGGTTTTCAGATAGGAGGGATGTCTTCACTGGCACAAATCCACCCCACGAAACAAAAAGATTTACGCACATGTATATGTAGATTCAGATGGATGTAGTTTTTTTATCTTTTACTTTTAACTTTTCTAGTGCACATTGTCTATACCACTATTTGCGGATTCGGCTCTCGCTGACTATGAGATATATTTGACTAATTAAAACTTTGGGCAGTTCACCATATTCTAAGCTTCTTGAGCAAAATCATATTCTAAGCTGAAGAGGGAAAAGTAAACGTTTCGTATAGTTAACAAACAATCAGATATATTTTTCTTTTCTGTGCCGAAATTAGTAGTCATTGGCATCTTCTGGAAATATTAATATTGATTGATAGCCTTGTGTTTCTCCCCTTTTCTTGAGAACAAGCCATGTGGTAGGTAGGAACTATTAACAAGGTAGTTTTATATTCTTCAGGCACATCGAGTAGCCCACAAGCTTTGGACTCAATCCCGAAGGCCACTTGCACTGGCACTTCAATCCCGAATCTCTGATGTTTTTGCTGTTGACATTCATCCAGCTGCCAAGATTGGTAAAGGTATCCTCTTTGATCATGCAACAGGAGTGGTGGTTGGCGAGACTGCAGTTATTGGAAACAACGTGTCAATTCTTCACCATGTAACCTTAGGAGGGACTGGTAAGATTGGTGGTGACCGGCACCCTAAGATTGGGGATGGTGTGCTCATAGGTGCAGGTGCCACAATATTGGGCAACGTGAGGATTGGTGAGGGGGCCAAGATTGGTGCTGGATCAGTGGTATTGATTGACGTGCCACCGCGGACAACTGCAGTTGGGAATCCAGCAAGGTTGGTTGGAGGGAAGGAACAGCCAACTAAGCATGAGGAATGCCCCGGAGAGAGTATGGATCATACATCTTTCATTTCTGAATGGTCTGATTACATCATATGACTTGCATCCCTCATGTATGATATATCTGCAAATTGAAGAAGAAGTCGTCTCCGAACCTAGCAGAGAGGACAAAGGTTCAATGTTAACGCTACTGACTGTTAAACATGCTCTTTGTGCTAGTCCAACAGCCCAGAGTGCAAAGAACTTTAATCTATCTTTTCTTTTCAATAGTTTCTGTTTTTCTACATTTATATGTCTGTCTGAGAGGGTTGAAGGCTCTTGTTTTTATGCAGAGACTTCTGCTTGGGGTCGCCTTACAGCAAGTTCCCTTTGATGGCACAAATATAGTAATGTATTATGAGTTCAGTATATACTCGTTGCTGGTCTTCCTAGGCCTTAAAAACTGGTGAAATTAACTGTACGAGCACTGTCCTATTATTATTGTTATCATTATTGCTTCATTATTATGTAATTGTATAATAGCAAGGTATCTATATGTTGGCTGATATTTCTAAATTAAGGTTGATGCAGTATTCGATAAATTTATTTGTGCAATTTATATACTCCACGAAAAATATTGTTAAAACGGGTATATTAAAGCCAATGAATTATCCATGTCCGAGAGCCGTTATCTATATTTGTGGACATTTGTGCGTCTACATGGAGCTCTTGATTTTGTTGAAAACATGCCCACTGTGCTTATAAAAAAAGAATGAGAGGCCATAATAAATTTGGCATGAATTCCATGGGGGGAAAAGAGTTGTCACGATTGAACAGATAAATAAAATAGATGACTATAAGGCATATTATACGTATCAGCTTGACTTCGTTCTGAATGAAGGCGGCATTCTGCTGGACTCGTGCATGTAGGAGGGCTGTTGAGTACATAAGCTAAAAGCCTAAAAGACAGTGACTAAATGTTTTATTATTATTATTATTTTCTTTTATAAAAAAGGTAGTCCGATGAACAAAACATTTCGCGTTCATGTAAGATCCGGGAAAGGGCCGTATCCAAGGGAGTGCGCTATAGGGAACATACCTTAATACAAACATCAGTAGCTGATTCCATGGTTCGAACTCATGAACTATAGGTCACATGGAGATAATTTGACCGTTGCTCCAAGACCATGATCATGTTTTATTATCAATGAGAACTAAAAAAATAATTGTACTTAAACAACAGCAGTTCTCTTGGTTCTACTATGAATACATCACAAAAATGGAATTTAAAGAGTAACATATTAGTATTCCTAACAAGCTTAGGTCATTAAACTTTTCTATCACAGCATAAGATGCCAGAATGAGGCATTGCTTTACAACAAGTTAATATACATCATTGCAACATGACCTCGTATACAGATGATTGATATAGAGGATTTATAGCCAACCCAAATCAATCTGGGATTAAGGCGTCAAGTGATTAAACCTCAGTGTATACACTGAATGCCTGGATCCTATATAAATTCAGGAGGAACTTGCCGAGTTGACAATTTATTGGAATGAAGAATCGTGCCTATGTTAAAGAATGGAAATATACAAACTTCAGCAGCCCCCAAAGATGGCGAGCTTGCCAATATCGAACTTTGGCAATTTCTGAGCCCAAGGACGATTTGTTAAGATTGTCAAGACTGCATAGTGGATGGTTGATTATTTCTGCTACTAGTGACAACTTCTACAACAGCATCATCTCGTGATGGTACTCTCAGATACGCTTTCATCATATCATAAACTGTAAATCCAATCGCAACAGATGGTACAACCTATTTTCAAACATAGGGTAGTCATCAGTTTAAACAGTTACCGGAAAAGGTCCAAATATGCCCGTGAACTATACGTAATAGGACAAATATGCCAGTCATTTATAGTTCGGCTCAAATATGCCCATTCCGTCCAATAGTTGGGCATATATGCCCTTATTTGACGGAAAGCTGATTTTATTTTCTTTTTTTAATTTATTAATACCAAATTAACCAAACCCAATTAAAAAATAACCCGACCCGACCCGACCCATCTAATTTTAAAAGACCCAAAACATATAACATAAAATAGAATCCTCCAGCCCTAAATCATACGCTCCCCACCACATTCCCACTTCTCAACAGATAGTCATCTTCTTCATTTTGTCTTCTTCTTACATCTTTGAGTATGACAAGCTAGTGGGTTCCATCTTCCATCTTCAGGTATGACTACTTTATTCGTTATTTGTGTGTTATATATGGGATTTCGAATTTATTTTTTTGTGGGTGTTTCATATGTAGGGACAAACTATACTTTGTTAGAATCCATTAAGGAGTGATATTGTTTCTGATATCTTTTTGTATTTGAATGCACAAAAGAACAAAATAGAGTCAGTTAATTTGATAATTTTGATGGTTTATCTTGGATAGTATTTACTTTTTTTTTTGTCTGCATTTTGAATATGACTACTTTATATATGCTCATGTGGTCCCTTCTTTTTCCCTTTTTCTATAGCTTTATATGTGAAGTCCGTTGAAAATGATTGATAAAGTGGACATGGTGGTTCAAAATATTACTTATCATACAGAGACTTATTCTAAAGACATTGATGTAGCTTCTGAATGCGAACATAGTCTTGGGGGAAGTGATTTTGACGAATCAGATTGTTTTGAGGATAATTCCATAGAACTTGATGGTATTGTCAAAGAAAAGAAGATGGTTGTAACTGATAAGTTGGAACATTTTCAGGAGTTAGAGGTAGGTATGACATTTAAGGATATTGTAGAAGCTAGAAGGGCAGTAAACTTCTATTCACTGGTAAATAAAAAAGGGTTGAAGTTGGTTAAAACTGATACGACTAGGGCTAGTTACAAGTGTGCTGAAGGCTGCCCTTTTAGACTGTATATTTCAAATGATAAGAAGTGTCCTACCATTAGAATCAAAACATTGAAAGATGAACACACATGTGATCCATCTTTCAAAAATGCTAGGGCTGATCAGAATACTTTGGCACAATTGTTTAAGAGAAAGGTGCAGTACAATCCTAAGTACAAGTTACAGGATATGAAAGCTGAGTTGGAGAGTGGTTTTGATTTAAATGTGTCCAAAAGTAAGCTCAAAAGGGCCAAGGGTTTGGCTCTGAAGAAGTTGGAGGGCAGTTTTGTTGATGACTATAACAAACTCGAGGCATATGGACAAGAAATAAGACAATCTAACCCCGGCAGTGATTTTGTGATCAATTTATCAAAGAATGCTCTTGAAGAAGGGAAAAGAAAGTTCTTAAAGATGTACATATGCTTCAATGCATTAAAAAATGGGTGGAAAAATGGCTTGGGACCACTGATTGGGCTGGATGGCACCTTTCTTAAAGGTAGATTTAAGGGTCAGTTGTTAGTGGCTATTGGTCAAGATTGTATGAACCAATTTTATCCTCTAGCATGGGCTGTGGTAGACAAGGAAACGGCCAGGACTTGGGGTTGGTTTTTAGAGTGTTTGAAGCTTTCTCTGGAGCTAAATGATGGAGAAGGTGTTGTTTATAGTAAAATGTTCTGCTTCAATAAAATTTCAGCTTCTATCTATATTGACACAAAGCATCTATTTTGTCAGAAAATGGAATGGTGACTACAGTCCAAGTGCTTTGATGCTTTACAATGACTATAGGGCAATTGCTCATTATTGCAAGGTTGAGTTTAATGGTGACTTTGGATACGAAATCACATAAGGTGATGATAGACATACAGTGGATCTTGAACATAAAAAATGTACTTGTAGATTATGACAACTTTCTGGGATCCCTTGCCCCCATGCTATCAAAGCTATAATATATAATAGGGTATGAAATATTTTAAGTTAGTTTTCTCCCTTAATCTCATATTTTCCAAGTTATCTAATTAGTGTTATTTCTTGCTTTTGAAAGGGTGATCCTAAGGAACAAATACATTGGTACTATAGCAAAGAAGCATATTCCTTAACTTACAAGCACAAGTTTCAACCAGTTAGGGGTATAAAATTTTGGAAAATTGATCCTAGCCAAGAAATGGATCCACCCGAAATTGCCAAGACTGTGGGCAGACCCAAGGTAAAGAGAAATAGGGAACATGATGAAGCAAGCAAGAGGAAGGGGGAGTGGAGTTATTCAAGGAAAGGAACTGTGATGACATGCGGAATATGTGGTGGAGAGAACCACAATTCTAGGACTTGTATCAAGGTAAAAACAAAATTATAATGGAAATTTAAAGTAAAACAAACTTATTAACTCATTCTTTGGATGACAGAATAAAGATGTTCCAGATATTGGCAATGAGGAAACACAACAATCTGAAACCGAAGTCACAACACAACAATCTGACTACTCTTCTCAAGTCACAACACAACAATCACAAGCTTATGGTCCAAATATTGGTGATGAGGAAGATCCACTATTGAGGCCACAAATCATTTCTGAGTCACAAACAATACTTAAGGAAAGAAGGCTGAAAGCAAGACTACCAATTGGGAGTAGAAGGATTCAATTTACTGGGGGAAGATGGGGTGTCTATGCCGACAAACTTGCCTTACTCACCAACTAAGGCAACTTGGAAGGAGAAAGCTGAAGTTACACTTAGCCAGCTCCAAGCTGAAGTAAGAAAAAAGAAAAAGAAGATGAAGCCAAATGGAGAAGGAGTCCCTGTACCAAATGCTGAAATTTAGCATAAGTTGGCTAATTATGGATGACTATTATGCACAAAAATATTAATTTTTGGTGAATGCTATCTTGGTTTAACTATTTATTCAGTAGTGTTACTGTTGATGTATGCATAATACTAGATATTAAATGGTTATTTTTGTACTGTTAGCATAGATGTTAACTGCTGAAATTTTGACTGTTAGCTAGATGTTAAATTTAGCATAGATGTTAACTGCTGAAATTTTCTGCTGAAATTTTGAACGTGCATACCAAGATTGTGAATTGGCCAACTGAGTGAGATGCTAACTGAAATGAATTGGCTTTTGTAACTGAACGTGCATAAAAGATTGGCTACCCCATTGACGTTGGTGAATTGGCTTTTGTAAGTGAAATGAATGTAGTCATGAATTTGTGACAAAATTTCTTCAAATGTTGGAAAAGCCAAACATATCAGAAATAATACAATGCATATTACAACAATTTTTGTCCCATCATTATAATATAATGCATCTAAATGATACAACTCAAACAACCATAAACAATTACAATTATATTTGTATGAAATCCCTCAAAACATAAAACTAACCACAAATCTAATAATGACATCCAAATATGCAAAATAGAACAAATATGCTCGTGAACTATGCAAAAATGAACACATATGCCCGTGAACTATGCAAAATAAGGCAAATATGCCCGTCGAAATAGAACGTGGGTCGGGTCGGGTTATTTTTAAGTTGGGTTTGGTTAATTTGGTATCAATAAATTAAAAAAAAACAAAATCAGGTTTCCGTCAAATAAGGGCATATATGCCCAACTATTGGACGGAATGGGCATATTTGAGCCGAACTATAAACGACGGGCATATTTGTCCTATTACGTATAGTTCACGGGCATATTTGGACCTTTTCCGTAGATACTATAAAGACAATAAGGGTCAGATGATGTATCGATATGTTCGTACCTTCAAATAGTTGAGGCTAAGCCCGGAAAATAGTTGTTTCCATCCGTGTCTTTGCACAATCATAACAAGAGTATCAAATGTTCCTTTCATTTCATGGCTGTTTGATGCTGAGAGTCGCTGAACCTGAAAAGTTCATGCAATATCTGTAATTCCATTGCCACAAAAAATATCTTCAACATCTTCGTGTGACCTATAGATCACAGGTTCGAGCCGTAGAATCAGTCATTAATTTATGCATCAGGGTAGGCTGGCTACATCACACCCCCTTGGGATGCGGCCCTTCCCTGGACTCTGTGTGAAGGCAGGATGTTTTGTGCATCAGGCTGCCTTTTTCTATACAATCTCACTAAAATTACCTGCATTTGCCGCCTGACAACGTCTAGAGGATAAGTGAAAGTTTGGCCTAGAAGTCCTGCAACAGATCCACATGCTAGTTTTGTGGCAATATCCTTCTTGTGCTCCTTAGGGACATGGCTCTTCATTTTCTCGTAGAAGTAAAATTTCAGCCCGGCATATGGAAATATCCCATAAAGTGATGGAGCTGAAATGCAACATACAATATTACCTTATAAGACTAGCTAATAACCATGAATACAAAGTATGGCAAGGCAATGCACTTACCAACACCACGGTATAGGCCTTTAATTCCCGCCTCCTTGTAAGTCTTGGAAAAACAGTCCTTTATTCCTTTGTAAACTTGTTCACTAGTAACGATCCCTTGTACGTTTAACTTTTGGGATCCAACTACCTAGCTGATCATATACCAATCAGTCCTCAGTTGATCGTGGAACGGTAAAGCGAATTCAACTCAATTTCATTAGACCAACAAAGTCAAGCTCGAAAAAAGTTGGAATTAATCAAGACAACAATCTCTCTGCCCTCCTATGGTAAGGGTAAGGTTTATTATTGTTGTTGCCAATTTTTCTACTATGCTTTCGGAGAGAGGAGATATCGGGTGATAGGGAGACAGAAAAAGTTATTTCACATGGGAAAACAATGAAAAGAGTATGCCTTTATGTTTCTCACCTGGTAAGCCAATTTCGTTCGAACTAAATCAAGTGGATAAGTAAAAAGTACAGCAGTTCCACCAGCAAATGATCCTGCTATGAGATCTAGAATCGGACCGGTCCCAACTCCCGGAATTCCATTTATAATCCAGCGGCGGTACTCTTCATAGGCCATGTAATGCAGTGCTGCATATGGGACGATGCGAGCAACACTAGCTCCATTTCCCCTGAAAGAGGAATTCCAAAAATACATTTAACCTTACAACGAAGTTATCTAGACAGTTTCCTTTTTCTAGACAGTTAAATGGACCAACAATTACTGCATCTGCACCTGAAAAAACCAGGAGCTCCTTCTGTCTTGGCAATCTTTGTAAAGGATCCGAACAGCCCCAAACTCCGAAATTCGGCTTGTCTGGTCTAGGAAAAAGAAAATTAAATATAAGAAATTCAACTTTTTCTAGATTCAAGAATTCATGCTTGCTCTTGATAGTATTTTCCACTTTCTAATGTTCAATATCACCAATCTTTCTAGATTCTAGAGCTCATTTCTGGACATATTATTCTTCCACATTGTAATATCAGCAGGATAAAGCAATCAGAATCAAGATTTGAAGTTTATAGGTTCTAAACTAAACATCAAACTCATAGCTCGTCCTCTTTTTTTTTTTATAAGGTAATAACTTTTATCAAAAAAAGGCAGAAGAGCCCGTATACAAGAAGTATATCCAAAAAGTAGAAAATCTTACAATAAGACATGGTTTTCTACGAATGACACCCAATCTTTCGTACAAATAGGAACATCATGGCTGCACCAAAAATAAATAAGGGAAAAGAGGCTACTCCTCAAGAGGACAAGATCTTTTTCTACACCGTCAAAAACTCTCCTATTCCTCTCCGTCCACACAACCCACATGAGTGCCAATGGAGCAACATTCCATGCCTTGCATCTTCTCCTCCGTCTTCAGAAGGCCCAACTAAACATGGTGTCTTCATAAGTATTATCTAAAACAAATACAGGGTGTAAGCAAAATCTATTGGGTTCGTACCCGTAGTTAATGATCTAGCTCTATCCCTGCTCATAAGGTATTCCTCTAATTCAATATTAGGGGAAAAAACAAGAAAAAAATGTAAACAACCAAAATCATGAAGGGTAAATTCTAACTTCTCTCTAGATAAAATAAGATTAAACAACATCAATTACGTCTTAGTCCTAAACAAGTTAGGGTCGATTATATGAATTCTCATTCGCCATGCTCTCCATTTAAATTCATCTCAGCCATTGATAAAGATCAAGTTCTTCAAGAAAAAGTTCCACTTGGGAACTCATGTCAACTACTGTAATTAGTTCCATTTAAGCAAATTGTTCAGTTTTAACTGATAAAACTTAAAATAAATCACAAAAAAAAAAAAAACTTAAATAGCCACCCGCCACAAAAAATTTAGCCAGTAGATGTATATATTAGTATATAATATGTAAATTGGTTAGGGGATGTAAATATTTTTGCCCGAGCGGCCAAATGTGTAACTTTCCTAAGAATAAACCCCCAAAAAGGCCAAGAAATAAAGCACACATAAATGAAAAAAATCAAAACTTTGAACCACAAAAGCACAATTGAATCAAAGAGTTAATATAAACAAGAATTTGCTAAAAATTAATACCTGAAATAAGATCTTGATACGCTCAAAAGGGGCAACAGCAGTTTTAGCGAAACCACCAGCTACACCACCAGCTATAAGTTCTTTAGCAAATAAAGGAATTCCCGCTATAATTCCATCACAAAATTCATTCTTCTCACTTTCTTCTCTCTGTTTAGCCATTGAAAACAAAACCCCTTTAGAGAAAAATACAAAAAATGAGAGAATTATTAAAGATGTTGGAGTCTAGTTCTGTAGCTGTAGTGAAAGTGAAGAAACTATAGGCTTTGGTTTTTGGCTGTTAGAAAAACAGCCAATTAATGAGAGTTGCGGCTTTTGTAATTCTGGCAAGTCAGACTGGCCAACCAAACGCTAACGGGGATTATAACATAAATAATAGTCCGGAACCTAAATATTGAATTATTTAACAAAAATTATCTTTTTAATATTAAATTTTTTTTTTTATCAAAGTGTCTATTACGCAGTATTATACTGCGAATTGCGTTTAACTTTTTTAAAATTTGTTTTAAAAAGCCAGTATTTGGAAAACAACCTAATTCGCAATTTTGTCCAGCGAATTGGGTATTTCGTAATACAATACTGCGAATTAGGCTGCATTTTGGGCCCATTTTTTCTGACATAAAAATAATTGAAATTCATAATTTGCAGTATTATAGTGCGAATTTCATTGAAAATTTGCTCAAACTTTCCTTATTTATAAACGCTTCAACTTCATAAAAATTCATCTTAAACTTCAAACAAACGTTTATTCTCTCTTCTCCTTATCAATCCATTTTTTATAATGTCTAAAGTTGCCAAAATAAGGGTTTTATTGTATGGGGGGGGGGGGTGAGGTTTTTGTGGATAATAACGCTGTGAGGTATAGCTCTCCTCCACAGTGTCATGTTAAATTGCCGCTTAATATGGAGTACGATACTTTGGTATCGTTGTTACATCCAAGACTTGATTTTTTGAGGCCCAGGACCACATAATAATGTTTAATTATTATAAGTCTTAATTTCAATATTTTCATAATTTTATTAACATAATTAATTAAATTACGTATAATTTTAAAAAATGAAGATAATGGTTGTTTAAAGGTTCCAGACTTGATTTTTTACGCTCGGGACCACATTATAATTTTTAATTATTATAAGTGTCAATTTCAATATTTTTATAACATTATTAACTTAATTAATTAAATTAAGTATTATTAATTTAGTATTAATTACGCTATAAGGCTCTACGCTAACATGGTATACAATAACATATTAAATTAATACTAACATGATAAAAATATCGACATGGTAAATTAATACTAACATGATAAATTACTGCTAACATATACAACATGGTATATACAATATATAACATAAATAAAATTAACACTAATATGTTTTCTAGTGATTTTCAACATAAAATCAATTGAAATACCTCGATTTAAAGCTGTGATAGTGAGTTTTTTTCACCGAAACCGTGTCCAAAAGCGTCTCCGTGTGGGGCCCACTTATGTTACACTTCAAGGGGACGGGTGGGACCGCGAAACTATTTTTTTTACTAAAAAATCGAGAGAAAAGAGAGGGGGCCGAGAGGATGAGGGATTTTGTGATTTTGTTAATGGGGGAATGGGGGAATCCGTGAAGAAGACGGTAGAATATAAAGGGTCATTTCGCAGTATTTTACTGCGAAATACAATTCGCAGTAAGTTTTGGTGATAGTTTTCGATCCAAATTGGTGCACATACTTGAGTTGATTTTAATTTGCTAACAGAAAAATCTCTTAATAATATATGTTGTGTGTTTTTATTCTTTTTCTTCTAGCAAAGATTGTTGCACCTGGTGGTGTTTTAATGACTCAAGTGTCTCTCGACAATGAGAATTAAATCAAACTAAATTGGTTAACTATAGACATTCTTCCAGAGCTACTCAACCAAGTTCAATCCAAGATATTATAAAGATTAATCCGATAGAGCAGTAGTTTGCACACGGAAACCGGACAAAGAAATGTGAGTTCGAATTATTCTATTTGTATGTCCTTATCCTTGGTGGGTAAATTGTATGACTTCTATTTTGTAACTAATTTGCATGTGCAACAAATGATATTTCTACTGTAGGGGCTTGATTTTGTGCTAATGAGTATTCACCTTAAACATAAAATGTATAATATTCAATAACTTATTGTTGCTATGAAGTTTCATTAGTTTCCTTCTTTGACTGTATGTATATCTCTTAAATTTTTGCAGATTGATGTGAAGATATAGCAAGTGTTAGGAGGAATGCATGGTCATCTTTGTGGGTATAATTTGAAAAGAGGAAACAAGTTCACAATATAGTTTTCAATGTTCTACTACTCTTCCCCGAATATGGTATATGCCTCACTGCGAATTGTATTTCGCAGTAAAATACTGCGAATTGCCCCATTTTTTTTAAAAAAAAATTGAAAAATATATTTTGCAGTATTATACTGCGAAATGCACTAACGACCGTTAGTATATTTCGCAGTATAATACTGCAAAATACGTAGTTTGGTAATTTTTTTTAATATTAAAAAGGTAATTTTTGTTAAATAATTCATTATTTAGGTTCCGGGCTCACATAAATAACATATATACATGGATATATCCTTGGTAGGAGCGCTTCTTCCCTGGTGGCCTTATGCAATGCAAAATCGAATATTGCTGAGCTCCGATGCGAATATCGAACACCAGATAAAAAATTAAAAAAAAAAAAATAAATAATTTATTTACGTGGGAATAAAAATAATTGAAATTAACTTATATCATTAGGTCATCTTTACCTATAACAATTTGTTTGGATGGTATTTATGTTTTGTATCGTTGGTATTGTTAATTTATATATAATATTTATTTATATTATTATTTTAACTTTATTGTATCTTATCATTAAATCGATTATTATGTAACGATGAAAATACCCCTTTCACGTAATAATTGATTTGATGTGATCGTGTCATTATCTGATTTATTTTTTTATCTTAGGCATACAATAATTATATTTTACTCTTTCTCCCATTTTAATAATTACTCTCCCTCATACTCTTTTTTTTTTTTGTATAATATTGTATGCCCGTTCTTCAAATTTACTTTGTGTGATATTATAGACGACGGAGAAAGATACAATCTATAGAATAAGATATGATACACTAAAAATGTTTATGTAACAACTATTCAGACAAACTGTAATTACTTTTAAAATTACAAATCTCACATCTTAAAAAGGTTTATGTATAAATATTCTTTAGATAATATAAGAAGTTATTTACATTGACGATGTATATGATAATCACATGAAATTGATGTGTAGGACTTTAATAAGGATAATTTTTCATTTAAATAATATAATATCTATATTGTTAAATATGTATTTCTATACAAGGGAAAACGTATAGGTACCACTTGGCCTATAATCAAATTTTTAACTATACATTTTATTTTTACGGGGATTTATTATCCCTTTAAATTATTTTTAAATAAAATTAATGTATCCTTAGTGTTGATGTGTCAAAAGATAGTGTATGCCCCTCTCATCGGGAGAATGAGAAGAGAGAGAATGCTGAAATTTTATTTGCTAATTATAATTAAAAATACGAAAAAGGGTCAAAACTGCCACTAGACTATTGGATTTGATACAATAATACTCTCCGTCCACCTATTTTGAAAAATATTGCCCACCCGTTATCTTTGCGGCTCAAGAATGCCCTTACGACTAACGGCCATGTTAGATAAAAAAAATTAATTAATTTCCACATGTCATAACGAAAAAAGATCAAAACTACCCCTAGACTATTGGAGTTGGTACAATAATACCCCCATCTCAAAAAATCTCTCCGCCTACCCCCTCCACCTTGAGACGGAGTAGGCTAATACGTGGATATGGGGTGAGGTTTTAATATAAGCCAATAGAAAATTAACACATAATAAATAATAATAAAAATTCTTAATCAAAATAGGACTTTTAGTTCTTAGGGTATGAGTGGGCCGAAAAGTTGACGTTAGGGGCATGAATGGGCCAAATTTTTAACGGTAAAGGCAATTTTATAAAATAGGTGGACAAAGGGTATTTTTAAACTTAAGCGAATAGTCTAGGGACAGTTTTGACCATTTTCTGTTAAAAATATATGCGTACTATTTTCTATTTTATTCTTTTCTCTAGTTTTTATTTTATTTTTTTCCTTTTCTTTGCTTCAGTTTTGTTACTTATAGTTGCCGAAAATTAGCCCCATCATTCTCCATATATTCCGACGCGACCGAGATGAATATTTTATTCTTTCCAATACATATTTCACTACACTTTATAGAGGACTACTGCTATTTCTAATCTCTTCTGTTTGCAACAAATTATTTGTGGTACAAAATAAATTGCAACCACATCATAAATATTAAGAAACATAATTTTATTGATAAATCCATGTGGTTACAATTTTATGTTTTCTCGATTTTTTTCTCTAGATCGTTCTTTGTGATTCGAGGGCTTAACCAGTATATTTCTCGAACGTAGGATGATGCAAACTTCCTTAGGATGTATTTGATTTTCATGAAAAGGAAGAACACCCGTTGATCACTTCGGCGGCTTTGAGTGTGATGACCCAAAAAGTCATCACTTATTTTAGAAATAAATTCAGTGTTTTGAGGCCAAAAACCTCCCTTTTACCTCACCTCGATTTGGATGCATGGTCCAAACCTATATCCGAAAAGCCTTCTATGTGAAAATATGAGAAATAAAAATTTATAGAGTTAAAATTTGATTATGGTTGACTTCAATCAATATTCTGAGCAAACGGATCCGGATCCATGTCTGATGATCCCGAGAGGTTCGTAAAAAATATGGGACTTGGGCGTATGCTCGTAATAGCATTCCGAGGTCCCTAACCCCGAGAAATAAATTTTTTAAAAAAAATTGTTTTCTGGAAAAATATATGAGTTTTTAGAAATGAGATGCGTTTGAAATTTGATGGTATCGGGCTCGTATTTTTGTTCTAAAGCTCGGTACAGGTCTTATATGTGATTTAAGTTAAGTCTATGAAATTTGGTAAGAAACGGACTTGAGATGACGTGAATCGGGCCTTATTTGACAAAAATTAGAAAAAAGTTGATGTTCTTAAATAATTTCATGATTTCGATACTAAATTCATAATTGTTGATGTTATTTTGGTAATTTGAATGCATGAGCAAGACAGTATGATATTTTTGAATTTGTGTGCATGTTTGGTTTGGAGCCCTCGGGGCTCGGGTGAGTTTTGGATAGGCCACAGAGTGAAATTTACACTTAGGAATTTGCTGGTATGTTGCAGGCCTGCAGGCTTCGCATTTGCGAAGCCAGGATCGCAAATGCAAAGATGTCCTGGGCTGACCTCGATCGCAAATGCGATTATTTTATCGCAAATGCGAAGGGGCCAGAGTCGCAAATGGGACTGTTTCGTCGCAAATGTGATGATGTCCTGGGTGGGCCTCGATTGCAAATGCGATCATTTCCTCACAAATGCGAAGATAATGAATTTTCTTCCAACGTGACAATTGCGACATATTCTTCGCAAATGCGAAGATAGCAGGTTTTGGAGGGGTTCGCAAATACAAACACTGGTCGCAATTACGACATCAGAGGATAGTTAATTAACACTTAGATGCATTTTAACCATTTTTCACACTCTTTCAAAGGCAATTTCTTCTCCAAATCGATTGTAAGTTGTTTCTAACTCATTTTCTTCAATCTTTAACATCTTTTCACATGATTTTAACTCAAAATCAAAGGTTTTCATGGAGAATTGAGTGTTTTCGGTAGAACCTAGGTTTTTTATATTTTGGGAATTTGAACCTTGATTTGAGGTCCGATTTTAAAATAAATTATATATTTGAGTTCGTGGGTGAATGAATAATCAGGGTTTGGTTCGAACCTCGGGTTTTGACAATGTGGGCCTAGGGTCAATTTTTGACTTTTTGGGAAAAAGTTTAGAAAAACTTATTTCCATGCATTAGAATTGATTTATTTAGCATTTATTGATATAACTAAGTAACTTGTGATTAGATACAAGCAAATTGGTGGTGGAAACAAGAGGTAAAGCGATAGTTGAAATTTGAATTATGCTCGTGGCATCGAGGTAAGTGTTTGGTCTAGCCTTAGTTTGAGGGATTAGTAGTTGTGTCTTATTTGCTATGTGTTATTTGTTGAGTACGACGTATAGGCATGGTGACGAGTATCTATACGTTGGTGTCAAGCATGCCCGTGAGTCTTATGTTATAATTAATGTAACTCTATTTGTATTGCTCATGTTTAATGTGATGATTGCTATTGTTGAGCAATGTTTGTGGAAAAATTATTGGTATTTGAACAGTGAAGAGCGTTGGCTCAAGTTGTAAAGTGATTTGTGAAAGTGTAAATGGAAATTGAACCTTATAGAGAATTGGCTTAAATTGTGAATCGAGTTGTGAAGTAAATGTGAAAAGGAGAAAATGATTATGACATTGTTCCCTTGTCGGAATGTTGTTGCTTTTAATATTGTACCCTTGTCGGGATGTTGTTGGTATTGATGTTGCTCCTTGCCTGGATTTTATGGTGTAACTATTTAATTCCTTACCCTTATTATTTGTATTTTTTGTTTGGGTGAGGAAGAGTGTAAAAGCTCGAAGGGTGATGTCGTGCAGTTTATATTGACTTTTTATGGTAAAGATGAGAGTAAAAGCACGAAAGGTGATGTCGTGCCGTAGGATGTACCAATCTGTACCTTTATATGAGTGATTATGTGAGGTAAAAGCATGAAGGGTGATACCGTATCGGTTATACTGATTTTTATGGTGAGGACGAGAGTAAATGCACGCAGGGTGATGTCGTGCACTTGTCCATGATTTTCCTGATTTTACTAGTAAATGAGTTATGGTGTTCTTTACGTTTACTTACTGGTTTCCTGTTGTTACTTGATTTTATTGTGATGTTATTGATTCTCTTTCCCAAATTTCTTTGTGATTGTTGATTGGGTGAGGAAGAGTGTAATATACGAAGGGTGATGTCGTACATTGTTTTGGTGAGAGAGTGTTAAAGAACGAAAGGTGATGCCGTACATTATTTTGGTGAGGGAGTGTTAAAGCATGAAGGGTGATGTTGTGCACGTGTCTTTGATTTCTTGATTTTATTGCTAACTGAGTTATGGTTTCTCTACATTTAATCGTTGGTTTTCTGTTGATACTTGATGTACCCCCGCAACATGTTTCTCCCTCCTATCCTTAGCTGTACATTTCTACTTGTATTGTACCGCTATATATGATTTAATTGCACGAGTTTATTTTGGTAGTCTGGTCCTAGCCTCGTCACTACTTCGCCGAGGTTAGTCTAGGCACTTACCAGTACATGGGGTCGGTTGTATTGATATTGTACTCTACACTCTTTGTGCAGATCCTAGTGCTGTAGATTACTGATCGCAGTGAGATAATTGTTTCGTGTTCATGAGGCGACCCGAGGTAGTCCTGTAGGAGTCCGTAGGCCCTGGGCGTCTCCTTCTATCTATTATTCCTATTTTTTTTCTTGTATTTCCAGGGACAATATTGTATTATTTCTTTCAAGCCTTTTTTATAGTACTCTTAAACAATTAGTAAAGTTATGACACCAATCTTGGGTAGATTGTTATGGACTGATATTGGTAGCACTATTAAAAACTTGAAATTTAGTGTTCCGCCTATTAAATTATGTTGTTTATTAATTGTTGGTTCTAAATTGTTACTGAATAAAAATTTGAAATCAGGTAATAATTTAATTGGTTGGCTTGCCTAGTTTTCACTAGTAGGCGCCATCACGACACCCGAATGTGAAAAATACGGATCGTGACATTGAGAAAGACAATATTTGATGTCTTTAATCTCTTTGTGAATATTTCATATTTTTTATGAAATTTCGAGATGATCTCCATTTTTGAGATATTTTTTTAAAGGATTATATACTATTTTTTGTATGAGTGACCTAGGGTTAAGGTAGAGTAGCCTCTAAGCAAGACTAACAGACTCCTAGAATTTTAAGAAGTCTTGTAATATCTTGAGTTTAAGATTTAGTTTGATCCATTAAATTTTGATGTCTACATCTTCATTCGCCACTTTTAAACTTTCAATTGCAATTGTTTCTCACAGATCCCAATATCAATTGATTAAACCTAGAAAAGGCCTAGAAAAGATTGAACAAGAAAAAGACTTTTGATTATTATTTTGCAAAAGATATTCCCGCCATGCCGATTGGGGATTTCGGCCTTTCATTGCTTTAGGTAATGAGGTGGGTGAGGGAAATCCTATTTTTTTTTAATTAATCAAATTTACAACAAAGAGAGAACAAGGAAGAAGAATTTTATTTTTGATTGTTGATTGTTAGAAAGTTTTCGAGGAGCTCATCGATTTTCTATATGCTTCTTCAACCAAAAAAAATTTACTACTTCACTTGTTTGGGAAATGGTGAGTTTTATGAAAAGATAAATATTTTAAAAATGAAAAAGCGAGTTGGGAGAGGAAGTAGATGGAAAAAAAAAAGAAAAAATATTTTTAGTAGGAAATACATGTGTCAGGCACGTGTATTTCACCATCAAATACGGATATGGTAATGACATCTGAAAGTGATCCTAATTTTATTTAAAAATAGTTAGGGGATAACCTGACCCCCGCAAAGATAAACGGTGTGTTTGGTATCATGGAAAATGTTTTCCTAGAAAATGTTTTCATGGAAAATGAGTGATTATCACTTATTTTCTCTTGTTTGGTTGGTAAGTAGAAAACATTTTTCGGAAAATATTTTCTATGTTTGGTTAGAGAGTAAAAAATAGTTTTTTTTTAGAAAAATATTTTTTTTGCAACTCTCCTACCCCTCCCTCTCCCACCTCCCCCTCCCCTCCCCTTCCCGAAGTCTCTAAAAATTGACAATCTAAAGGAACTAATGTGATGCTTTACTTTTTAACGCAAAAATCGCGTATTTTCGAACCGGTAAATTTATAATTTCTAAACCCGTAAACTTCCGAACTCATAATTTTGGAACTTGTAAAATATTGAGCCTTTAAATGATAAATAATAAAATTAAAAACTGAAATATATATTTTAAATTTTTTTTCAGGGGGGAGGGGGTGGGGGTCGGGCAGTAAAAGATAAATAATAAAATTAAAAACTGAAAAATATATTTTAAAATTTTTTCGGGAGGGGAGGGGGGCTGGGGGTAGGGGGTGGGTGGTGCAGAAAAATAAGAAAACAGAAATTTAAAATTATAGAAAAAAAATTAAGGTAATTTTTTTTTGCGGGGTGGAGTGGAGGGGTAGTAGGGTGGATGGTAACGGAAAAACTGAAATTTAAAAAAAAACTATTTTTTGGAGAAGGGGTGGGGTGGGTTGGTGAGGGTGAGAAAAGTTGAGAAAGAGCTTTGGAAAATATTTTCCCTTCTTTTGATAAGGAAAATATTTTCCTCCAATTTGAGGAAAATGAATTGATAGGGGTGGGTGGTGCAGAAAAATAAGAAAACAGAAATTTAAAATTATAGAAAAAAAAATTAAGGTAATTTTTTTTTCAGGAGGGGTAGTAGGGTGGATGGTAACGGAAAAACTGAAATTTAAAAAAAAACTATTTTTTGGAGAAGGGGTGGGGTGGGTTGGTGAGGGTGAGAAAAGTTGAGAAAGAGCTTTGGAAAATATTTTCCTCCAATTTGAGGAAAATGAATTGATAAGGAAAATGTTTTCCAAAACATTTAAGCCAACCAAACATGGAAAAATTGGAAACCATTTTCCAGAAAATGTTTTCCTTCATACTAAACACACCCAAAGTATGTAGTTGAAAATCCGATTATAGGTTAGGGAGGTACTTATGCGTTTTCCTTAAATTTTTATCTCACATAAATAATAGGGATAATGCATAAAATTCTCCACCCTATGGCCATATTACCAACTATACACTTTTTCTTTTGAGAGATTCTATTACCTCCGAACTATTTTAAAGTGTAACAAACACCACCTTAAGTGCTGATATGGTATAGAGTGTGCACACTCTTTTAAGAGCAAGTAAAAATTACAAAAGTAATTTTAAAATCGATTAACAGTACAAGGGTCATCTTTTGATTGATATTGCACAATTAATTACATATATCTAATTAGTTAGTCACTTCGTCTTCTAAACCTCTTCTCGCACGAATAAGGGGGCATTGTTTCAATAGCAAAATGTCGGAACGAAAATCCAATACAATGCAAAATCAACCCAAAAATTAAAAGCGGATATATATGTTTAATAACAGAAACAGAGTAACAACTAGAGGGAGCAACAAGCATGATTTACTGAAGAACCTACAAACAATCAAAACGGTCAACAACAATGGAGTTTCGTCGGAGCAAGGATCTTCGTCGGAGTTTCATTCTCCGGGCAGATATGACAATTTCAAATAAGTATTATATAAAACCAATAAAAACTCAATTCATCGGAGAATAAAGATCTTATCATGTACGACAAGTCGTGATAGAAACAAAATTCAGGAGAGATATCTAGGTCTAACAAGTTCTGGTCATTAAAATGAAAAATAATTGAAAAATTAGAAAAGAGAAAAAAAGAATGGTTTAAGAAAATGTTAGACATATCAAAGTCCATGTCTAGCGAGATGTAGTGATACCGTGAATGGAAGAACTACACAAATTTACTAAATTTACAATTCATACTTAACAAAAAGCCATAATGCAAAGAACATCTGATGACGTCCATATTATCTATCTTTTGGAGTTGGAGCCCATATGAGGCTTTTGCCTTTTGGCGTAATCAAGGTATGCAAATAGAAAAATAGGAAGAAGAAGAAAAAGGTGAAAAAAAGTTCTTAAAGAACTATACATTGTAGCTTTTTAAATGGTAAATAATTTTATTTTAAAATAGGTCGGGAGAGGGGGAGGGGAATAATAGGACCCCAAAAAAAAGGTGTATAGTTGGTAATATAGTCATAAATCGGAAATAATTTTATGCATTATCCCTTATAAATAATATAGAGATTCTTGCATAATTTAACATGTGCAATATTTAATACCGTCAACTAGATATTATATTAAATAATGTGAAAGATTACTTTTGTGTTATGCGATCAGCTGCAAAAAAGTCCGTGCATTAGACCAAATCCACACTTAATTTTATACTAATACCAAATAGGATTTAAAAAATAATAATCTTACTTTTAAATTACCTGTACCAATTGATTCTATTCTTTCCAAAATATGTAGTACGAACTACGAAATGTAAGAAAAATAATGATAGCGCGCATCTGAAAAAAAGTTTCCAGTTGTATAATAAGGTATGGTGGAATTGCTTTATTCGTTAAAATGATTTGATTCCCTCTAATGATTATATTTTAATTGTTTTCTTATATAATTTAATAGAAAATTGGCATATAATAAACTTTATAAAGAGAGATTTTTCTTTTTCGCCAGCAAATATTCTTTACCTCCAATGAAAGGTCCAATAATTCCATTGTGCGTATATTGGAAATAGATTTGATTTTAGTTTAATTTTGAAGAGTTTACGAGTTTAATTTTGGAAGTGAATAATATATATAATGTTTGTTGAAAGAAAGATAAGATTATGTTTGGACTTGACAAAAGTTGATTTTGAAAAATATTTTGAAGAGCCGAATAGGAACTTTAAAATAAAACCGATTAAATATTTACTTGCAAAGAGGCATAATTTTTTATAATAAAAGAAGTGATTGAAAAAAAAAACTTAAAAAAACAAAAGGTTGTAGGTAAATACCTTCATTTTTTAATCAGAGGTTATTATGTTTGATTTTTTGGATGACGTCGTCTCTAGTAGAGATTATTTTGATTTAAAATTAAAACTTCCCGATGCGACGTCAAATTAGTCGAGTCCTAAGACAAGTATCGAATACATGACATAGTCCCGATGGTTGCGCTTTTGAAACTTGAAGTTTTGAAAAGTTTATAGAAAAACATTTTTCAAAGAAAAGATGTATGAATTTTTTTTACTATACTTTCAGAAATATTTTTATTAGTTTTATTTTTCGAATTTTATTAGAGATATTATTACATCAAAACGTGGCCGATCAACTGTGGTTATCCTATGAGAACGAGAGGATAAGAAGCAATCATCTGAAATTCAAAATATACTAACTAATTCCTAAATAGCAGCCTTTTAGAGTGATTACCTGATGTAAGTTTTAGAAACTTGTGGCCAATCGGCTATAGTACAATTTGGGAGATAGGTTTTCTATTGGATAGTCGGCCTAAGTGATACTCTCTCTATTCTAATTCGGATTTTTAGAGACAAATGAATTTTTCATAGAAAAGTTTTTTGGGCTGGATCTTGCCCCCATAATAAGATTTCAGCACAAAAAACTTTTCCCTAGCAGCCTTAGAGAGAACGCGTATGAATTTTGATTTTATTTCTTACCGACTATTAATTCATGTGTTGATTCGAAACTGGATGTTATTTTCATACAAGGTTTATGTTATTTGATTTGGATATTAAGTATACTAAATCGCAGTCCTAATTGCTTCGGGATTGAATGTTAGGGCATTAGTCACAATCCCAATTCTGCCTTGATTTTGGTACCAAACATTTATTTTTCATAATGAATAGGCTAGCACTATCTCTTAATTATCTATTCTGTGCTCGTAAAGATCAGATAGTCCCTCGGCAACAAGTGTACCGTTAAGCACATAGTAAAATATATCCACCATAAAAATTAGAAAGAAAAACAAAAAAGAATTCTCAAGAATTCTCATCAATAAAAATTAGATAGTCACATTAGCTCTTATATTGGATAAACAAACCCAGGCCTCCAAGCAGGGAAAACAAAAAACAATCCAAAAGGCATTAATGCATGGAACATTATTAACTAGTAGTTTCCAGACAAACTTACAAGCACCAAATTACATACTAGTAAACTTTGGAGTAGGAACGATCCACAATGCTGGTGGCATTGTGTGGTACTTATCATGAATTCGCGTTGAAAAATGAGTGTTGAGGGTGCCATCTTGAAGGTGAATGATATCCACACAAGATATCCAAGGCTTACACGGCGAGCCATACCGATACATATAGAATATAGAATTCGCTTTGCATCCCGAAAAATTGGAAGCCAAAACAGAAATTGAGCAATGGTGAGACAAGAACAAGACTTCATCTCCCAAGTTGTCCAACTCGACAAACATGGATTCTTGTGTCGTTGGGCTTGCAACCAACTTCCAAATCTTAGCACTTGATGGCTTAGCAAGTGGACGAAGTATTTCAACCCTTAGCAGCTCGTTAGTCGTGGTCTCTACGAGATAAAATTCTCTAACTTCCATATCTGAAATATAAGTTGATGGTGGTGCAATCTCTTTATATTTCATACCAGTGCTATCTATTGATAAAACCGTACCATAAGAATTGACAATGTAGTATCTTTCGTCATAGTATATCATATCACACTTATAGTACCATCCCCAGGAAATACCATGAACGGGAATCCAGATTTTTGAACCAGGTTTTAGGAAAGCCACATTATCCTCGATCCAGGACATGGACATAGTCGCGACCTCATAATCATATGGATTGGTTAAAGGATTCTTGGACAGAATAACTTTATGGGCTTGAAATTCAAGAGGAGGAAGATTGATTGTGTCGTGTGTAAAAGGATTGAAAAGGACAAAACTACCGAGATCTTGAAAAGCCAACCAACCATGAGAAGAACCAACGCATTCGTGAGACCAATACTTTAATGGTATTTCAAAGTCCAGAACTATTTTACCTTTGGTCACACTATATAAGCTTGTGTTAATGGCCGACCTGTGCTTGACTGGACCTTTAAAGATCATTAACAGAGGAAGTTCTGCAATGGAATTTGCATCGGCACGTTGTTTTAGGGCGTCATAATTGTTGGATACGAAGAAAAACCATGACTTACACACAGCGCCAAAGCATAAGCAATCGGAGAAGGAAGGCAACTTTTGAAAAATCAAGTCGAGTACCAAATCCGAAAGCCTTGTCCAGTCTCTTAATATTAACTTGGTCTCCATTAGTATTTTCAATGGATTAAAGAGGAAGGAGTTGTGTTTACGTTGGTGAAGAAATTTTCTTTTTTCCTTTCTTCTTTCTGTTGCCGAATATAGGGCCAAAATTCCTTGAAAATAGGAGATTCTCCAATTCCGTTGGAAATTAAAA